>CM060834.1:21110000-21502500 GCA_030762175.1 Metallyticus violacea
CCATTACTATTACTAACGGTCACCGGCAAGTTTCTCCACAGTCGGCTGATTTGCACCACACAGGAGAAAGTTGGTGCTCCTAATCTTCATTCCTCCGAATTGCTGCCCTAGTGAAATCTCGGCTACACAATCACTGCCGAGCGAGTTCTCGATAGCTCTTTACTACCACAACCACTACTGTAGAACTCGACATATCTGGTTATCCACCATGATACTGCGTAAAATAACCCGTAACACGAGCTTTCCATATTGTTTTTTTTTTTCAAATCAATTTTATTATTCAGCATTTCCGAACCCTTTCCCCAAAGTTTTGATATAAAAGATACTACGTTTGTATATTGGCATTTAATTTTTTAATATATTTTATAATTTTACCTCTATAAATTAAAAATGTCGGTAGGAAGAATAAATAACAAACTAACATGTTCATCCTGAGTCAGGCAGCTTGACACAAACCCGCGCTAGCTGCACAAGAGCAATCTAACTAATATAGGGCTTGTTTACTGGCGGTATATAAGAAGTTCTTTAGAACAAAAGTGTTACATGTCCACAGAAACATAAAATAATAGTTAACATACTGAGTTACGCAATTAGTGCTTTTAAGAAAATATATTGTCTCGCCATGAAATTAAAATTACCAGCCTTATATCTCTGCAGTAGCATTGTATTTCACACCCTTTAGTAGAACGGGTTAAACTTTTAGAAATATGAGAATTTATCACGTTTGTGAATAACCAACGTCGGCAGTAACTAAGTACATATAACTTTCCTTGTAAGTCACAGTGTTGTAGACGTACATAAAGATGCCTGGTCATATAGACGTGGAGCTGAGTCACGAATCTCGGCAGACTCGTAAGGTTTCCTGCCGACGTGAGGGAGGCGAGAAAGTTGGGGTTTAAACATCCACGTGCCCAGAAATTCATCAGCACTGTGTACGGAAGGGTCGGTTTATGTTACAGTTTTAATCTGCTTTGCGTTTCTTTAAAACAATAAGAGAAAGAAAATACTGCTGAAGTAAACCTTCCTTCCAGGCGTTCTAAAAGAATTATTATGATAAGAAAGTGATATAGGCAGTGAATGCATGAAAGCCCAGTTTTTAATCTAAGAAGAGATGGGAAAAATATTTGTATAACGTGTACGATATCTCTTAACCTGAGCTCGACACCCTCTCGTTGATATCGCACAAGTTCCAACTTTAGGAATATCCGGGAAGAAAACTTCCAGGATATGGACATGGAAAATAACTTGGCAGTATAGAAGGGAAATAATTTACAATTTCTTCCGGTGTAAAAACATATTTAATTTGCTGAACAATAAAAGATGTACGTGTAAAATATCGGCAAATTATCTTTAAGATGCAAGTGCTGTAAACGTGTGTCAGAAATACCTAATTGAAGCTATTATAAAACAATTAAAATAATAACTCCGAAACTTTGCTTCTTTAAATTTTAAGCTGTAAATATTCAAATGTTTGCTACATTTGCCACATAATGATTGATCACATTGCTGCCAGACTGGTATTAAGACATGCTTTTATTTTAAAGATACATTCTATCTGGGTCATTGAGTGTAGGTTATAAAAGAAGGTCCGCTTCTAATAATTTAGAATTAAGACCCCAAAATGTATGCATCTCACTCCACCCCTGGTTTCATTGCAATGTTTTGGAGGAACAGAAGCAAAATGTAGTCAAGTCACCAAATGCCTAAGAATGGTGTTTTACGCCCGTTTTTACTACTGAGGCATCACAGGCGGTGAACATTGATGATACATGAGATGAAATAGAGTGAAAGGATTATTTTTTTTAAGTAAGGATACGTTACAGGCCTAAGTTTAGGGTATCTCCCCGGCATTTGCCATTTATGAGAACTGAGGGAAACCTGGAAAAAACCCCGCTCACAAGTCCGCGCCTTAACGACCTGGACCACACTTAGCGGTACATGCCTTAGAGCCCCTGATTTAATGAACATAACTGAACACATATGAACGGCCAACCAGCCTACTCATTGCACCATACTGACATGCTCCGTAAGAAAAGAGGAAAAGAGGCTAGCGTATAGATTGGAATGCCGTCAAGAATAAATATATTGTTGCATATTAGGGGTGACAATGTGGAGGAGTAGTGCATTGTAGCATGGAGTCGGTTGGTACTTAAAAGTGGCGGTCGGAAACTTGTTCACGAGGAAAAAATCTGCACTTGCACATAGTGTTTTGCAACGGTTTCTAATGAGTCGAGAACTGGAACTTTGAATTTATTGTTGATTTGGTTTATTTAAGGACGCTCTTTAACATCTCAGGTCATCAGCGTCCCATTCTATTCAGGGCGTGAAATGACCGATAAATTTTGCTCAGGGGCTTCTTTTTTTTCAGGCTTGACGTTCTTTTTCGTGCCGTAAATGTACGATATGAGACCCATGCCTTTACTTCCCTTCCGAAGTAAGCCATACTTAGGATTTTTACACCAGAAAAAATCCTGGCCGGGTTTGAACCCGCAATGTTGGGTTTAGGAGGCAAGTATGCTTACCACTACACCACCAGGATCGACTAGAATACTGCCACAGATGGCGGAGGTCCTTAACGCGCGAACTCGTGAGCGGGTGATCTGGGGTCTGAATCCCACCAGGATCGTCTTCTCTGACTGAGGTTTTTTCCAGGTTTTCCTCAGTCCTCACAAATGGCAAATACCATGGAGATACCCTAAATTAGACCTGGAACACTTCCTTCCTTTAAAAAAAAATTCCCAATTTTCATTTCATCTCGTGTATCATCAGTGTCACCACCTGTGGTGCCTCAGTAGTAAAAACGGGCGTTAAACACTAATCAAAAATAGAAAAAATTACAGTGTAGTTTAGAAAGTAATCAGAACAAGAAAATGAAAAATTGATAAGGACTATTTTTATGGCGCCTGAAAAATCTACATCAGGGAAAGATGGTTATTTCTAACTTGGCAGTTAGATCCTGAGTTTGGTTCCCGGTTCCCGTAGATTGCCTTTGTCTGCCTTGAATGTTTATTTTCTCATCAAAACTGTTCTGAAAACTTTAAAATTAATACATAAATGATGTAGGATGGTACCCAGTGAAGGTGTTCTTAATGTTATTGGAAGGTTCTCTTCCACAGAATTAATGCTTTTCTCTGCTAGAGCACCAACTGGAGCGTCGAGTTCACCTTCCTTTGAAATTGGTTGCCTCCCTTCTTTGAACATTTTAAAACATGTCACAGCTATGATATAGGAATGAACAAACTCTCCATAGACCTCGGCTGAAGATTTGTTGATAGGAAAGCAGAATTTCAGAGCAGCATATTGTTCGTGTGACTTTAGGCGCAACTGAACGTGTCTTATCTTGCATGTCTCTCATATGCGCGAAATATATACCACATATTAAGCTAATAAAATATTTTAAAGTTTTTATTGCGAGAAAGTATACCTGTACATCCTTGTAGGTACATTTAGCATACTTTTTAATTAATAAAGAATGATAACTGATTTAAAAGAGAGTATTACGTTATTCCTAAAAGGTTCATTATTTATAGCCCTAGCAGTTTTTCATCATTCTACGTGAAACTCAAAAAAACTGACAAAATATGAGCTGGCTGAATACAATGTAGTACCGCCCCTTAGCTGCACATATTACTGATTTGTAGTCTGTGAATTCTCACTTTCCGGTCTCTTAAAAACCACACTGAGTTCTTTAGTTTTTCATGATATCAGAGTATATTTTATCTTGATACTAGAGCAGAAAATGTATACGTGTGTGTTATCAAGGACACGGTGTACAGAAGCAGGTTATTCAAACAGGTTACTTCGGGAAGCTTTACAAATTGAACTGGATTCCATAGAAGATGGCTTCCTCCAGGATCCTATTTCCTAGTGCATGTTGAGTGATTCAAGCGAGTTTCATAAAAGCATCTACTTTCTAAGTACTGTATTCTTGAGGCCAGTTTTGAGTGATGCGATTATCAACTGTCAAGTTAAAAAGTTGTCCTCTCGATGCAGCGGTGCTACCTACCCCTAACCATAAATACTGTCATAAAGTTTCCAATAAGTGTTGCCAGTCTTTACACAGTCCTTAAGTCTTTGTGGCCACTCATCCTATTGAGTTACCCAACACTTCCATCAGGAAATCTGCTACTGCCTTCCAAACGAAGAGAACGCTTTGAACTTTCAATATTTGGATATCTCTTCAAGCAAGTCATCTCCTGAAGCTTGGACCTCAATTTGTAGTCCAGGGGGTTTAGGTCGGAACTTGCAGAAGGCCAATCCGAGGTCGAAATAAAGTCAGGAACATTGATCGAGTCTTATCTGCTGGTGCTGAACTCTGTTGGAAGCCTCAGCTTTTTTCATGGAAAAGAGTGTTGTTGAAGTTGTTGCTCATTTCCTCCAGCACTGTCTCCTGGTACACGATAGCCGATTTTTGACCCCTTTTACACAGAAATGGAGTTCCGTGGTACCTTTATAAATCACACCTCGCCACACCATAACAAATTATGGCCCCTATGGACCCTTGGAGCGTTTTCAGCAGCTTCTGCAGAGCATTTGACTTATACCGTGTCATTTTGAGTATTGGAAATCTCCTCAACACTGAACATTTTCATCAGGGGAAAGGATTCTTCGATGACTATTTGCTGCGTAACCATTTGATTTTAAGTGTCTCTGGCGTTTCAGCTCACTTGCGAGGAAGTATCCTTTCCATCGTTTGTAAGCATGGAGTCCCAGGTCACTGTTCAATGAGCGAGACATTCAGTTCACGAGCCATCACTAACTGTCTCCGTACCGGATATCTTCGCACATGTACCGCCACTACTTTCACCAGTTCTGGAGTCTTCCTTGCCTATGACGGTTTTTCACAGTTCTAGTCTCAAGGAAGCACTGGACAGTGCAATATATGGACCTTCTGTTTATATTCAATTTCTGGAGAATTTTGAAAACTCATCTGGGGACTTACTTACTTTCTATCATAGGTACACAATTTTTCATAATCGTAAGTGGAAAGAATCATGGTATTTCAAAGTGCAGGAAATTTTATAACTGAGAGGTTTAGGAAAAGTATGGGTAAATAGGAAATATCAAAACATGAGCATTATGGAAAAAATAATAAACCTAATATTGGAAGATATTGAACGACCAGAAATTATTAGTAGTTTGGGTGAAAAGAGTGCATTGAGGCTGTTTAGGGGAATGAAAATAGTATGGGGTAGGGAAAAATATATAGTACAATGTGATGCGGCAGGTAGAGAAGCGTTTACTTGGCTAGAACTGCAATTATGAATTTAAAAGGATTAGAATATGATAAAGAAATAGGAAATTGTTTAATGTATGGAGAAAACAAAGATTTTCAATGTTTGTTATATTGTAATCAAAGTCACGGAGAGAAACTTTTGAAATTAAAAAATGCGAAAATTTAGATTGGGAAATTTTAATTAGGAAGATTTTAAATGTAAAAGGGGAGAAGGTTTTTTTTTTTTTTTTTTTTGAGTGGTGTTTAACGGCCGTTTTTACTACTTAGGCTTTACAGGCGGTGGACACTGTTGATACATGACATGAAATGATAAACTGGGAAAGGATTTTTTTTAAGGAAGGAAGCTTTCCTGGCCTAAGCTTAGGGTACCTCCCCGGCATTTGCCAGTTATGAGAACTGGGGAAAACCTGGAAAAAACCCCAGTCAGGGAGGACGGTCCTGGTGGGATTCGAACCCCAGACCTCCCGCTCACGAGTCCGCGCCATAACAACCTCACTCGTGGCGGTGAGAAGGATATAAAAATGATAGGAAACTAATTAGGTAAAGTTAGAGAGAAATGGATAAGAGTTAGATGTATAATAATTGAAGGATACTATTGTCACCAATGTACTAATAACCTGGAGCTGTGTGCAGTGGGAACAGGTTGTTAACAAGCAACTTAGCAAATAAGTAATTTAGCAAAATTAGCTGATTGATTCAGTTGTTACCTATTAAGAATATAGTTATATAAACTTGGTTAGCATGGTAGCCTGATTTTAAGGAGAATTTAATGATTAGTTGTTATATATTAGGAGTATACATTAAGTAGTTAAGAGTTGTAGTCTGGTTATTGCATATTACAGAAAGGTTGATGACAAAGTAATGGAGAATGGGGCTCAAAATTAATAATTATATTGGATTATTGTAAAAACATAGAATATGTAATTTTATTGTAATGTTGTGTTTGTTAGAATAAATTGAAATTCAAGATTCACATGGAACCGCAAGTATGAGGTAAGTTCAAAGAAAACATGTGATTAGGTATTTTCGTGTGTCACTGCCCCTCTGTTACCTTGAGCTTGGTCAGAAGACGAACAATGCTGTGGTCCGAGCGCGCAGCCTCCCTCCCTCGCATCTGTAAGGGTGGGGCGGGGTAGGAGACGCGGCGCGCGATATGGTCCTGTGTCAGTCTGTTGCTGATGGTGCGGGGGTGCAGATGTGTTTCGTGCGTGTGACAAGCCTGGCGTAGGGTGCTTTGCTAACATAAAAGAAGTGAGAAAATGTCACCGTGTTGTCTTTCTTGAGAGAAGACTGTGGGCCCATAGGATTATGTAACATCGGCAGGCAGGGCACGCCCACATGTGTTAACAGTTAAACCGTGATATTTATTTTTTTTATTTCAGATTTGTAATTATATTTAATCAAATTCTCATACATTTTGGTAAAGTGTCCCGCTTATATTTCCCTATATCAAAGTTCGCATTAAACATTTCCATTACGCGTGCTCTTTGTGACCCATTTTTAGTTTCTATTATACATAATTGCCAGCGTTTTATTCGATTACTTAAGGGACACTGGGAGTGAATCTTCTAAGTTCCATATTTTTGTATGGATTTTTTAACTTATAATGTAATTATATTGCTGTTAGTTAATATTCTCATGGACTTTTATTCAAATTGGATAAATACGCTGAGAGCAATAAATTAATTCATGCGTTTCATTACGAAAATATGGCTCATAATCTAAATGTCTCACGCACTTCATGAGATGAGAAAATTGATTGACATTTTTCAATTGGAGCTCTAAACTCCATACAAAAAGTAGTATAGAAAGATATTTTAAATAAATTTAATGAGTGAACTGTGATAATTTTTTAAATCAGCAAAAATATTTAATCTTCAAAATTAATAATTCTTTCATACAAAATATATAAAATCATTATTAGTGTTGGAATATTTTTGTCCTATAGCATGAAATAATGAATACTGCTTCACATTCTAATAAATTTTAATTGAATTTGATAAAAAACTGTGATGCATGAAACATTTTGAATGTGTGAAAATGAAATTTTGAAAAAAAAACACTTTTACGAGGGTTACTTTTTAAGTTTTTGCAAAAACTAGGAAAGAAACATTTTTGGAACAAACGTTTTATTGCTTTTCAAAATAAACGCCTTTAAGACTTGTACACTTTTTGTATTGGTTCCAGTCAATTCTCAAAATATTTTTTCCACTCTGTAGTTGGTATCCCAAAACATGGTTTTTAAAGACTTCAACGGTTTCTTAAGGTGATGAAAATCGCTGTCTACGCATTTTTTATTTTTGTGTTTGTCATTCCGGAACAATAATCGTTAGGCGATAAATCAGGTAAATGCGAGCAATGAGACATTAATTCTGTTTTTATCCTTCAAATAATCAGTTGTTTGACATGCTGTGTGTCGAGAGCTGGCATTGCATGATGAATGGTGTGACGTTTTCGGTTGTTTTTCATGATTTTGTCGATGACTTCTGGCAAACAAATTGTTGTATACCATTCAGCATTAACGGCTCTTCGTTCCTCTAAAAGAATGGTTGCTACATGTCCAGTATAACCGAAGAAACAAACGATCATTTTCTTGGAAGTGTTTCGTGAACGAACAACTTTTGTGGGTGTCGGTTCATCTTGGAACACCCAAACAGTGGATTGCTGCTTAGTTTCCGGTTCATACGAATGAATATATTCAAGTTTCGTCACCTGTTACGGTGTTGTATACGGATTTTGCAGTTCCAAGGTGGAATTTTTGGAGCATATCATTACACGAATAACACAAGCGTTTTTTGAACTACGGTCAAATTATGCGGAATGTATCGAAAACAAATCGTTTTCATAACTCAGGCAAAATCGAATGTACTGCAGTCTTCGATATGCTTAAGGATGTCTCTATCTCACTGTAAGTCACATGCCGATCTTCTTCAATCATGTTGCACACAGCATTAAATGTTTTTTGGAATGACAACCGATTTTGGTCAACCTTCACGAAATTCATCACTGACGGACGCACGACCAGAACGAAGTTCTGCAAACCAAATGTAAACAGGCTTTTCTGATGGTGTTTGAATACCAAACTCTGAACGAAACGATTCTACGCATTGCTGTTGAGTTAGGCCTTTACTTAAATCTTGAAAAATTCATCCAACGAAAAACTTCACGTGAAATTTCTATTTTTTCGCAAAATTGCTTTGTTTAAACGCTCACTGTAATAAACTACTAGGTCAATTTGTAAGCTTCAACTGTTTTCACATTAACGACTGTCAATTGTTGCGAAAATCTAAAAGATATATCTCAATAGCGCCTCCTAATGGTCGTTTGCAAAAACTGAAAAGGTTACTTTCTTATAAAAACATGCTGGAAAAAAAGTGTGATTTAAAAGGACACGCGGAGGTCATACAAATGATGACTCTCAAAGGACACCCAAAGGTTTAAGGAACCATTTGCGCGCGCAAACACACACACACATACAAAAAGGACCGATTTTGGCCAAAAAGTCACTGTCGGTATGCTTTAAATTGGAAAGCCTTTTTAAGAATAGCTGTATTGTACGTCTGAACAAAGGGTTTGAACTGCCGGGCAATAATTTCAGTCTCTAAATAAATTTTACTATTAGATAGTATTAAAATATTGTATAACACGTTTTGCAAAATATTTTATTTGTTTTATAGGATTTTCATATATTGATAATCTCTATGGTCGTAAGCTATTCTTTAGACGGAACTTTTAAAACCTTAATAAGCGGTACCCATTATTTCAAATTTACCTGACATTTCCACCCTATCTGGAACGCCGTTCTGTTATTTCGAAACATGTCGATACATTTGTCAGTATTACTCTCTCTCTCATACAAATCTTGATTCCGTGGTCTGCTTTGTTCGGACGTTTCTGCCACCTCTACTTTTTCTTTATTATCTGTTGTTTACTTTTATTTTCATTTCGTTTTTCTCCCTCTCGTTCTCTCTTCCGCGCCTTCGCTGCTAGAAGCTCTCTCCAGTGAACAGAGGGAACGGTAATTTTTATATTTGAGCATCTAGAGGTAATCGAAAGTGTATTAATCGACTTTACTTTTTTTTTTTTTTTTTTTTGTTTGTTGGTTTTTTATGTTTTCTGAATGACGGTCAAGGGTTTTTTTTCTTTTTTTGCATTACTATTATTGTTTAATTTTGCTCCTAAATTCCTCCTTTATGTTGGGCAACGTTTGTGATATAAAAATAATTAGGCTAGGAAGCTGACAAGCGTTATCTTAATTTTATAATTACCATAAATGACATACCTCTGAAAGGCGTATATTGCATTTTCTGCACTTTACAGCAGCTTTACCATATGATAACCATTATTCAATAATCAGGTAGGGGGCTGAGAGAAGAATATCGTAAAAACATATGAGTAGCGTTCTGCAAAATGTCTATACCATAAACAATATCCAACAGAAAATAAGAATTAAGAAAGGGTTAATTTTAATATTGGTATTGATTATTAGGCGGAATATTTTTCAGTGTTTTTTAAGATTTTCCACCAGTAAAAAAGTGTGAACTTGGCTTTTCTAGGGTCATTTGGTAAGAATTATCCACAGGATTTCGGTTAAGCATCAACATATTTATTATTGCCGTAACCTGCGCAGGTATGAGACCAGAAAATAATCTCAGGTTTTAATATTCACAGGAGTCAACCGCTACCAACCCGGTGAAAAACTTTAGCCTCAGTAGTTAATATTTCGAAATGCTTACGTTCGGTAATAATTATTATTGCGATGCAAGTGCGTAAAGACTGTTTAATTTATTAAAAATAATAACAATAAACGTTTTCAGTTTGTATTCAATTATGCAATCTCTTTATTTATTTATACAGTTAGAATTCAATCTCGCGAAATTCCCGAGCCGTCCCTAGCAAATTGGTTATGTGTTGCACGGAACACTAGTCCAGTAAGGTTTCAGACTTGCGTATTACTGTTGATATTCAAGGCAAGTCTGTATTGAAATTTTAAAATGTGTGTGTGTGTGTGTGTGTGCGCGCGTGGGTGGGTGGGAGGGGGTGTATTTTTTTTTTTTTTTAATTATTGGAATTATTCTTGAACTTATTTATTTTTACTGTAATATTTTTATATTTATTTTACTGTAAATGATGAAATATTAGTCTTTCTACGAGGCTTATATGGGTTCAAAAAGTTAAGTAAACAGTTTCTAAGAAAATTTAACCTAAGGTTCATGCTCACCTGCACAGAAATTTAATTCTCACTCTAGGAAGCCGCAATAATTACTTCTTTTTGTACAGTCATTTTTGTTGGTCTAACTCGTTAATAAAATGCTGCATTATGACACTAGTTTGATAACATTTCCATAATTACAACTACGACATAAAATTGTTTTCATTTTTATAAAATGCTATCAACTGAATATTATGTTAAGATAATATTAAGGAAACAATTTTTGAATTACTGAAAATGAAATCAATCATTCATTTTCATTTCAGAATGTATAATTGGATATATATATATATATAAATAAGCTAAAATAACAAATTCTTTAAGTTAAAGTAAACTGACATTCTTCAAAGTAATAACCTCATTCTAACATCATAAATGACCATAATGCTTTGGTGAAAATTCTATAATACCTTTTTGAAATACTACCCTGTTCTGAAATATCTTTAATATTTTTACTTTTAATTTAACTAATGAATTTTTCCGCATTCCTGCTGAAAAGTAGAACAGGGTTTTCTCGGTATTATTAATTCAGCCTTTCCCGCTTGAACTACAATTTTTTGCAATTGTAGACTTCTGTTCTATAAATTCCATAAGAGAGCATACATAGGCAGTCCTGTGACAGTAACGAAAACAGCACGTAATACCAATTCCGGCAGTGACTTGAAAAATCACTGCTACCTTGCGAAAAATAGATTGAGCTTTAGAGCGTATTATTTGGTTATCGGCTATCTAGGCTCAGCCTTAAAGTCTTAATGGACACTTCGCCCCCGGTGATAGGAGTAATCTTTAGCAGTTGTAAATATCTTTCTTCCATATTTATTTTTGTTACTCTTGGGGCTAATTAGCCTGGCTCCTTTCTTAATTTTAATTATTTTATATGTTCTGCAATCTCCCTTATGTAGAAGTTAATTCACACAGAGTAATCGCTTTTTAGATACCAAGTTCGTCTTCCAACGCAGCCAAGAATGTGCTAACATTAACACTGCAAAGAATAACAATGCTGTTGATTTTAACAAAACTGATGCAACCTAACAATAACCTTAGTTTTAATTGTTGAGTAGTTAACAAAAAACAATACATAATGGTAAAAATACAAAATTTAAAGAAAGAAAAGTTGCTATTTATTAACATTAATTAATAACATAAATGTTATTATTATTACATATAAGTTTATTTAAGGGTGCTCTTTAACATCTCGGGTCATTATCCTACTGTTAAATTCAGGGGTAAAACAGCTGATAAATTTTGCTCAGAGGCCTCTTCTTTCTTGTTTTTTTAATGGTGTTTAATGCCCATTATTACTAATGAGGCACTAAGGGCGGTGACACTGATGATACATGAGATGAAATGATAAAGTGGGAAAGAGTTTGTTTTAAGGTAGGAAATGTTCCAGGCCTAAATTTAGGTAACCTCCCTAGCATGGAGGACTAAGGAAACTATGGAAAAACTTCAGTCAGGGAGGATAGTCCTGGTAGGAATCGAACCCCAGACCTCCTGCGTCTTAACGACCTTAGCTATCCTCGGCGGACTCTTTCAGGCTCGAGGTTCTTTTATGTGCCATAAATCTACAACACGGGACCCACACCTTTGCTACCTTTCCCAAGGAAGCCATGTTTAGGATTTTTACATCCTAAGAATCCATCGACCCTGACTGAGTTGAACCAGTGACCTTGCGGTTCGAAAGGGAATTGTGAATACCACTAGACCATTAGGGCCGTATTTGTATAAGGATGTACAGATCTGCTCTGCAACAGATAAACACATAATACGCCCAACAGCTCGCCGCCGGGGTGTGCTTACGTGGGTGTTCCCAGGGAAAAGGCAGAGTGGATATACCATAACAGCGTTGTCAAGTTCGCTGAAGAGATTTTCCTTTTACGAAAATTCCTCACAAGTATGATTTTCGCTGAATTTGTTTTTTGAAAAAAAAATCAAAGTTTTAATTCTAAATATTTTAGAAATAGTACCACTTTATCTCTAAGTTTATATTTAGTCACAGTAATAAATATTATAGTCTACAAGTGTAATAGCTAACACTACTTCTGATTCTCTGTTCTAACGAATTCCGAAGAAATGTAGCTATTGAGTTGTACCTATGAAGACTTTAGAAAAATGTCTTCAAATTTTCATCGATCGTACTCACACGACACCAAAAATGACAAAGAAATAAAAGTGTGGTTGAAGCTCTTAGAGGCCGAATTTGTTTTAGTTTTTTTTTTTTTTTTTCGGGCTATTAGGAGTAGGAAACCCAAATTTTAAAAATATCTCTAGCGGCACCAATATTTTTTCTGTGTATACTATTGAAATAAAATAAGTAGTAGTTTCTAAAAAAAATCAGGTAAATCAGGCCTGAAAACCGAAATCTTAAAAACACTCTAGCAGCACTAATTTTTATTTTTTCGCAACGAAACTCTCTGCTCTAGCATTCTGTGATAACCTTCCTCAACTTCCTGAGGAATTCGCTTCGTTTACGCAGCTGTTGCGTTATGGACTTTTTTTTTTTTTTTTTGTTTTTTTTGAGTTTCTCATTTCTTCCCTCATGTGGTGGGTAAAACAATCTTATTCTGTTTGAGTGTCAACATTCCTTAAATGTCTTGAGGTTCACAAATGTACAATTTTTCCCCTCTACATTTTATTATTGTGAGAGTAGTCACACTGTGTTCATTCTTTGATAATTCGTCACTTTCTATTTTAGTATAACTTATTGATTTCAAAATTAATATTACGAATTAAAAACAATACAATTTAGTAACATGTGACTCTCTGCTGTCTGCGTCTGTTTCTCGTTCAGTTGTTTGATGGGGCCTTTGAGATCCTTTACATCTGCATGTTCGTTCTACCACGAGCCACTGATCTCCTGTTCAGTTTGTCCAACACGAGCATCAATTTCTCGGAGTGATATCCCGATCTCTCACTATGCCACAATTCTCCCTTGATCAAAACTCAGGCACTTGCTAGCATTGCTGTCGCATATTCGAGGGTCATATTAGTTTTTTTTTTTTTTTTTTTTTTTTTTAAAGAAAATGTGGGATCGGTTTAATGCATCTCTTATAGGACTTGTAATTTTAAAGACCAGCAGTGTATAAGAAAATGAGCGAAGGTAGCCTTTTATTTCATTGCTATCTGAAATTAGAACGTTAAAAGCTATAATAATAAATTTTTACACTATGCATTCGTAGGTTCTTGAAAATGTGCATCTACATCATTAATATTCTTCTATGGCGCTATAGCCCGAGATCAGTCATTACCTGCCGCAGCGACCTCTGCTTCCTCTGTCTCCGTTTGATTGATTAGTGTTTAACGCCCATTTTTACTGCTGAGACACCAAGGCGGTGGACACTGATGATACAAGAAATGATAAATTTGGAAACTTTTTAATTTTTTTATTTATTTTTTAGGAAGAAAGCGTTTCAGGCCTAAATTTGCCATTTATGAGGACTGAGGAAAACCTGGAAAAAAAACTCAGTTATGGAGGATGTTATATGACAATACGCCGGCACAGCGCTGTCACCTACCAAGGGCTCCCTAGATCGAAAAACGCCACCTCTCCATCAGGCAGCTCCCCAATTATCCTCACGAGGCTGGGTTTGCTAGCCACTAGACCAAGGAGGCGTTCAAGAATGCGTTCAGCAAAAGAAATTTCGTGCTTTAGGCAAAAAGTATCTATTCCCTCTAGGAACATTTATTCCCCCCTTTTTTCGAGAAATTCCCCCCCTCCAAAAAAAAACCAATCATAACACTCTTAGAATTACCACTGCCAACTGTAGGTCATTCCGAGAACTTTTCCAATCACACTCAAACAACTTGTGTAGCTTTAATCGTCAGTATAACCAAAATTGACCTGTTACCCTTTATTTTATTATTATTTTTTCAGTTTAGCGTTAAAGATGGGCTAAAGAGACAATGAGGTAACTTTTTATAATATGAGTGCACAAATCAGTTCATAACTCTTAAAGTAATCTGGCAGTTATCCTTAAAGGGACCCAGTAATGTGCCTTAAGGGATTCGAACTTCAAGAGCTGCAGGCAAACACCTAACCAAAAGACCACGGAGGCGGTCTGTTGATATCTAACATTATCATATCATTAAAAGACTTGTAAGTTTTCTACTACGCCCTCTATAATGAGCTTATCATTTATATTCTGTTATTCGCCAGCGCCTAATAGTTCAAACTACCATATGTCTTTGCTGTATCCGTTAGTAATTCTTTTATTATTTAGATGTCTTAAGAAAAAACAATCTTGCTGACTTAAATTCTTCCCTTGTCCTGCTTTGTTTAAGTTTCCTTTCTCACTTTCGCATATAAATTAGTATATTACAACGTTTTAAATTTGTTTGTTTCATCTACTTTAAATAAAGTTTGAAATTCTCATAGAATATTCCAAAGTAACCAATTTTGCAACTTAAATCTTTTATAATTATACTCTTTCTATTTTTTTCATTATATAAATTTTTTCCTTGCACTCTCGTGTTCCGTTACACCATAAATATTATTTCCATGGAAACGACAACACAAAGACATCACACACAAGCGTGAATGGAGTTTAGAAAGTTTCCCCTCATATCTATACATGGCATTAACACTATTTGTCGTGCGATTTCTTCAGACTTGTCTCTTCTCTAAAAACAGTAGGCGCTAATGACGTTAGGTGTTTTGCGCCGTTTAAACAATAATAATCATCATCATCTCCGAAAACAGTAATATTTATTTAAGTAGGTTATGCGTACTTAATAACTCTGGTAATGTAAATTAAGTTTTATGTGAAAATAGCAAATAAAAACAAGCCGATAATTAAGATAATTAATTTGAATATCGCCATTCAAATTTGGAAGAATAATATTAAAAGTGTAGGAAATTCTTCTTTCATAGTAGTCGTTTGTAGGGGGTACTTGCAAATGAAGATATCAGATTTGAAATATTCAGGTCATAATGGGCATTCGAACCACGAATTTTCAGCCATCTCAGGCGCTCTAGCACTGAGCTACCGTGTCTTCCAAGCACGGAACCATGAACTTCTTTCAAATGATTCTAATTGTATATATCCCGGAAATCTCTCTTAGGTTCTCTACTATGAGGGATTTATTACATAAGAGGCTATTGTTACCGCCACGGGTGGCCGAGGTCGTTAAGGCATGGATTCGTGAGCGGGAGGTCTGCGGTTCGAATCCCGCCAGGACCGTCCTCCCAGACTGGGGTTTTTTCCAGGTTTTCCTCAGTCCTCATAACTGGCAAATGCCGGGGAGGTACCTAAACTTAGGCCTGGAACGCTTCCTTCCTTAAAAAAAAAAAATCCTTTCCCAATATATCATTTCATTTCATGTATCACCAGTGTCCACCGCCTGTGGTGCCTCAGTAGTAAAAATGGGCGTTAAACACTACTCAAAAAAAAAAAAAAAAGGCTATTGTTAATGCTACGAGTACTTATAACCAGAGTGCGGAAGTTCAGGCATTTTATTATTTTAAAACTAGGCAGGTAAAAAGGCACTTAAAACACTTCAAATAGGGAGTAATATAATAAAAGTGAAAACAGAGCAGTAGCACTCATTAATAAAAATATGTATTTGAGATACTTAATAATTTCTTTATTATACAATTAAAGTACTTAAGCTTATTTTCTTGATTACAAGCAACAACAAGATATTTTTTCAAGGTATCAACTGTCATAGTCAGCCGCTTGTCAGAGAGAACATTTTCCATCATGGAAAAAGAACGTTCATTTTTACTGAGGTGATTGGTGTACATTTAAAACAAGCTATTTGTGAAAGATTCATACCAGTTACAACAGAACATTCACCTTTCAGGACATCATGGAAATGTTGAACATGACAAAGTAAAGTAGTTTTGAATAGTCCTGGCGAATGGGCAAAAGATGCGTAGTGGTTTTCGGTCAAGTTCATACATTTATAGGGGAATCAGGTTAGTATCTCTCTTACTTCCGTACTGAACACATTGTAGGGACGGCTAATTGCACGGTGCGCTGCTCTCATCTTTCTCGCTTGCAATTGTTTGTTACATTTATGCAGCTGAGAAGTTACCCCCATCACAAATTTCCTAGAATTGTCTCCCGTAGATCGACACATGTCATTTGTCAGGACTGTTCAAAACTACAGTACTTCCCTCATCCCTCTCTTTGTTCTGGTATTCGTATGCCCCAGGTAACCGTGCTTTTCTTGCACTAATGAATGTTCTGCTACTTAAAGAGCGTAAGTGAAAGGGTTGAGAAAGCTTTTGAGTGCTTGAAAAGATAAATATATAACAAGATTCTCAATAGATACTTTTGTGAGGTGAAAGTACCATTTAATTTTTATAAATTTTCATTTCGGTATATTGACTGCAGAGAGCTTAAGGCGTACTTTGACAGCTGAATTAGAAGAGTTCCATTAAAACTATTAGTTCATAGCACAAATAGGACTGAGCAGTAGTTGTGAGAGAAAGTCTTGTTAAAAGAGACCTCCAGATTACAGCTACAGCAATCTCGCACCTTCAGTTTCGCATCTCTCAGCACCATGTCGTGGATTTTTTCAATCCTATCGGGTGTCGTTAACCCCGAAAGGATGCCCCGGAACGATCCATATCTCTTGTGCTCTTTCGGCCACATTTGAACACACCAACGACTTCTACATAATTCTAAAGGAAGACGCAGATTCTCCATAATGTTCGCCCAGCTTAGTCTTTATTTCTGCGCGTGTTGCTCCTTTCAAAAAACAACATTTTTTTAATACACGAAAATAGTGTCTGCATTTTGGACGCATGGTTAGGAATTTAAGCATGAAAATGTCTCTCGAAAATAGACGAAGCTTCGTAACTGTTTATAAACATGTACATCATCCCTGAACAATAATCATTTTGCCATGGTAATGTTGAAAATAATCTAGTGCTACCACTTTTCAGTATACACGGATTGAACAGACCTCATAACCAATGTATGCCACTTTGCGGTAACTGTCTCATAGTTTTTCAGCAAGACAGAGGCCACTTGTCACTTGGTATCGGGTACAATTTGTAGATCCGGTTTTGTCATATTTTACGATATCTAAAACGCATCCATAGTACCCATCGCTAAATCTTTACATTTTCTTACGCCATTCCATTCTGCTGTGCTTTAACCTTTCGGTGACGTAGGTTTTGCAGCAGTTATCAAGAAGAGAGTTTTCTCACTTTGAAATGCATGCAGAGGATTTTTTTTATTTAGTTTATTTATGGATTCTCTTTTAACATCTCAGGTCATCAGCGTCCCATTCAATTCAGGGCGTGAAACGGCCAACAAATTTTGCTCAGAGGCCTCTTCTTTCAGGCTTAAGGTTCTTTATCGTGCCGTAAATGTACGACACGGGACCCACGGCTTTACTTCCCTTCCGAAGAAACCATATTTAGGATTTTTACGCCCCTAAAAATCCTGGCCGCTAGGCAGAGGATGAAGAAAACCTTAAGACAAACTCAGTGTAATCTCTGTAACAGAGAAATATCCTTTCCATGTCTCCCATCTTTGTTGGGCTGCCACTTATTATCTTCAAACCAGGTTTTCCCCCCACTTAAAACCAGGTAATCTATGGGTAACTGTAGTATATAAAGGAGAAAGATCTCCGAATTGCCTGTAGAAAAACTCAAGTGACTGTGCTCATTTACCCCGCATTTAAAGTCATACAAAATGTTCCCTCTCCATTTTACACTTACTGGTTTCGAGCACTTAGACAACATCAACAACTTGCTGTTCAGTGCCAACTGAACCGAATCCACTGCAACTGCAAGGAGGGAGCTTTTCGCAGTGAATCAGGCGTTCCTGGTGTCAGTGTTGTTACAAAACTTCATCTATTGTGTGACAACATAAGAACTATAATTAACCACAGCATAAAAGACAGTAGCGTAGGTTTCTTTGATGTTATTGACTTTTAATCCACTCCATGTTGGGTTTAGTACTCATTGAATTCATCTAACGTCTGCTGCCCTGAAATTCTGTTTTGTCTCAACATAACTGTGCGGGAGGAGACCTAAAGAGTTTATTTTTCCCTGTAGTACAACTTAAAGATAGTTTAAAATGTTTAAACAAGAGGCAATATATTTTAAAAGGAGGTGGGTCCGACGCTCCTGTGTGTGCTCGGAAGAAAATATTGACACCACTGCTGTCATTGTTACAGATGATCGTCGAATACCGCAACATTAAGAACCCTTTCAGAAAATCTAATATTTTCACTGGGTACCACTTACATATTAGTAACTGAAAATTTGCTTATGACACGTGTTTATGTACGGTGGTTAAAAGACTGCCGATTCTCAAACAAAAGGTAAAAATCCTAAGTATGGCTTCCTTCTGAATGGAAGTAAAGCTGTGGGTTCCGTGTCGTACATTTACGGCACGAAAAAGAACGTCAAGCCTGAAAAAAGAAGCCTCTGAGCAAAATTTGTCGGCCCTTTCAACCCCTGAATTGAATGCGACGCTGATAACCTGAGATGTTCAAGAGCGTCCGTAAATGAACAACAGCCCCCCCCCCCCCCCCCAAAAGGATGTTCGCATGTAGGTTTGCAGACAGTTGAAGATGATGTTACAGGAAGAAGCAGAGTTTCTTTCAAAGGCAATTGCTGCTGATGAAATGTGGCTATATCATTTCGATCCCGAAAGCATACAGCAAAGCTCTGTGTCATTTACTAGCAATACAACAGTGACTGAGAAATACAACAGAGTTGTCCTCAAACTCTGTAAGGTCATATCATACGAAAAAGACCACATTTCTGTCCAACGATAATGCATGTTCATCATCCGAAATATGTTGAAGTCTGCGAAGGCGATTCTGAAAGTTATGTCAAAAATGATTTGCAGTATAATTTTGAAGTTTGGCAGGATGGCATTGCATTTTGTGAAAGATCATAAGACAAGTAAATGTATGCTGTCAAAAAACTTATGATCGTGTGATTATTATTATTATTATTATTATTATTATTATTATTATTATTATTATTATTATTATTATTATTATTATTATTATTATTATTATTTTAATAGTGTTTAACCCGTTTTTACCAGTGAGGCACCACAGACTGTGGACACTGATAAATGGTAAATGAAATGGTAAATTGGGAAAGGATTTATTTTTTAAAGGAAGGAAGCGTTTAAGTTTAGGATACCTTCCCGGCATTTGCCAGTTATGAGGACTGAGGAAAAAAAAACTGAAAAATACCTGTCAGGGAGGACGGTCTTGGTGGGATTCGAACCCCAGACCTCCCGCTCACGAGTCCGTTGTTTAACGACCTCGGCCACCCGTGGCAGTCTCTCTCCTGTGTGTTTAACAATCAGCTGCTAAATGTATAAGTTAAAAAACTAGTTAATTAAACTGTTTATTTTCTGTGTCCCAAAGTAATAGCCACATTTCTTTAGAAAGGTATTGATAGACATTAGATGAATGCAGATGCTTATTACAGAATGTGTTGAGGGTGAAATTAATATTCTAGCTGGTGATAAAACAAACCCACAAGTTAATTCTGTTAAAGAGCTAAAGTATGTGGACTAAGAAAAATAAGTTTGCAGCAATTTCTTCATCGTCACTATCGTGTAAAGTACTGTCAGGGGGTGTTAGCTCAAGCCAGCTATCCATGTATGCTATTTACTCATAAAATAAGGAGCCCCTGTTTTGACGTGTTGCTCCATCCCGCACTCCGATTTTAGCCCCCATTGTACACCCAGCGAAATTATCTCTCTGCACTGCGCTATCCCTTAAGCGGCTCCTAATCTTCCTCCATACGCTCTTTCTATTCTCTGGTCCGCCATCCAAATGGAGCCTAGCCCCCTTGTTTCTAGTCCCTTTCTTAATTTGGATGCCCATGTCTTGTTCCCTCCCATTCCCAGCTGTTTATGATAGTATAATGCCCTAAATAAAGTTGGGTTTCCAAGAATAAATCACTACTCTAATTTTAAGGTCTCGCTGTAGGCCCCTCTTAATTCTGCAGTTCGCTGTGCCCCTCCCTAGTCCCATAATTCCTTTTAGAAAACATGTCCTCACTACATTTATGTGGGTAGAGCAAAGCGCGCGTGTTTGTACATGTGAAATGTTTTAGGAAAATATAAGCGAGCAAATATTTAACAAATTCCACACACCTGACTTTCACTTGTATAGAAAACACGGTCATTACCGTGTATATAAATAAAAGTGGAAATATGCCTTTAACGTTGTAGGTATTGTGTAGCTCGCTCTTCGGTATAAATCCGAGCCAAGCGAGCTTTACAAACAAAAATAATTGAATTTCCTGCTAAATAAAAGCGCGTGAAGGTGTTGCCAACTGCTGCGAGTCTAAGAGATTGGCAATTGTTGGGAATTAGCTGTCAACTGCAGGGTAGAAATGTTAGCAAGGCCTCCTACCGTGTTTCGATTAGATACTTTTTATTCCTTCAGCCGCTGAAGCAGTAGGGAAGGATGGAGATGCGTGCAGCGGGCCGGAACATTATTAAAACAGAAGGAAACGAGATAATGAACTGATGTTTGTAATGCTATTATGTCGAATCAGAGATTCAACAGTTCCTAATTTATGACTTGAACAGCAATAATTGCGTTCATCATTATCTCGTCGGAAAAATAACGGAGATGGTGAAACTGTGGCGCAATATGGAAAGAGTGAACAGAAGGGCTTTGAAAAAGATGTGGCGCTGATCGCAGTGGGATGTCTGAGTGACAGAACAAAAAAGATGCCGACGTGTTTCTTGCCGTTGCAGACGCCGGGACACGAACTCGGACCCGGGGAGCGCAAGGCAGAGCAGCGACAGGATGAGGAGGACTCGGAAGCACGGTGTGGATGGTGTTTCTTCAGACCTCGGCTGTTACAGCGGTACCGAACAGCCAAGTGGGTTCTATTCTGGCTATGCTGGGCCGGAGCAGTGCAAGGTAAGTCTATATTAGGCTCAGTTTTGTCATTACCGGACTATTGTGCCCTGGTCGTAGGTTTAAATTAACGCAAGCAAAAGCTTTCGCTGGCTACTGCAATCAGCATCGTCAGTGCACTGAAAATGTCAATATAGATAATTAAAATCAAAGACTAAGGTAAAATAGCTCGGTAAGATTTGTTTTAATTCGGTAATAAGTAATTTAAGATACAGATAGAGTTAAATGAAGTATATGAACATTTAAAAGTTAAAAAGAAGTAAAGCATGTGGTATTGATGGTATACCAGAGAATTTTGGAGGGTTTTGTATCTAGAGAAAAGTAGAGAAATGGTATTGAAGAGGGTAAAGTACCCAAAGAATGTACAGCTATTTTCGTGACAATATTTAGGAGAAAAGGTAATAAACACAATACAGCAATCTATAGAGGAATTAGTCTATTATCCGCGCTAGGGAGTTATACATTGGCATATTGGCAGAAAGCTTATAAAAATGAGCAGAACATGAAAATAAACCATCAGAATTTCAAGTAGGCTTTAGAATAAAATTGAACGGAGGATAATATTATTATAATAAATACAATGATATATAAATATTTATATCATACATAATCGCCACGGGTGGCCGAGGTCGTTAGGGCGCGGACTCGTGAGAGGGAAGTCTGGGGTTTGATTCCCACCTGGATTTTCCCCCCCGACTGAAGTATTTTCTAGGTTTTCCTCAGTCCTCATAACTGGCAAATACCCGGGAGGTACCTTAAGCTTTGGCCAGGAACGTTTCTTTCCTTAAAAAAAAAAATCCTTTCCCAATATATCATTTCATCTCTTGTATCATCAGTGTCCACCGCCTGTGGTGTCTCAGTAGTAAAAACGGGCATTAAACACTATTGAAAATAAATAAATAAATCACAAACATTGTTATTCGCTATATATTTAGTCATTAACTAAGTTAAAATTTATGCAGGTACATGTTTGAACAAGACATCTCGTGCAATTGCCACTAGTCAATTGGTGACATTCAACACAAAACAATCTATGTTTACAGTAACGAAACAGCAGTTTCAAGATGTCGGCGCCTCTGAGTGATTGTACCACCTTCGAGTAGAGCTTTATAGTGTGATTTTTGGGGGCGAAAGATATGGAATCAAAGAATATTCCTAAAGAAATGCTTTTCATCTACGGTGACAAGTGCCTTTCATGTTAAACTGTTTACTTTGGGTGCAGAAAATCTTTATGAAGAGTGAACTCTTATCGAAGACCAGCACCGACGCAGATTGCCAAAGAAGACAATCCGAGCAGACAGAAGGAAGTCTGTGCACGATTGGTGCCGCGCATACTGACCACACAACACAGAATGCAGAGAATAGGTCTGGCATTTATAGTATCTCAATCGCTACCACGATATGCTAGCCAGAGATGGCTATGATGAGTCTTTCGGTTCAACATTACCAGCTCAAGTCAAAGATGTATCGCCTGCCGGAAAAATAAATTAATAAAAATAATACAGTGGGTCTATTTAAATGTACATCGATTTTGTATCTGGCTTTAGTTATAAACTTTGTCCATTCACGGGATGTTTTACATCTGGTTTACTTAAGAACGATCTGCATTAACCTTCAGAAAACGTTTGCATTACACGCTTTTACTACAATAAAATTTAAATTAAATTTAAAAGTCAATAAAAAAAGGTGGAATTTTGGATTGCTTATTGTTGATTGTGTATATTTGCTTAGTACATTGTAATAATTTTTTTTAAATTGAAACATGTTTTTGTTTTTAAACATATGAATATTTTCTTCTTAAACACAAGATAATTCTAAACTTTATTTTTCTCTATGTTATTGAGTGTAAAGATACCAGTGATTCGGTTCATTACCATGGTTACATTTAAAAATATGCATACAGTGTAGCTTTGTCTATCAGTGGTCATATACTTCATTTAATTAACAGTATGCCACTTTGATTTTTGTGGTTTAATTTCAATAATAATAATAATTCTAAAAATGTGGTTTCTCTTTTGTAATACTTATAGATTGCAAGAATTCTAATTTTGTTTATTAATACCACTCAGTAATTAAATATTTTTTCATTTCATAATTAATAAGGCCTAATTTGGATTTTATATTCATTTTTAAAGCTATTTAATCTGCTGAGGAATATTCAGCTCCTCCTTTGCTTTTGTTAAAACTAAGATTTCCTAGTATTTTTTTTTATTTTTCACTAAACTAGTAATTAAATTTTTTGCACAATAATGGGTTTTTTTGTTTTGTAAGAAACAAACTCTTATTCATAAAAAGTCATTTAATATGCCTAACAGGTAAAAAAATATGTAATTATTATAAAAAAAACGTTCATTCTTCCAAACAAGGTTTGAGACATGTGAAATTAGTGCATCCCCTCCTGAGAAAAGGTTCTGCTGTGGCCAGCATTCCGTTAAAAAATTACAGATCATGTATCGTTTCCCCCTCGAGTTTTAATGTTACTTTGATTTGGGGTGCCTGTTTCAGAATTCCGCGGTTATTTTCCTACTTAATTAACTTTCGAACCAAATAATCGAACTGTTATTGTCTCCAACGCTGCTGTTATTAAAATGGTTGCGGATACTGGTAGTCACGTAATCCGGGCACTATGGAAGATGAGAGAGCTAACAATAGCTAAATGGGGAAAAGAGTTGTTCCGGCTTCAGCATATTGCTTTAAAAGAAAGGGTGCATAACAAAGAGAGTTACAGTTGCAAGCCTTGGATGAGCAAATACCGCGATATCTTTTATCTTTACTCGTGTTACAAGTTCCTCCCGTCAGTCACAGAATGTGGAAACTCAAAGCACATGAGAGAGACTAAAGGATGCATGTACCAGAGCAGAGCGGGAAGAATTTGTGTTCCAACACAAAGCAGAAGCCTTGACCTTTGTAACAACGTCATCTTCCGTTCATGACCTGTCATTTTCTTTGTTGTAATGACTGTTTAAGCGGGCTCCTTAAAGTTATCCACGATTTAAAAGGCGTTAACGCCCAAGACTCCTGTCCGGGAGGTTTTGGGTATTCGTAGCTGACTATTAACAAAACGATTGATTATCGCTGCTGCAGCATTGTTACTTCAAATATAACATTGTTTGATATTGATTGATTTTATTTATGGATGCTCTTTAACATCTCAGGTCATCAGCGTGTTTGATATTGAAATAACTGCAAAATTTCGCCATATTTAATATGCATAATGTATTATCATTAATATATTGTTTCTGTTTAATCAACTAAAATTCTTTCTATATATCTTGTCATGACGAAAAAATAATCAGTTTATGTGAAACTCCAGGCAAACTTTCCTTGGAACGCACATGACAAGGGGTGTCGTTTTAGGTGGTACATCATATAATGAATTTAAGGGCATGGGGCCACCAGTGGCAGCTCGTGACATAAAATGGTGGTTGATTTGTTTTATTTACGGACGCTCTTTAACATCTCAGGTCATCAGCGTTCCATTCAATTCAGGGCGTGAAACGGCCGACAATTTTTTCTTAGAGGCCTCTTCTTTCAAGCCTGAGATTCTTTATTGTGCCGTAAATGTACGACACAGGACCCACGGCTTTACTTCCCTTCCGAAGGAAGCCATACGATGGATTTTTACCCCCGAAAAAATCCATCGATCCTGGCCGGGTTTGAACCCGAGATTTTAGGTTTAAGAGGCAAGTATGGTTACCACACCAGAACCAACGTAAATAAAATGTTGGTGCAAACCTACCTCCATATAAAGAGTTTAATTTGAAAATAGTATTCAGTATCTATTTCACAATTTGCGAAAAAACATATACTGGTCTATATATTTTTTTCTAATTATTGAAATTTATTGAAATACTAAGTAAAATACAATGTACAAACGGGCCTCCATCCATCTGGCCCAGGTCATTTTAGATTTAAACCCTCACAATTATAAAAATGTTTGATATATTTGATTTTATAATAATGCCTTTTTATCTAGTCGGCCCTGGTCGTCTAGTGATGACCATACTTGCCTCGTAGGCCCAAGAGTTTTCGGGCGTCAAAGTCCTAAGTATGACTTCCATCGGAAGGGAAGTAAAGCCGTGGGTCCCATATCGTTCTTGTAAAAGAAGCCTGAAAGAAGACCTCTAAGCAAAATTTACCGGCCGTTTCACGCCCTAAATAGAATGCGACGCTGATGACCTGAGATGTTAAAGAGCGTCCGTAAATAAACCAAACCAATAAAAGTCTTTATCTAAATTCTAAAAAAATAAACAAAATACACAATTTCTACGTTGATTCCGTCATTTCCCAGTCCCCAGTTCATCAGTAGAGCAGACTGTTGAAAGTCTAGGGGACCAGCTGCAACCCACCCCCCAAAGTAAAAATATTTCAATAATGGTACTTACATAACTATTTTCTCAGCTAGCTACAGTCTTTACAGCCTTTATTCACTGTCCATTTTCATTTCTTTTTAACTCTAAATAAATATTACCCCACACCCCTGCTCTCTTTATGAATATTTTGTTCAACATTCTTCTTTTGTCCCTTTTAAACTTAAACTTAATGCATTCATCTCTCCTTACAATCAAGCACTATATATTCTTTCCCTCCACATAATGGACATTCCCCTTGAGTAAAGCCTTTTCTTTCACCTTTTAACTTCAACACACCTGTTCCCGCCCTTGCTATGCCCTCTCTTTCCTCCTTATTAGCTTTGTCAATATAATTTTCTCTTTCCCATGTCCATTTCACCCTAACATAAAATTCCAGCGATGTCTTCCCAGTTAAATTACTAAACAAATTTGTATCTCTCTTTCTTCGAAACGTCTTCCTACCTCATTCCAAAGTCCTCAAACAATTGTTTCTTTTTTCATCTATATATATCCTAATCCATTACTCTCTAAAACATTCCTTAGATTACCCTACCACTTCCTAGTTAAATAAGATATTTGATATATTAAACATTGCTTTATTTAGATTTAAAATCCTGTGCCAATTTATTAAATCTCTCTCCCTAATCAAAAATTTTCTTGTAACTCTTCTTATTTCTATTTGAGAAGTTTCTTTTACAGCCGCAATTAGTAGGTCGAGAATTTCTTTGCAAAATGTTCGGTGTAGACTATCCACAATTTCCCAAGAATTTTTTGTCGGTCCAAGTGGTGTGGTAACCATACTTGCCTTATAAACTCAATATCGCGCGTTGGATTCTGGCTAGGATCGATGGATCTTTTTGGCGTAAAAATCCTAAGTATGACTTCCTTCGAAAGGAAAGTAAAGCAAAGCTGTGGGTCCCGTGTCGTACATTTACGGCACGAAAAATAACCTCCAGCCTGAAAGAAGAGGCCTCTGAGCAAAATTTATCGGCCGTTTCACGCCCTGAATTAAATGGGACGCTGATGACCTGAGGCGTTAAAGAGCGTCCGTAAATAAAACAATCCACGGCTTTACTTCCCTTCCAAAGGAAGCCACACTTGGGATTTTTACGCCCAAAAACAGTATTAAAATTTGTTTCTTCCATTGGAAACCAATGAAGAACCATTTGCGATAAGAAGCGCCATAAACGAGTTAATTAGCACACTAAGATGAATGAAAATTGTGTTCTTCATATACATATCAGCAAAACTTAAAAAGCACGCAATAACAGAGGCATGTTGTAGCAATTAACTCAGGAACGTCCTGTGATAGCTAGAACCTTGAATTTAATGGCTTATGCTTTTGTTTTTATAATATACCGAACTGAAGAATGTTTTTCATTATTTTAAACCATGCTGCACGTGTAAAATTTTCCTATATATATCTTCACCTGTTACCTGAGAATACACAATGTGGAGTTTGAATGTAGCTAGGGAGCGATATGGAATAATGAAGAGTGTAAATGTCAAACTTTCTATGTGTCATTTTTACATTTAATTGTTTTATTTCAAAAGTACGTTCTATGTGCTCAGATGAATATTCCTAGTCGTGTTCTAAGTGCCTATACACGGATAAAGTAGTTCAAATACTCGTTAGCAGAAAGTGTCGTTCTAAATGACATGCTATGTTGCCATCTGTGTTCTAAGTGCCATGTCGTGATAATATTAGTTTTTAAGGGGAAATGATTATGGGACAGAAATGTTTAGTAAGTTGCCATAGCTTTTACAGTTGTTATTATAAGGTGAAGAATAAGCGGTAAGTAAGACCTTCATTCCTCAAGATTCACACATAATTTTAAATTAAGCTAAAGCTGTAAATACTTTTTATGTAGTTCCAATGTATTCAAGTGATTTCTTTGCTTTTAAGAATGTTGCTGATTCACTGTTAACATTAAATAAATGCAACGTTTCAAAACGCACAAAACTATCTATCTCATTCATCTCAAATAGATATTAAAAGAATTTACTCGCGATTAGAAGGGGGGAAGGTTTTTGAAGTTTTATAGACAGAAAACCAATGGTTGATATACAGCAAACTGTTTATCGGCTGGAAAAAAAAAATCTCTCGTCCATGTTGCCATTCCTTCCTGATGAGCACAGAGAGTTTTATGAGATATCAATTTCAACCCCTGTGTAAGAATGAAATACTAAACTCTTCCTGTCAGCTGAGAGGAGAAAATATGAAGATTGGTATTCTTGTACATGTTTCATTATATTTTTATATTTTTGCACTTAATAACATCATAATATATGTTCCTGCTAATTATTAAGAATGTTTTATAATTATTTCCCTCTGAAACGTTTAAATGGCGCTTCTAATCGCCTCTTACATCATATGGCACATAGAACCTTGTTACTGTTATTAATTTTTTTCTCCCTGACCATTGTATTGTTGGCCAAAATTTATAATGCTAAATAATTTTGTAGATAAAAAGTCTTCATTACGATTTGGGGTGTAATAAGTTAAATGCTAACAGAGATGGACAGTTTTGTGCTTATCCTGTAAAATTTAGAAAATGGCACTTAGAACGTTTGACTTTTCCACTCTTCATTTATAGCACACTTGAAATAAGAAATATCAGTGAAACGGCATGCATTATAAATAGAAGTAGCAGATAACCCTGTGCCGCTTGGGCTTATCATGGCTTTAAAAAATGTCATATTCGTGCTCCGCGTTCCGAAAAACCCCCAGGTACAAAATTTAATTGACTTAGGATTACATTCGATTTCCCACCCCTTTCGATATACCCCCCTTATGGGATGAAAGCGGTGAAAAAACAGGGGATGTTCCGTACAGGTAACATATCCATATGATTCTAAAGTGAAGTTACGCAGTTGTCCAGATTGTTTGAATAATTGAAGCTGAACTCATTTTTCATGTGTCATAGGAGATGACATTTGGATAGGGGTTTGTTTGCGCCCTTCTGGTTTTAAATGCTACTTGTCTAAAATCTTGTTTAGAGCACGCAAAGGTAAAAAAATACACATACGGTATATGGAAATTCTTACTAGTTTAGGTTGTTACCATTGGGTGGAGCTATTGAGGTATGTCATTACTATTCTCTAAGTAATTAACATTTGTTTTTGTATAAAAAAAATTGAAACTTAGAAATTGACCGAGTAGTTTGTTTACAGTGAACGTTTCAACAAAGCAGTTTTGGGAAAAAATGAAAAATTCACGCGAAGGTTTTCACCGGATTAGATTTTACAATTTTAGTAAAGACCTAACTCAACAGCAATGCATAGAATCGCTTCGTTAAACTTTTGGTAAAGAAGCACCATCAGAAAAGACCGTTTACAATTGGTTTTCTCGTGGTCAGTGATGAATTTCGTGAAGGTCATTCCAAAAAACATCGATGTTGTGTGCAACACCATCTAAGTTCGGCATGTGACTTACAGTGAGATAGAGGCATCCTTAAGCATATCGAAGACTGCAATACATTCGATTTTGCATGAACATTTAGCTGTGTAAAGATCTGACCCCAATGGATTCCGCATAATTTGACCGAAGTTCCAAAAAAACGTTCGTGTTAAATGGTGTAATGAAATGTTCCAAACATTCCACCGAGGAACTGCAAAATCCGTACACACATGAAGAAACTTGGATATATTTGTATGAACCGGAAACCAAAAAATAACCCGCTGTTTGGGTGTTCCAAGATGAACCAATTGCAAAAGTTGTTCGTTCTCAAAACACTTCCAAAAAAATGATCGTTTGTTTCTTCGGTTGTACTGGACATGTCGCAACCATTCCTTTAGGGGATCGAAGAACAGTTAATGTTGAATGTATACAACAATTTGTTTGTCAAAAGGATAAACAACCGAAAAAGTCGTATCATGACAATGACCGTTCTCACACAGCACGTCTAACAAAATATTATTGGAACGAGAAAAACATCGAATTAATGTCTCATTGCCCGTATTCACCTGATTTTCCCTTTCGTTTCGGAGGAAAATGGCCGCGAAACTATAAATGCCTTACTCTATATATTGTGGATGGCAATAAAATAACTTATTGTTAGTATTTGTGAAATAATAGAAATATGTTAATTGTAATGTTGTTTGTGTTTGTTATAAATAAATTAATATTCATACTTCTCTCCCGAAGGAAGCCATTACTTGTGACTTTTGCGCCCGAAAAGATCCATCGACTCTGTCCGGGAATGAACCCACGATTTTGCGCCCACGAGGCAAATATGGTTACACTAAACCACCAGGGTATCATTTGGAGTACAAGCTTGGTCTACGTTTTTTGTTTCTTGATCTGGTTTTGTTACTGTTTCGTGACCAACTTTCTGTTGTTGTTAGGGAGAAACAAATATAATGCTGTTAGTTTAACGTGGGATGGAAACACCTGCGTGCCGTAAATTCACAGCTTTTTGCACGAATCTGAAAGATAAACCCGCAAACGGCTTTGTAGGCCATCTTTTGTGCATACATGAACGTTTATTTATCTTGATACCCGGAAAGTTTAATGGGAGAGATCTCTTATTTGCATCCATCTGGAAGGATTAAACTTCAAGAGAATTTATGGCAGATATCAAAACATCGGGCCAGGTTTGGATAACGGACTCTAGTGCGGAGAGTTTATCTAACCTCCATATGGGAGAAAGAGTTTAAAAAAAAATAGAGGGAAAATGGAAGTCCCAAGGCTTTTCTCTTCCATCAAATTAACCACATAAATTCTCTGCGTACCTATGAGCAAAAAGAAACCATCAAAAAGCAGTTCTTTTGTTAAGCCTGCTAAGTTCGAAACCATCGTGATATATTTGCCACATCAAATTGACTATTATAGGATTCCTCTTTGATGAATACTCGTTAAAATGCTTTGGTAGAAGCTTTGCGGATATCATGCATTGATGATACTTTTGGTATTACCAGACCTAACATCTAGGCCAGAAATCCAAACCCCCCTCACTAGGAAGTCATGCAGATAGATTGGAATGTGTGTCCCTAGCATTTATGAATAATACCCGGGGTAGTCAAAGAAGAGTGAGATTATTATTATTATTATTATTATTATTATTATTATTATTATTACGCATAGAATACACCAAACTCGATCAAGATTAATGTGATCTTTTTCTAAGTATCCCCCGTTGAGTTGATTGTACTTGCCCAACTCATCTGCCAGTCCTGGATCATGTGCTAGAAGCTGATCTTTTGACACCTTCGAAGCCGCCTCAGCCTTTTTCACGGCTGTCTTGGAAGTACCAAAGAACCCCCCCCCTGTTAGCTCCTTTTTCAGACAGGGAAAGAGATAAAAGTACAGGGGGGCTAAGACTGGGGAGTATTGAGGATGGCGGACACGTTCTAAGCTCCCTACACACTTCCACTCTCACCATCTTCTGTTCAGGAGTTGGTAACTCGCACAAACGCGTCTCATGTTCAAGTGATCATGCAGAATCGAAAATGTACTGCCATGGGAAGCGTGTAACATGTCTGCAAGTCTGTCAATTGTTATTCGGAACAATGACGCCAGTAGTGTTAATCATGATTTCGTTTACTGCTCTTGCTGGAGCACCTGGACGGCCTTGCTTTGTTGTTGAAACACGGCCCTCCTTAAATTCCTTGAACCATCAGGTCATCAGCGTCCCATTCAATTCAGGGCGTGAAACGGCCGACAAATTTTGCTCAGAGGTCTCTCTTTCAGGCTTGAGGTTCTTTATCGTGCCGTAAATGTACGACACGGGACCTACGGTTTTACTTCCCTTCCGAAGGAAGCCATACTTAGGATGTTTACGTCCAAAAATATTCATCGGTCCTGGCCGGGATCGAACTCGAAATCTTGGGTTGGCGAAGATGAAAGTGCACTGAAAAAAAAAAAAAAAAAAAAAACGAAACCGTTTGTCTGCAAGAAAAGTGATGAAAACTCGGTGTACTATCATGGGAAATGGTAAAACAAGCTGCCGATGTTATAACGCAAAGCTATTGGTCCGTTTGTGTAGCGAGTTGAAGCAGAAGCGAAAAATGTGCTCCTTAACCAGCACTGCGCCTGCTTATATGTCGCACTTTGCATGAGCTGGACTTAAACGAGTACCCACCCACCTTATTCCCCAGATTTGCCCCATGCGACTTTCTGCTCGTCCCTAACTTTAAAACTTGGCTTGCGCTGGAAAACATTTTCGATGAATGAAGAAGTTTATCTGTGCTGTTAACGTGTATTATGCTCCGTTCGAAAGCCTTTTTTATCAATTCGTCATCGTAAAATGGTTAAGTACCTAATAATAAATTTATAAAACCCCCAACAATAATTTTGGAATGTGTTGTATTTTAATAGTGTTATTATATATAGGGTTTTAATTATGAAGTTATAATAATTACAGCAGCATTACTTGTAATATATTTATAAGACTTTCATTGGCTACTCCATGTAAATGTAACCGATGCTGGTGTGTAGCCGCCCTGTTTTTAATCTTATTTGAAAGTACTTGAGTGCCACTGCCATCATTTTCAACCTGATCAAACATTGACCGTTTGCGTCTTCCTTTAATCGTATTGAAGTGTGGCAGATATGTATTTCGAGAGGAAAGGAATCTAAAAAATGACCGAGCGAGCGGTTAAAACAGAGAGATAGCGTCAGAACAGAAAGAACGGCATGAAGAAGGGAAACTAGAAATGGGGGTTTAGATAGCGGGATTGATGGATGTATGGGGATAGGAGGAAAGTGAGAGAGATTGAAATTGGTGAGATATAGAGAGAATAAAAGGGATTTCAGGTTAAAATGAACTTTCCAAATGCGAGGGAGTTTTTTCAAGTACTGGAGCTTTGTTGCAAGGTTAAATTACATTACGCTGGAAATACGTGAGGGTTGCAGGTGGATATAGGTCTCATAAAGGGAAGTCTTCCTTTCGAATGTTTTCTTTATTAAAAATGTCGATACAGAACAGCATTTCAGCACTGATGTCTGAAAAGACATCTGAGTTACTCAAAGCGTACATGAGAGCTCAATTATAATAACTGGAAAAAATGGGAGGAAAATCATGATGATTATTATCAAAAGTGTTTGCTAACTAATGTTGAACAACTCCCCAATTTATTATATGCACTAACCATATACGCCCAAAAATCTATTTATTACTTCTACTTCCTTGATTCCCTTTGTTAGCGAAATCCGAAGGAATGTAAGATATTTCTTTTGTACCCATTAAATATTTTTTTTTGAAATTTTTCTTTAAATCTCCATTAATCCTATTTTCCAGACAACAAAAATGACGATTAAAATGTATATAATTGAATGACTCTAGCGCCCACTATTTTTATTTTTTCTCAACGAAACTCTGTATATAACATTTAACAAACGATTAATATAACTCGCTAACCAGCGAGATTGAATCATTAGAAGGGTTTAGCCTAAAGCAAAAAATTAAAAATCGCTCTTGAGGCCATAACGTTTTTTTCTCAACGAAACTCGGTGTATGCCATTAGAACAAAATTAAAATAAAATAAAATAAAATAAAATAATCGGCCTATTATGAGCGGACGGTTTGCCAGAAAACTAAAATGTATTATTATTATTATTATTATTATTATTATTATTATTATTATTATTATTATTATTGCAATAGTTTCTGAAAATCAGAAATCTGACCATTAACATTGAAGGTATACCTGAAAACAAAGCACAATAGACTATCTGCAAACGATAAACCAGCTGATGGAGAAAGCAGAGGAATTCCATCTAACGCTATATATCGCCTTTATTGACTATAGCAAGGCCTTTGACTCGGTGGAACATACAGGCATATTACACGCTCTGGCAGCTCAAGGAATAGAGGCAAAGTACATTCGTATCCCACACAAAAGCAATGGTCAAAGTTTCCCCAAAGGTAAAAACAGAAGAAGAAGGACAACCATTCCAACTAGAAAGAGGAGTTCGCCAAGGTGATCCAACCTCGCCCAAACTCTTCCCCTGTGTAAAGAAGCATTTATTTAGGAAACTGAACTGGCATAATAATTTCGGAATCAATATAAACGGCAGTCGACTAACAAATCTAAGATTTACCGACGATGTGGTCTTATTCGCCAAAACACCAAAAGCATTACCAACTATGCTGGAACAATTGTGTGAGCATAGCAAAAATGCAGGGCTGTCACTAAACAAACTGAGACACCGGTAACATCAAACGAACCTGAAACCTTGATTAAAAAAAATGGAACACTCCTCACATATCTGAGCGAATATACATGCCTAGGACAACAGATTTCTTTCCATGATAAAATAGAAAAAGAAGTACAAAGAAGGACCTTATTAACTTGGAGAGTATTTTGGGCAGTTTATATTGTTAAACCAAATAATGAGTAAGAAAATCACATTCCAGACGCTCGAAACCTGTGTATATCCTATATTACTATATGGGTGCCAGACATGGTGAATAACAGAAAAACAAAAGAACAAAATTCAAATATGCCAAAGAAAAATGCAGCCCAAGATGCTGGAAATAACTTTGAAGGGCAAAATACACAACAGACTCGCACAAATAGCTACCAGAAGAAAATGGCAATGGGACGGTCATGTCGCAAGAATGCAGGACAATATGGGGACCTACAAGATTTCCATGTGGGACCACGAATAAGAAAAGGAACACAAGGCGGACCCAGAAGAAGACGGAGAGATCTCTTCAAGGAACATGCAGGCACAGATTGGTCAAGAGTAGCAGGAGGAAGAGAAAAATGGAAATCTCTGGAGATTTTTTTTTTTGATTAGGTTTATTTACAGACGCTCTTTAACATCTCAGGTCATCAGCGTCCCATTCAACTCAGGGCGTGAAACGGCCGACAAATTTTGCTTAGAGGCCTCTTCTTTCAGGCTTGAGGTTCTTTTTCGTGCCGTAAATGTACGTTACGGGACCCACACTTAGGATTTTTACGCCCGAAAAAATCCACCGATCCTGGTCGGATTTGAACCCATGGTCTTGGGTTTAGGAGGCAAGTATGGTAACCACTACACCACCAGGACCAAGGAAATCTCTCTAGAAGCAATTAGTGTAGTGAGAAATGGAGTAATCAAAGAACAAATCAGTCAGTGTTTTAAACAGCATACGAACAACTAGCGAGGAATAATTCACCACGTTAGGAAAAAGCGAGTTTTCCATACCTGTTAGGAGGTCTTTGCCCTTAAGGGACACAATGGGCTATCTTTGCCGTTATATTTTTATCTACCTGAAAACATATCCTTTTTATTGCCGAGAATGTCGATTAAGGTGGCCCGGGGAGGATGTGGCATACGGGGGGAATGTCATTTTTAGCATTAAAAATTAGGTTTTTCCGCCAAGCGATAAACTCTATGGTGTCATGTGAAAGTTTATGGGAGAGCACAGTCTGCGCAAGCGCATGGGTTAATAATATTAGACTTGCCCTTACAGACAGCGGCTTTAGTGCTGAACGACAGCGAAACAAGCCCAATTCCAGGAAATGCTGGAGCGTTACGGGGTGATGTACAAATCTTAAGTGGTAGTGTGTGTACTCTATAAACCGAGGTAGTGTAAAGTGTACAATAAATGCAGGCAGAGAGAACACAATGCTTTTGGAATACAAAAAAATAAACAATCGTAACTGTTTAGCTTAAATATAAATCACATTCAGTTGTAGATGTTATACAGCTAAGTGCAATTGGAAAAGTTAAGCTAACATTAAATTTAATTTAATAATTATACGCGAAAAACATTTATATACGTTTAAACCTGAAATTTTTTTTAATTAAATACACATGTATATCTTCAGTTGAGTTATCTGTTTTACTATATTCTCTGCTTTATCGCTTTGTAATAACCTTCACAAATTCAACTTTCAAATTTCCCTTAAGGAGCTCTTCCCTTATTAACTGCTACTGACTCATCTTATACAGCTCTAATTAATTTTCCCCACCTTATACATACTGTTTATTTCTCCTCTGCTAATTTCCATTCTTTACTTTTTCTGCAACATGCGTCATCTTGGCTGCGTATGCAATTATTTGCCACCAGACCGGCTCTGTGCATCACCTTGTTATGTTCCTCCACCATTTTTCAGTGCTGCCAACTATTACATAATTTTACTGTAGTAAAGAACAAGAGGATTTGCGCCCACGTATTCAAGCAAGGATTACGCATTGAACTTGCATAATAAAACTCGTTAATTTAAACCTTGGTTAGTTTCGTGAATTTTTTTTCAGGGATTTCCCCTTAATTCTTAGGTAAATGTCTGGGAAACTAAGGACACAAATTCCCCTGAAATCATTTGGCCAATCATTGGCGACTGTGGTCCCTGTAGAAGGGTGGGCCAAGGGCGTACCCAAATGGAGTGGGTGAAGGTCTCTTTTATCAAGGTCTCTTTTATCAAGGCCTCTATTCCTCCCCGACATCTCTTATAACTGCAGCGCCATCGTATGTTTGCGTTATAAACTTCTGGTTTATATGGATTTCTTCTCATTCAGCTGTTAAAGTACACCTTAAGCCTTCTGCAGTCAATTCAGAAACAGCAATTAATTTTATGAATCTTTCAACGGTTTACTCCCACTGATGTACCGTAATATCACAACAAATTGTGACATTCATGTAATATCTGTCGTTTCGCCGGCCTACACAGAAACGAAATTTCCTTTTTTCCTTTCTAATCTCATTCCTATAGACAAGATACGTTTTTCACTTCACATGTGATCAGTCATATCATAAAAAAGTCTTAATTTTCAGCAGTTTTGTTGGGTAAGGTCCTATAACTTTCGGCTGATGAGGTTCAAATCGTTTCACTTCCAAATTAATAGTTAAACTCAGACGCGAAAATGGAGTCTTCAATAGAACTTCCACTTTATTCATTGCCACAAAACATGTGCAATTTTTTGTAACTTAACAGTTAACACTGCGAAAGTCAACTTTTCATAGACAAACAGTGAGCAAGCCCCCCAACCTTAAAGTACGAAAACAACCGCTATTCAGTTATGCGTTGTGTCAGTAACCGCTTAACATCTGGTTCCTAAAATAAGAGAGAATACCGTTGTCCGTCTTCCTGGTAGCCCAAGAGAACGCAGAAATAAGCAGGAGAAAGGCTAAACCATTTTGGAGGAAAACAAATTTAAGTCATTGTAAATCTTTGCTGACCCATATGGTATAAGTTTAAAGCGTAACATTTTTCGAGCTGGGCCACGAGCCTCCCTCGCTAATAGACTCCGCATGCTACCGCTACTACAGTAGAGAGGAAATTCGCTGATTGAGTAAAGATACAATCATTAACAACTAGTCGTTTTACATCGCTGTTTTCATGCTTTTTGGTTTTATAAGATGACCAGTGGAGGAGAAAATGATAAATAATTACGTCATTTTCGTTGGGAGGGGGGCCTGGCATATCTATCCCTTATTACAGACCGCCTCTAAGGCCAATTATATGTTATAATCCTTCATTAACACAATAGATTGTATTAAGATCTCTGTGCTATGGTCATTGAAAAAAAAAACAGAAAAGAAAAGAAAAATATACAAGGTATCTACATCAAGGTATAACTTTTTTTCAACACTCGTTTACGAGGTAAAGTAAAAAATTATCCGCCTCTTTATTTTTAAATTTGTTTGCACAAAAGTAAGAGTCGAATAGTGTATGCCATTTTTCTACACAGTCTCTTTCCTTTTGGGTCCATTGGCCCAAGAAGGAGGTTTTCGGTTGTTCGTGCAACATTTTGTGTACCCGTTTCCTCATTTCTTCTTCCGTGAAAATCGACCACCCCATAAAGCATTTTGAGTGGTCCAAAGCGATGTTGGTAGGAAGAGGCAAGATCTGGGCTGTAAACGCAGATGGTCATTGTTTTAAGCGGCCTGGCCGGCTTGTGTGGCGTTGCATTGTCATACAGCGAGAAACTTTCTTTGATAATAAGCCTCTGCGTTTGGTGTTGATTGCTAGCTAGATTGTTAGCAAATCATATCTTGCACTTTTGAACGTTTACCCCTTTTCCAGGTAATCTGCCAGTAAAGTTGAGTACGCTAGGAGTCGTGGAGGGGTGGTGAGCCATCTAAAAGAACTTGGACTACTAAGAGGTTAGGAGGCTGCTGCTAGTTTAGGCCGGCCAACCAGTGTTACTGGTACTCTTACCAGATGGCAAAGACGCGGGTACACAGAGTATCCTCTTCCACCCCGAAAAGGGGCAGGAGGTACCGCCCAAATGGAAAAGACCTACCAGGGTAGTACCTTATTGGTTGGGGAAGAATTCCCGTTAAACAAGTCTTCCAGTAAAGGTCCTTTTGAGTCGCAACAATCGGTTTTCTGCAGAAGATTGGAGTCTTGAATTTCTTCGTTGGCGATTCCGAATGTTATCCACTTCATTTTCTTGGAGTTTGGATTCTGGCTCATAGTAATAAAGCCTCGTTTCATTCCCTGTGACTATTCTGTTCAAAAATGACGTGCCTTCATTGTTGTAGCAATCGAATAAGGGTGGGCAGATCTCAACACGTTTGTACTTGTGGACAAATTACAACTACCGAGTAGCTCTTTAGCTGTGACAAGTGAATGGATTCGAAAATAAAGAGCAATATTTTGTTACAGCTATTATTATGGTATCCTGATCTCATTTTTTTATTTATTTGCCATTCCTAAATCACCATCGGGACTGCACCAGGTTCTCACCACCGATTATGCTAACCAAAATCTTGGTCTCAAAATGCAACACCACCATAACACCTGGAATGTTGTGATTTTAGTAATACCAACTCCGACCGTGAAAACTTTAAAGGTATTGTATGTTAATTTTTTTATTTTAAAACATGAAATTCTCCGGATAAAGGACCTCTTCGACGAACGCCACTAAACTTGCTACGTTGGCCCTCAAAAACCTCTCCATAGAGACTGTGCAAGAAAACCCTTTGACTCATTTTTATGAAACAAAAGATGAGAAGAGGTGGATTTTAATTTCTGTCAACCGAATATTCAGCTAATCCCAACTCCTCGTTGCCGAACAAAAACACCTGCGGGGAATATTAAATTTAAAAGTTAACATGAACTCTCACAAAAATTACCGCAGTAGATCCATCTGAGTGAATATCCATTATATGAGCTACAAAGGCAACATCTGCGATGTATCCCTTCTCGGTGGAGTTTTTGTTTCGAAAAATCACACGGGGCTTTTTTTTTTTTTCCTCCAATTTAGCTTTTTAGATCTCGACACAAAGTGAAGGGGAGTAAAAACAGTTCCTGCTTTGTGAGCCCTTAACAAGCTGATATTGAATTTTTTTTCTTTCCTCGAATTTCAGAGAAGCTTTCCTAAGTGTGATCTCTGCAGCCTTTCATTGTCTTAAATAACGCGTTGAAGCCTTTCGTATAGGTTGTGAGTATAGCTACAGACACATTTAATAAAAGAAAAAGTTCAATTGCAACAATTACTCCTATCTCTGATCTACAATGAGGTTATTTGATTTGCAGGCAGGTAGAATGCCATTGCTTACTGCTAGAATCCAGTTGTCAAGGCCGTATAAGTATGTGCAGATAGCAACTTGTAGTTAGTTTGAGGACGGCTATGTCAGCGAGAGTTATTCGGTGTGTTCATTGTGCATAAATTGTGTGCTAATTATTCTTCGACTCGTGCCAATGCATTGATAGTCTTGAACGAAATGTGAACGACACATGTGTGAAAACGATTTTTACAGAGAAGTAGTTAAGAAGAAAATAATCTGGAATCATGTTCCTACGTTCGATGCAGACTATCTGAAGGGTGCGCCTAAAATCGGTAGAGGCTATCTGGAAGATCATAGGCACTTCCTACAACACCGCCGCAGTCGTTAAATCGTGAACCCGTGAACTGGTCTGGGGTTTCGATTCTCACGAGGACCGTCCTCCTTTACTGAGGTTTTTTCCAGGTTTTCCTCAGTCCTAAACCCTAAAACTTATGTTTCCTTTCTTAAAAAAATCCTTTCCCAGTTTATCATTTCATCTCGTATATTATCAGTGCCTATCCCTTGTGATGCCTTAGCACTGAAAACAGACGGTAAAATACCATTCCAAAAATAAATAAATAAATAAACTTCCTACAACTGCCTTTTTTCTTTTTCTTTTTCTCTGCAGCTTTACCCAGGAAGCAGCACACAGAGATTGGCTGCCTACCCTCCCAATTTTTGGTAATAGTTAAGTGTTACATTATTAACAGACGTTTAAGTCTGTTTTTCAAGCCTTGTGTATAATGTCTTACGTTTTGTCAATTAGCCTTAACACTTACTTCTTAGTGAAAATACTTGAATGATATGGTTTTAAATGTTCGATTCTCGGTGTTAGACCGTTTTCTTATAGCAGCATCTGTTCTCTCAGGAAATTCTCTTTTTTAATGACTTTTTTCTTTGATGGCATGTTGATCGCATAGATACATCTATTTCAAACTAAATGTCCTTCAAATCATCTACAATTTGCAAGTATGTATATATGGGCGTGGAAAACAGTTTGCTAAATTTGAATGTTGTTTATTAATTGAAGAAAAAGACTTTCTTCGCTGCTAATAAATGTTTCCAGTATGTAGTCGGTGAAAATCTGAACGTTTACGACTTGTGGTAGTATTGCAATAAGGTCTTCAATGAAACACTCACCAACCTCTTCTGGACTTAAAAATGAGAGAGAAAAAAACGTCAAGTATGTGCCAAATTTCTTATCTTCGTTATATTTCCTAGTGAGATCCATTGCTAAAAAGTTGAGAGCACCGAGTGTTACAAATTTCAATTACTATTTTGATTGTCTTGCACTAAAAGAAATGCTTTTAATTTGACCTGTCTAAAAAAAATTAACATCACATAATATTCACTTCCTCAAATATGCCTTAATTTTGGAAGAAGTTTAAAAATTAGTGTCCTAGTGTAAAATTCTTTTTCACGTTGTGATAAAGGTAAATGTGAATAATTTCTTTCAATCTCTTGCGTTTTCGTGTGCTAAAACTACTCCCGCGTTCATTTCAGGTCTTCTTAAATCAATAATATGTACCTGTATGTTTTAACTCTTCAATTGTGCTTACGACCGGTTGCAATAGAGAAATAATGAAATTACAACATTTACAAAGTGTACTTACAATGTTTACAAATAATATAATTGTGAATAAAAGTATATAATAACTTTAAGAACTTATCCAAATTATTTGTTCATGTCATATTACTACATGTCACTTATGTTACTTAACAACATAATTCAATTTATGTCATATATCTTAGTTTAATACATGTCTACCTACTTTAATGTATGTCAATGTAATTAAATACTTGTTAATTTCAATAAATCATGAGAGCTTATATAAACCCAATTAAACGAATGTCAAAATTAATATATGCCAACTTATTAAATACATTGCATCCTAATTAAATAAATATCAACCTAATTAAATGTAATTCAACTTAATTTTAAAGACAGGCCAACATAAATACATTTCAGGCTCATTAAATACAGGCTCACCTAATTAAATGTATATCAATAATATTATATACATGTCAATATGATTAAAATATATTTCAACCTAATTAAATACACGTCAACCTAATAAAACACCTGTCAACATAAATATATTTCAACTAATTAAAGATAGACTAATCTAATTAAACATATGTCAACCACATTATATGTATCAACATAAATACATGTCAAAGCAATTAAATATATTTCCACGTAATTAAAGAGAGGCCAATCTAATTATATACTTGTCAACCTAAATAAATATATTTCAATCTAAATAAAGACAGGCCAATTTAAGCAAACATGTCAATCATATTACACATATGTCAACCTAAATAAATACATGTTACGATAATTAAACATATTTCAACCTAATAAAAATAGGCAAACATAAATATATTTCAACCTTATTAAATATAGACCAACCTAATACATGTCAATCATATTATATATATATATATATGTCAACCTAATTAAATACATGTCAACATTATCAAATATATTTCATCATAATTAAAGAGAGAGAGAGACCATTCAAATTAAACACATGTCAATCGTATTATACACATGTCAACCTAATTCAATACTTGTAAATATAATTTAGTATATTTTAATTTAATTAAAGACAGGACAACGAATGTTAACTTAATTGAATATTTTAGCATAACTTTAATGCAATTAAAATCATTTCAGTCTAATTGCATGTCAATTGCAATAGTTAATTAACTAATAGTACTTATCTAGGCTTTTTTAATGTTTAACTGCAGCACTTAAGTTATTACAACCTTCATTGGCTCTGTTTAAGAATTAAACGTTTCCTATTTGTTATAAATTCGGATTAAATACAAAAATGTGGTAAACACCAGACAAGGTCCTATAATACAGTGTTTGTAGGACTAATTTAATTAGCCCTCAAGTAATGATGTTTAAAATGAAAGTGCCGACACTCCCCAGAATTGTTGTTACGTTACCGTTCTGATTGTCTATTCATTGCTGGCCCCCTGTCAACTGAAAGATCACATGATGAGGGCAGAAGCCACTGCTAGGGGCATGCATTTGAATTCGGTATTGAATGTGAACTTTGTACGAAATTCAATTGTACACTCGCTCGCCAGCTGTTGCCGCTAAATGGATTGTCTCTGCACGTCAGGCGGTAAACTCCATTACCTCCTTTTCCTTTGCTTCTATAAAGTAATGGAGTAAGAGTAGAAAACACTCTGTCCCAACAAGATGACGCAGGATCTGGTACCAAAGAGCATTTTTATGATGTAGAATATTTGTAATCGCTTCCTCTTGGAGCTAATAAAGTAAAACGTTGTGGAAGTGTGCAGCAAGGTTGCTGGTTCTAGATTAAATTAAACACTTGCGGTAAAGCGATGGATTAAGAGGTTGCTTTCAAACCGCATGTCGGTGGGGACAACAAACACGCGATATGCCACTGTACCGGTACATATTGTATTGTTCATAATACAAAGCCACGATGCTGTTGAGGATCCCGTTAGAGCAGCACAGTCCAATGCAGCGCACTATTGCCGAACACACTGGTGAAGCAATCTGCGTTATATGGGCTAGAGAGAAGCGGCGACACCCTTTTCTTGCGCATGATTTTTCTTGCACTGTTTATATCCGGGTCAAATTCCACTGACTTATGACTATTAATTTTAAAGTTATAAGGATAATTCTGGGGTCGAGACTGGTTGGAACTCCAGTTAGTTTTCTACGAACACATTATATTCTGAAGTTGTATAATTTTACAATGCTTTTTATGAAGGTGTCAAAACAGCCTGGTTGTCCCAGTTCTCCAGAGCTAGGCCATGACTAATATCAAACAGCGAACCTAGATTCTGTGACGACATTTTTTCTGGAAGGAATTTTGGAGCTGGGTAGAGACACAGCGAACTGCGGAATTAAGAAGGAATTCGGGACCTACAGCGAGACCATAGAATCTAAAATAAAATTAATGAAGTACTGACTGAGAATTGTTCATGGAAATCAACCCTTAATTAGATCATTGTGCTATCAGGAACAGCTGGGAATGGAAGGGAACAAGATGGGCATCCAAATTAAGAAAGGGATTAGAAATAACAGGGATGAAGTCCATTTGGATAGCGGACTAGGGAAATAGAAAGAGCGAATGGAGGAAGGTTAAGAATCTCTTGAGGGATATGAATATGTAGCAGAGAGTGATTTCGCCGGAAGTAGAATCAGGGCTAAAATCGGAATGGAGCAGTACATCAAAACAAGAACTCACTAGATAGGTACTCGCGTAGTTCAGAGTAGATGCTGGCTGACGATTAAGATGATTGAAAAATATAAGCGGAGAATTTGCCGCATCTGTGAGGAGATGAAATCATGGACACATATGCTAATTGAATGTAAAGGCACAGAAGAGTGGAGGGAAAAGTATCTACGCCATTCCTTTACAGGATCGAACAGACGAAGATGGTCATGCTGGGCTTTGCTGGCAGGGAAGGAGAGGGGAGATTTGGTAAATTTCCGATGAAAGTGAGATAGCTCAGGTCTGAAAGCTGATATATGGGTGGGAGTTGGGAGGAAACAAATTGACGGAATGCAAATGTTGTGATCCATAATGGGCTTTCTGTATATTATATATATATATTTTAATATTTTTAAAAATTCTTATTCTGGTATTTCTTAATTTATTTTTATTTGCTTATATTTATTTATTTGTTTTATTGATGTATATATTATATTATATCTTATTATGAATATCTAATGTAATATCTTGTTCTAAATGAAACATGCGAAGTGTATCATAAAAGCACGTTCGCCTGGACTCTTGCTCCTGTTGAATTTGTTTTGTATTGGTGTCATTGTAATAAATACACTCCTCCTCATCCTACTACTGATACTGCCACTGCTACTGCCACCGCCACCTTGAATAATGTTAATGGCAATATGCAGTATAAAACAAAACAGGGAGAGGAAGTGTGTTAGCTCTTCACAGTCAATGTTCCATGTCACTTAGGACAGTCACCACTTCCAGCCACTAAGAGCTTCATGGCGGTAGTTTTTTTTTTAGTAGTGTTTAACGTCGGTTTTTACTACTGAGGCACCACAGGCGGTGAACACTGATGATACATGAGATGAAATGATAAATTGGGAAAGGATTTTTTTTTTTTTAAAGGAAGGAAGCGTTCCAGGCCTAAGTTTAGGTGCCTCCCCGGCATTTGCCAGTTATGAAGACTGAGGAAAACCTGGAAAAAACCCCAGTCAGGGAGGACGGTCCTGGCGGGATTCGAACCGCAGACCTCCCGCTCACGAGTCCGTGCCTTAACGACCTCGGCCACCCGTGGCGGTATGGCGGTAGTGGTGATGATAAAACAGCGGTGAACGGCTTGGCATACCTTGTACTTTGCAGAGAGCATCTTATGTGACAAACTTCAATGTTTATGCCTTCATTACGTTTATACAGCTATAACCAGGAAAGTAAAATGGTGTTAAGTCCTCGAGTGTTAGGCATAACACTATCTGGAGAGTGCATAATAGTGAAACAAGAAGGGAACTGTACACAAAAGGACCTTCAATTATTTCATTAACAAAGGCGTTCCCCAAGCGCCGAGATGGATAAAGTTATCATTTCTTGTGTTCTATTGTCTCTTCTCCTTCCATTCTCTGGCCCTTCCCTTGGGATGCGATCTTCACCCCTTTCTTTTCTCCTTGAATACATCTGCACTTGGCTACACAAAGGCAGGAAATACAGGGGGGTCCAATGATCGCATAACTGTAGCTCGGCAGACGCTCTGGTTTGTTTGTTTTTTCAGAAAAAGTCCTTTAACTTAAGGCGATGCAGAGTAGTTTTAGGATTCGGTCTACTTTAAAACTGTAGAAAACAAATCAATTTTAATATGTGGGATGACACAAAAGTAACTAAACCCTTGGTGAATTTCGGTTAACCTATGATTTCACTTGTTGTTATGTTCCAAAAGTTTTCCTAATTCGTTTTGTTCAAAACGTTTTACTTCATTTGTCTTTAACTGCACTGTGCATATGTTTCTGGATTGGTAATACTGTCAGCGTAGTAACAGTTGAAAATGTTATCGAAAAGGAAAGATTTTTTGTTTAAAGATCGGTTACTAACGAGATTTAAGTGCCGTAATGTGGGAATGGAGAGAACATTTCGGGTCAAATACATCATCAAGTAAAGATGTTTATAATTTAATTCACAAATTTGAAATTGAAGGTTCTGTTTTGAATGCACCTCGTAGTCTGCGATCTAGGACAGCACGACTGAGGAAAAATAACAATATCTGTCTGGCCGTCCACAGGACGATTTGCGGTAGAATTTCTAGCAATGTCACATCGGTCACTTTAAAGGATATTGCATCAGCAGAAGTTCAATTGTACATTCCAGTTTGACACATGGTTTGTTGGAAGATGATCCAGACAGGCGGCTACAATTTTGTGAGATTATCCTCGATCAGTGTCGAAATGGCTCCAATTTCTTTCAAAAAACTGTGTGGTCAGATGAGGCCACCTTTAAGTTGTTGGAACATGTAAAGCGATATAAGGAAAACCATCGCGTAATTTTGGCGCAAGCGCTGAATAAACTGGCGTGAATGTGTGGGGTGAAATATCGACACGTGGTATAATTGGGCAACGCTGTATTGACGGAAATATCGATGGTAACAAGCACATGGTTCTTCTTCAAGAGGTTGCATCAGGAATCATCATGCAACTTTGGAGAACTTTGATTCACTGTACTTCCAGCGTGATGGAATCACTGCACATTATGCTACAGTTGTTCTAGGAGAGTGCTTGGTAGTCGTGCAGCGATTATATTCCCACCACGATCCCCTGAACTTACCCCAATGAATTTCTTCCCTTGAGATATGGTCAAAGACGCAGTGTATGGAAGGAAACCACAAACTTTGAAGAGCTGACTGTTTACATTGAGGACACCTTCCAAAAATCTGGACAACAGCATTCAGGTGTGTTGTGAGTGTGTTTGAGTGTTCCAGGGAAATAGTTTTAAGATAAAAAGAAATGAAATTCTTTGCTAACTGAAATTCACTGAGTGTGTAGTTACTTTTGAACACAAAAAGAAGTGCATTTCTTAGTAACTGAAATTCAGTAAGTGTGTAATTACTTTTTCGGCGCCCTCTATTTTAGTCCATACTAATTGTGAATACCGTCGACATAATAATTACCTTCGCACAGGGTACAGTGACAGGGATTTTTTTTTTTTCCTCACAGTTTGAAATTTCGATCTATTCAGTACTCTGCAGTACTGAAAACAATGTCATCTTTCAACTAATTATTAGTTGTTTAAGGGACAATGGGACAATGAATTTTCAAATTTTCACACTTTTGTATGGATTTTTCTGAAACTTTTACTTTAATTGCAGTGCTGTTAATACTGTCGCAATTCAGTAGAATCGACTCCTTACATCTCATAAAACTTCCTAACTACCTGCTGGGGGGGGGGGGGGTTGCAATAATTCCTTTTATTAAACCAATAGAAATAGCATAACAGGAAAGGACCTACGGGATCAAAACAAAATAAACACATTTTATGAGTAAAGTATACTGATAATTGTTTATTTTCACATTAATCTTGCTTTGACATGGTTTCTCTGAGCTATGTGTTGTTCACATTCATTTCTTCACGCTTCTTTCTCCTGACTGACAGCCAAGCTTTCGCTGTCCCTCAGCGGTCATTCCGACTTTCCCCCTCTCTGCCCTTACCCGTGTTATTAGACAAATTTTGCATTCCCTACCCAACCTTGTAGGCTTACAATATATTGTAATAATGCAATGACACTGCTCTGTCCCATTGCCAATGTATTATTACTGCGTATATTCAACACATCATGTATACAAAATTCAATTCAAATTGGAAAAATGCTGCGAGAGTTATAAATTATATCATAAACTTTATTACGTTAATATGTTGCATAATCAATGTCCCTCACGACTTCTAAATTAAGAAAATTGGTTGGTATTTTTGCAATTGGAACTTTGAACCACATACAAAATTGTATAGAAAGATATTTTAAATGAATAATAAGTGAACTGTATTAGTTTTTTAAAACTATAAGAAATTTTAATCTTTAAACTTAATAATTTTTTCAGAGAAAATATTTTTTTAAAAATATTTTGTGGTTTTAAAGTGTATTTTGTTCTACAGAATATTGCATTGGATACTTCTGCACATTTTGGGAAATTTTAATTGAATTTTAACAAAAATGTTGCATATGGGACATTTTAAATGTGTAAAAATGAAGTGTTGGTAAAACGCTGTTCTATTTTTTTAAAAAATAAATGAAAGCATGTTCGGAAAAAGCGTGATTTATAAGTACATGCGGTGCTCTTTAAATGGCTGTAGAGCCCGAAGGAAGGAGGGGACAGGCAAATGATGACTCTCTGTGGACGCCCAAAGGCTCAACAAAAAACCAATTTTCAATTTTTTGACTGATTTTGGCCAAAAACTCACTCCCAGTTCCCTTGAAGGAAATGAATTTTCTGTATGTTTAAAAATTGACGATATTGAACATTGCACTGTTATTAATTATAGGGTAAGAAAATGCAAAATTCTTCTTAAGTCCTACTCGTTACAGCGCGTTGTTCACCAGGTAACCAGCAAGGCTGTGTAGCCACTGCAGCAGTTGTGTTACACACTAACTAGTGTCTGTGTTCTGTTAGCTCCGTGGCAGTGTGCAGTGATACCATGGTTAAGAGTGCAGGTTCGCCTTGCGGCATGAAACACTTTTTTTTATAAATCTTTGTAACATATTTTGACAAATCAGTTATAATATATATTACAATGAATATGATATTATTTCCTATTTGTTCTGTTTAAATACAATATGCTGCGCATGCAAGTAGGACAAAAAATGTGTTATGGGCACCAATTCAAGAAGCCTGGGATGTTGTAGTCTCTCGTCCACACTACTGTAGAAATCTGACATCAGCTATGCCCGGAAGATTGAGAGCAGATATACATGCTGAGGTTTCACACACCCGATATCAATTTGTGTTTATTTCTGTGTGTTTTCACTTTAGAAGATAAATGTTTTTGTTGGTGTATTTATTTACTTATTTGTAAAGAATATGTCAGTTTGTGATTATGTTTTATGTGTGCATAGGTAATGCTATAACTCAAATGATACGTTAAAATATAATATGATATAAAGGCAACATAATGTTTTGCATATACACTTATAAAACCAATAATAATAATAATAATAATAATAATAATAATAATAATAATAATAATAATAAATGTGTGGGATTTGAACCCAGGGGCTTAAGCAGATTAGAAAGTATTCTAAACCGCTCGGCCATGCTACTCTACCATTGTAAAATTACGTTTACAGGCAAAGAGCTCACTGCAGTGTGCACTCGCTGCATGCGCTTATGAATACACCGTTTACGACTATCCCTGAAGTTCTCCAACCGACACCTTATTACAATGGTCGTATTTATTTACGTACACATTTTAATAACGTTGTATATTATTAGAAAATCCGCTGCTTAATGCCATGCGTATTCAATGATACGTTATAATGATGTCGTAAGCAGTGGGGGATTTTTGCAATTACATCTTTCTTTCGGTGAACTAACAGAAACGTACTATCAGGATTTAAATAAAGGTCAAATAATAGTGAACAAAACAACATTTCGACTTGGAGGTCACCCTTTTTGTTTCCGTGAGTGTACACGTTATTGGCTATAAGCAAGTTTCTCCTTTATTCAGTTTTGCTTCTCTCTCTCTGCAGGTCGGACCGACAGCGGTGCTCTCAGGAAATCTCATTTTCCGTCTGGCGAATTCTCAATTATGGGAGTCCCAGCGTAATGTAATCATGTCACTGCTGCCAACAACAACAAACACTGTCCCTACACTGCCACTTTCACACCACGTGCTGTTCCCTTTTAATTAAAAGGCAATAAGAGGCCTTCTCAGCAATGAAAGAACTTTCAATTCAACTTAACGTCATTTTTTGTATACACGCACGGAAAGTTAAGAAGTTTGTTAGACAACACAGTTTTGAAGGACTTCAGAAGCCCTTCAAATGTAGTTGTATATTCCCGCACGCTTCCTATACCAGCTCGTCCATTAACATTTGTAATCAATGGAATGTATTTTAAGTGAGTTGGTCAAGCGAAAACCTTAATTTCGATCCTGAACACCAGAAGGCTCTACGTATAAGCGATGAATGGCAAAATCTATGAAAGAGTTTCTCAATCTATGGGTCCCGATCCACTGGTGAGGAGAATTTTTGTGAATCGTGAAATCTTTCGATGGGGCAAGGGATGCACAGAAATGCTAACGTTTTAGTAAAATTTCAATCTTAATAAAAGTAATATATTTTAAAATATATTTATTTATTTTTATTAGTGTACTAATTTACCTTATGTGTCCCGTAAATTTTAATATTCTTAGAGGTGGGTCTAGAAATCAATAAAGATGATATCCATTAATTGATTAATTCATATTTCATTAACTTTCTCAAGAAAAACGGAGATATACTGTGACCTCATTCCGCCACGCAATCGAAGTATGTATACACTAGTGGAAACCAGTTTATCTTCCGTTAAGATTGGAGTTAAAGTTCCGTTGACACAGGCTATTTAACTTGCTCAGTCGTGTTTACAGTTGCATTTCTTTGTTTTAATAGTGTTTAATGTCTGTTTTTACCACCGAGGCGCCACAGACGCTAGACATAATGATACTTAAAATGATAAATTGGGAAAGACCTTTTTTTAAAGGAAGGATGTGTCCCAGGCCTAAGTTTAGGGTACCTCACCTACATTTGCCGTTAATGAGGATTAAGGAAAATATGAAAACCTGAAAATAAAGAACGGCTGGCAACAAAGTGTCGAGTGAATGAACACTTCGGAGCTTAATGAAACAAATTGTCGTGTGATGTGAACATTTTCCTTTCATCTCCCTGCTCTCCCTCCCATGACTACGAGGGCACAAGAGACAACTTCGGGCCCCTATACGACCCGGGGTACGAAGCAGGACCAATATCCAACAACAACAACATCACATAATAAAACCACTACGAGACATTCCATTGTTTTCAAAGCGGTATAAGCAGAGGCATTTTCGTCATGAACGAATAAACCTCTGAGCCCAGACTGCGGTCTTCTTTCTGTTAGTTTCCAGAAGACACTGGGAATGCAAATTGTAGTGCATCAGTAGCAGTTTCTGAACTGGAATTATCACAATATGTTCAATTGCTAGGAATAAACTTGCACACATCTTTCGACCTACACTTATATCACTTAATCTTCACTGGAGGATCTTCATTTGGGAAAACGCAGGTCGCCAAATGACTCTTTGATTCGGGATCTTATGGGTAAATCTAGCTGTCATCACCTGTAAAGATATCGTGTATAAGTTGAAAGCTGCCATTGTCGAAACAAAGAACCATTTCCCGGCATTCCACTCTTGCTGCCTTTTGTTCTTCAGTGAGGTTGTGGGGTATTCAACGAGGACAAAGTTTTCATACAGTGCAGGATTTCTGACAGTTGAAAGAATGTTCAGAGACTTCTCTATCTCTCTGAAAGTCACTCGTGGATCGTTCTTCACTATGGGTTTTACAAGAGCTGTGTTTTTATCTATTTTTCAACAATAATCACCTTGTAAATGAGTACATTTAGTCCAACGACCTTTTAATATTCTCAGTAAAATAAGATTTGTTCAATTGTGAAAAATAAGCGTCTGTCTCAGCTTCAATCTCATGTGATGTACACTTTCGTCCACTCAGTCATTTCTTCAGGTTTGGGAACAAAATGTTATCACTGGGCGCCAAATACGGCGAATATGGTGGATGCAGAAGCATTTAGGAACGAAGCTCATGCAGTTTTGCAGCAGTAATCCTAGACGTGTATGAAGGCGCATTATCGTGATGGAAGAGGACCTTTTCGCAAGTTGTAGACGTTTATCTTGAATAGCATCCTTCAGTTGGTCCAGTAGTGAAGCGTAATACTCCCCAATAATGGTTCTGCCTTCTGGAGGTAGTCTATGAGCACCACGCCATGATATTTCGTGCAGATGGAACCATTTTTGCCTTCTTTGGTGCACTTTCACCTGTTGCCACCCACTGTTTGGACTTCTCCTTTGTCTCTGGGGTGTAGTGGTGAATTCATTTTCTATCTACTGTTACGAAATGTTGGAGAAGTTCACTGTAATTGCGTTTAACAAGTCTAAACACTCTTACGAACTGTTCATTGTATGCGTTTTTGTTTGTTTGTTGGATTTTTATACAAAGTGAAACAGCACATATCGGAAAAGGCAGGCAACTGGGACAAGGAGGTGGGAATAGGGGTACATTAGACACGCACTTTTCATTATATTTACACATAATATGTGTGAACGTGCAAGTTATTACTTTTTTTTTTTTTAACTTTTCTTTTCGTTTAATTTTGTGTATATATTTTTGTTCGTTTATTTATTTCATTTTATTATCTGCTCTTGCAAATTTTTGTATTTCTCAGTGTACTGTATAAATACGCATGGTCCCAGGGCCCGAGCTAAATAGCATGTGGCAACAATTAACAGTTTGCTGCAGCTGCCGGCCGCTAACTTCCATTATACTTACTATACTCTTTCCAGTGCTGCCAACAGGAAACACATATCGCACAGTTTCTTCAACTCCCGTAAATTAATTAGCGACCCTCGAATTTGTTGCGCATGCCAGATCTATAACAAAGTGTTGGCATTGCCATTGAAGCCATACATGTTCACATGCTGCACCGTGTATGGTAAGAATTAATAACTCCTGGACAAATGCCGTGCGACACGCGGTTGTCACACTGAGCATTACCACAACGGGTGGCCCAGGTCGTTAAGGCGCGGACTCGTGAGCGGGAGATCTGGGGTTCGAATTCACCAGGACCGTTTCCCCTAATAGGGGGTTTTTGCAGGTTTTCCTCGGTCCTTATAAATGATAAATGCCGGAAGGTATCCTAAACTTAGGACTGGAACGTTTCCTTCCTTCCATATATATATAAAGAAATACTCCTTTCGCAATTCATCATTTCATCTCGTGTAACATCAGTGCCCACCGTCTGTAATGCCTGAGCAGTAAAGACGGGCGTTAAACACTATTAAAAAACACTGAGCATTTATAAATATTAAACTTGGATAGCTCCCCTATCCAATAATATTTCATACCTTTTAATAATAAAGAGTATTTTATAATAAATATAAAAAGTTGTTTAAATAATTTTGAATAGCTCCGATTTATACTAATTCAAAAACATCGAATGCAAGTGCTTCCGCATGGACTTTAAATCGAGGCTATTTAAGCCACGTGGATAAAGAGGACGTTGGACAAATTTTCTGGCCATTTCACGTCCAAGTAATACCTTGACAAAACACTAGATTGCGCTTCGGCTGAACTTATCTCTCTGGCAATTGTAAACTAAATTCAAGTGGGTCACCTGATTCATATTGCCCTGCATTTTTAGTTTATTATTATTATTATTATTATTATTATTATTATTATTATTATTATTATTATTATTATTATTATTATTATTATTATAGTTCTTTACCTAGCGGGGTGTATGTTACCGCCGTGGGTGACCGAATTCGTTATGGCGTGGACTCCTGAGCGGATTGTCTGTGATTTGATTCCCCACCGTGCCTCTCTCCCTGACTGAGGGATTAAACATTTTTTGTCAAAGAAGATGGTGTTTTGTTTTTAGAACAGCTATCTTAAGAGGGTTCTTTATTTGCTAAATGCCGATGGTATACCTACCGGCCTTGAGTGAACAGTGTGGCAACCTCTGAAACGCTACCGTCGTAAAGTGAAGCTCAAAGATTTGAATGGGACAGTATCAATACTTCATCTGAATCTTGTTTTTTTTTTAGATATGTGTAAAAAAAAAAAAAAAAAAAAAAAAGGAACACTCTTTTAGCTTCCCGTTCTTTATGCAGTACATACACATGAAAGTCGTTTGCAATTGTTTTACACCGAAATGTTCACGTCTTTTGCTGAAAGTAGTGAAAGTATAAAGCATAGTACAGTTTTTATTCTTGGGAACTTGGAAGAAAAGCTACAACTTCATGTTGTTAGTAAAAGAAAATACAAAATGTGCTTTATATACAACCGAATTCTGGAATGTCGAGGAGGAGAGCTATAGAAGTATTTGTTCCTCCCCACCACCCCTGCACTCTATAGAACCAAAGCGAAGTTCGCTAATTGGAGAGGCAGCTATGTCTGAAGAAGAAATTAAGATTGGATAAGGAGTCGGCTATTGAAGGTGCAATCTAAGTCTTTCTGAAGTAGTAGATCAAGAAAGCAGATAACTACAGGGCTGCCAACCTTCAATCGATTCATGTAGGAAATTTTCTTAGTCGGTGGATAGTAGATAACTAATATATGTCAGAGTTTATGATGTGTCGTAATCCTGTAGTGCTGATATTTACTATTGTTTATACTACTGCGTGTGTCAAAATGTCTGTGCCGATGAAGAGAAGCAAAAAACGAATACATTTGCGTAACACTGCTCACTGTTTCTCCGTCGATAAGTTACAGCTACGCTGCTTGCATTTTAATGTGTGCATGCTTTTAGAGGAGAGCTATTGAGTTAAATAAAGGACACAAACTGGAAATGTTCGTCACGCAGTAGCTGCGTAAACTTAGCGAATTCCTCACCTAGTAGAATAGATTTAAAAATGAATATAAAATCCACATAAATCCTTCCTTAATAGCATTTTTTGAATAGTGTTTAACGCCCGTGTTTACTACCGAGACACCACAGGTTGTGAATACTGATGATATATTGGGAAAGGATTTTTTTTTAAGAAAGGAAACGTTCCAGGCCTAAGTTTAGGGTACCTCCCCGGCATTGGCCAGTTATGAGGACTGAGGAAAACCTGGAAAAAATCTCAGTCAGGGTGGACGGTACTGGCGGGATTCCAACCCCAGAACTTCCGCTCAAGAGTCCGCGCCTTAACGACCTCTGCCACCCGTGGCGGTAATTAATAAACTGAAATAAGTTATGGCATTATGGAGTGGTATTAGGGAAATAAAATTAGAATTCTGGTAATCTATATGTATCACAAAAGAGAAATCACATTATTTATTATTATTATTATTATTATTATTATTATTATTATTATTATTAGTGAGATTAAACCACAAAAATTAATGGTTTACTATTAATTATATGAAATATATGATCACTGATAGATAAAGCTATACTGTGTGAGATTTTAATGTTTTAAATGTAAATATTTATGAATTGAGCCATTAATATCTTTACATTACTAAAATAGAGAAAATTAACAAAAAGTTTCCAGTAACATTGTGTATTTAAGATGTTCATATATTTAAATAAAACAAAAACATGTTACTATTTAAAAATAATTGCAACGTACTAAGCAAATATATACAATCAACAATATATAATCGAAAGTTACATCGATTTTCATTGGCTTTGAAATTTAATTTAAATGTTATTGTAGTAAAAACTCGGCAATTGCAATTTATGAACACTGAGGAAACCTTAGGAAAAAATATCTGTCATGGAGGACGGTCCGGCGGGAATGGAACCCCAGATTTCCCGCTCACGAGTCCGTGTCTTAAAGACTTCAGTCACCCGTGGCGGTATTCGTAATATAGGGAGCTATGAAGGACGCTATGGGAAAACATCTTGCCTTTTTTTATGTCCTCATATCTAGGAAGCAATATGATGCTTTCTAGCAATGATTTTATATATTTCTGAGTTTCTGAATACTCTGATGGCAAATACATGTCCCTCTAATTTTGAGTTTACTATAATGTAATATTCATTTAAATAATGCCCCACTCTCCAGTATTTTCTTGTATTTGAAAAAAATATATATATATATATATATATATATATATATATATATTCGTCATGCGTAAGTTATTATTAGAGACGTGTTTTTAAAGTAAGTGCCGTTTTACAATTTTTCCACGTCAGGGCTTCGGTAGCGATTTTGAGCATGCGCAATGACTTCATCCTGAAGGAAGTCGGATGCTGCTCTGAGCGGCAGTCATTTTGTTTGCCTCGTGTTAAAGCATTTCGAAATGTTCAAAACTATCGAACAACCTACAGACTGTGAGTCAGATCAATGATTTGTTTTTGGAATGCGAGAAATGTTACGCCAGCAGATATTCGTCACCATCTGTCTGAGGTTTATAGGGAAACAATAATGAGTGACGGATTGGCGAGGAAGTCGGTCAGACAGTTTAATGACAATGTGCATGATGAGCCTCGGATCGGCGGGTCTTCTGTGGTCTCGACTGATTTTCACCTGTTTCTTCATCTGAAGAAATTCCTTGCTGGAAGACATTCATCGATGATGTGATACAAGAAGTGCACACTTAGCTTTCATCAAAGCGGCATCATTCATTGCAAAAACTGGTTTCCCGTTATGACAGATGCTTCAATAACGCCGGAGACTACCTGGAGAAGTAGTAGGGGCATAAGGAAAGAATGAGAATAAAATATTTGGATATTAATGTTCTGTTTTGTTAAAAAAAAATGATACTTTTTATAAAAAGCACAGTTATTATGAGCAAAAGTCTTGAGAATTTTCAGTTTGCATAAATTCATTGCTCTACACAATTTTTGTTGGATGGAAACTGTTTATATTTCATGATTGCCTACTAGATGGAATCTCTCAAACAGGCCTTAGTTTTGTCTCATCGGGCTGCAGTTTTTCAGAAATTGGCATTATATAAAATAAGTATGTTCATCGAGAAGGTAAATAAAATAAATATTCTAAAAGATTTAAATAAGATAATCAAGTGTTCACTATGTGAATGGGACAGTAGGGCTAAATCAGAGCATTGATCCAGAAAAATCGGCCACAAAGGATCAATTTAGTTCCTGGAGAAAAAAAAGTGAAGTATGAACCATTCGTTTCTCCTTCTAATGTTCTTCTTTTACCACTTTTACCACTCCATATTAAGTTACGCCTGATGAAGCAATTTGTTACCGCTCTGAATAAGGACAGTGATTGTTTCAACTGTCTCTAAGTTCCCACAGAAAACTGAAGCTAAGATAGCAGCAGGTATTTTCAATGTACCCCCAGATTCGTGACCTTATGCAGGATGAGACCTTTCCTCAGCCAAAGTCCGAGTTAGAGAAGTCAGCATGGTTGACGTACAAAAGTGTCAGAAAGCTTTCTTGGCAACAAGAAATCTGAGAAATATAAAGAAATTGTGGAGGAAATTTTACAACATTTTAGAAATCTAGGGTGTAGAATGAGTAAAAGTGAATTTTCTCAACAGTCATATTGATGCGAATCTTGGTGTAATGAGTGAAGAACAAGGTGAGCGGTATCATAAACACATTAAAACAATGGAAACCACTATCAAGGTTATTGGGATGTGTGAATGTTGGCTGATTACTGCTGTTGTTTGAAAAGGGCACTAGTGAAGGACATATCAGAACCTCGAAAAAATTATGTTTTCTTCAGCCCAATATTGAAAAAAGGTTGGTAATTCGTAATTATTGTGATATAGCTCTCTTTTTTCAAAATATTCATGAATATTTAAGCTAAGTTTTGTCTTAGGTATATGTATTAGAATTTAATAATATTTAATTAAAATATAATACATCATTACATTTGATGTGATTTTGTTTAAAAACCTAGCGCGACAGAGTAAAATTGAAAACACATTTGAATTCAGAGCATTCATATTACAATTATCCAGATGGAAAAATAAAAAAAATGTTGTAGACCAATGTGATGGTTAAACATTTTATGGGTATATTGCTAATTCGGTCATTTAGATCACAAAATATGATAATGCAACCATTTTATTAATTTTATCTATAGTGTTTTGAAGATTAAAGTCAAATTATTGAGTCTCCTTCAGATATCCTTCATTTAGGGTTCGAGCATATACACAAATGTTACAATGTGATCTGCCAGTTTTAAATTATAATGTAATTGTGCTATTGGAGATGTAGGAATGCTCTATTCTTATTCTTTCAAGTTGTTTTTGGGCTAGGATTGCTAATCATTTGGAGGCTCTCTTATTTTCTTCAACACCTGAGTAGAATATATATCTCCCTTTTTCTATCGATCCTGTTCCTTCTTCTTTGTTTCCGTTGCCGCTAATATTTGTGTGGTTCTTCTTCTAATTCTTGAGCCTTATTCTGCTTCTAGAGATATTCTAAGTTGTTACATTCCATTTATCCAAAATCGCCCCCCCCCCCCCCGGGAGTAATGTCTTTTCCATGATAATCTGTCCGGCTACGATTACCTGTCTCTCATAAAACTCCAAACCTAACGAATCAGATTTTTTGTTCCAGGTAAGTTCGCCATGACGGGCTGCTTTCATCACAACTTATAGAACGCATCTACCCTGAGTTCCAAATTCGCTGATATAATTATTTTTCCTTTACTTTTTCTTCTTTACTGACCAGCTTATTTACGCCCTGGTATCTTTGTGGTCATTATATCAAGGTAAATTTATTAAGATTATTTTTAGAAAGAGAGCAGAATGACAGGTGATAAACTAATCGGCTCCATTGGAGTTTGACAGGAAACTAAGGTATTACTGGAACGTTAAACTACCGGAACCTCTTTTTTCAGATATGGCATTCTTTTTTATGCCGTTCATCTACAACATGAGTCCACGGCTTAAATTACCTTCCAGAGGATTTACGATCTCCATTTTTACGCTATAAAAATCAGTCGAAATAGAATCCATGTACAATGTGTCTCTTGACAGGGCGACCCAAAGTTTCCTCTATAAAAGCAAATGCTATGCTTCAGGTGCGTCAAAGATATCTGTTTTTTTTTCGTGCCTTAAAAATAATTGAGTTATTAACTCTGAACACCTTTGTCAATCGCTGAGGAAAATTCTCAGGACAATGTTTAAAAATAACTGAATTATGTTGGTACAGATCAACCATGAAGCGTCAACGCCTACAGTTTCCTGGAACGAAAAAGTCGCTAACAAGTTGTCCCAAAGGATAGCGCTGCATGGTAAACAGATTAGCTTTTGATGTCATTCTCTTAATGTTTTAAATTTGACCCATCATTATATGTGGATTATTGCAATTCCATTCATTTTTAAACATTAAATGCGTCTCCAAACATTTTTCAATGCTCTTATGTATTCGGATATCATGTCTATACTTTCCTTTATTGCATGAACATGAATGTAATTAAATCTCATTTTTACATTTGGACCAATTGAAATGTCTAATGACATTGTTCTTGTATTGTTGTTACATCAGTTTTATTCTTTTGTTGAGGTGTTTCAATCATTTTAATATATAATTTTATGAGGTAAAGATGCTGTTAAGTCGAGAGGCGGTTGCTAAAGCAGTTGCCCTGTTGGAAGATGGATGAAGCATGCGCTTTGTTGCCCAGGTGTAAAAAGTCAATGTCTCTACTATACAAAAGAAAAAGCCGATGGATAAGGGAACTTGGTATCTACTGCAGAAGACCAGGTCCCATAAAGGTTGACATCTGCTAGAGATAATCAATTTCTACAGCTGCAAGTGTGATCAACCATCACACAACAGCCGCAGAAGCTCAAAATAGCTTGCAAAGGGCATCAGCAGTCAATGTCAGCGTGAGAACAGTGAGAAGGAGATTTGAAGAAGTACAACTCAGCTCTAGAAGACAGCCAGGGGTTCCTTGCTCATCCAACAACTTCGGCAAGCACGCCTTGCCTTTGCTGGTCAACATCTGCAGTGGACTGAGGAGCAATGGAAAGGTTGAGATTCAGCCTAAAATCACCTGATAGCAGGGAAAGAGTATGCAGGAGGACTGGAGAAAGTTATGCCCCTTGCAACTTCTCATCGACGATGGCTTTCAGGGGAGGTTTCCTCATGGCGTGGACTGGTATCAGTGTAGAAACCAAGACAGTTAATTTTTTATGAGAACGGGGCCCGGGATGCGAACTGGTACATTGAGGAAATTCTTCAGGAGCATGTTATCTTTTATGCTGCATTGGTTGCCAATGATTTCCACTTCATAACAAGCCCTGACCTCAACACCATTGAGCATGTGTGGACATGGTGCGGAAAAATGTTCGTCAACGTGTTCCTAAGAGTCCCAATGAACTTCGGGAGGCTTTGCTTGAGCAATGGGAGGCCATACCGCAAGAGAACCTAATGACCTTGATGCGCATTATGCCCGTAAGGCTGCAAGCTGTGATACAAGTACACCTGCTTTTGACAGCGTCATGAATGTTGAAAGGTGCATCGTTGTGTTATCTTACAGGTAAAAATGAGATCATTATGCAATGTGATTAACTTGCATTCATGTTCATGCTCATACAACAAAGGAGACTATACACTCAAAACGATATCTGAATACATAAGAGTGTTGTAAAATGTTAGGAAAATGATTTAATGTTGAAAAAATTAATGGAATTATTATAATTCTCATATGTGTAAAATAAAAAAGCATTTTTAAAAAATTGGTGTTGCGTTTTTATTTTTGTGCCTCTTGGTGTATTTTATTGAATTAATAAATTCACGTACACACACAAAACACTGCACAGAATTCATGAGGAATACGGTTAAGATGATCCGATCTTAAATAAAACTTCTAAGGAAACGAGAAGCCAGTGAGGAGGAAAAGTCATAAGAATTCCAAACACTTTTTTTTTCTTTCTTTCTTTAAGGCGGTGAATATGTCAAAAGCTGATACCAACAAGGTGGAGGGGGAGAAATGTCAAAGTTACCATAGTGATGTAGGCAGTAGGGACAGATTCCCCATCTGGGGAGCATGTCGAAAACAAAAGACCCCCAAAGGTAAGGAAAAATTAAACGAGAAAATGGAAATCAAGGAAGGAGAAAAGAATAAAGGAAAATTTGTTGATCAGAGAACATCTGGGTAAGTTCTAGCGGATTGGATGGACTCGTTTGCTGCCTTTACGGACGGGAAAGTGGCGCCTCTTTTTTATTATTAATATGTATGCTAAAACATAACATATAGTCCGATAAGCATAATGTCATATTTCATAAAATTTACATTTTTGTTTTTTCATATTTTAAAAATTTGTTTTTTTTTTTTTAATTTATTTTAAGTGATCTTGTTCGGTTTTATGTTTTTCTAGGTTTTATTTTACGTTATGTAATGAATTCACCAACATTCGTTTAAATCAAACCTTTTTCAGCCTTGACTCACGTATTGTTTTCTTCCTGTTCGCTTGCAGCTTTGTTAGCGCTCGGTGGCAAGGTGTTCATACTTAATGATATTCCTGCCTGTCGAAGTACTTCGGAGGCAGTCATTCTTAGCTTCCATGTTATTTCAATATTACGAAAAGCAGATCAGTTGAATTTTCTGAAATATGCTTTTGCGTTATTTAAATAAAGTTGTGGGAAAAGCTTAACCGCGCCTAGGAAGAAACTTTAACAAATAACATCACATATATTCAATTAGGTCACAGGCAATCATCACAATTCTACAACAATTGGTAAAACAACAATACCAGAGCTAGGTATACAGTATAGACATTCAATTTGCACCCCATCTTCTTCGTTACTTTAATAGTACTTCACTTAAAGTAATCCTAATGGAAAATAGATGCAAGTGTTTCTCTGCGCCATGGAATGTGCCATCACGACCCAATATCTAAAATTTTGCAAAAAACGGACTTTCACATTGCTCAAATAATGAAAAATGTTTTGTTGGCAGAATTTTTATTCTTATATAATAAGCACGAGCTTTCTAACAAAGGCGGCAATGAAATCGTGATGCAAGAATATTACATCGAGTGTCATCCACACGTTGGTAACTGAAAAGTTGGATATGAGAAGTGTTTGTGCACGGTGGTTTCCAAAACTGTTGATTTTGGAACAAAAGAACGTTCGCGTGCAGATGTTATAGGATAATGCAGCGTTTCTCGATCTGAGAGTAAGCAGTAAAGCTGAAGCTCAGTGATGGTCGCCGGTGGTTTCTGTTGGGAAAGTTACTGTAATCTCATTTTTCGCTATTCAAGGAATAGTTCATCAGTGCGTTGTACCTACACATACAACTGTAACGAGCAATACTACAGAGGTGTTCTGAAGACTTTACAAGGCCATATCACACGCATCTACAACAAGCTGGATACTGTACCACGATAACGCACGGCCGCATATTGCAAATGTTATTGCTGAATATCTCCCAAAAATCAATATGAAGTGTCTCCATCACCCTCCATGTAGTTCATATTTAGCACCGTGTGGCTTTTTCCTTTTCCCCAAAAGGGAGAAACACCGTCGTGGTTAGACATTTTACGTCATCAGAAGCAGTTTGGTGCAGGCTCTGAACAACTTGTCAAAACTGGTTTCCGACATGTCTTTGAATATTGGCAGAAACGTTTGGATAGATGCGTTGCTTTCAACAGGGACTACTTTGAGAATAATCATTAAAATTATCAGGATGAAACATTTATCTTATTTTTTACACAAAAAATAAGATATGTGTACAAAACATTAATTTTGATATGTATTAATAAACACGCATTTTTTTTAAAAATTAAATACCTTTTAATTTGCAAAAAATTCATTTATTATATTGCACTGAATGCGCAATAAAACTTTCACATTCGTGTTAAAATTTTTATAGGACTAGATTTTGGAACTTTTATAACAAACAGTGTTGTAAGATTATTTTTGCATATGCCAATTTTATACACCGTCCTCCTCAAATTTGTGGTACGGTGAAAAGAAATTTTCATTGAAAACAATGTCCCTGTGTCGTTAATAGCGGCTTTGCAGATTTTTGTTACATTTAACATTAGCTGGGATAGTGCGTTTACACTCCTGTTAACATATGCGCAATAATTCGGAAGAAAAAAAAAGCGCCTGTCACTTAAATTTAGATGCCGAGTTCCTCCATTGTGTGTGTTTACTGGTGAAACAAGAAGCAGCAACATGGCACGGCAGTGTGGTGTAATCCTCATAGCGACATATATCACCCTTGGGGACGTGTTAATTCCTGGACTAACGAATGAATGGAGTATGACGCATCTCTTTCGTGGAGAGCGCGTAACTTGGTGGGGGCTGCCTCCGTCGTCGGTGCGATAAAACATCATGTTTTGGGAGAATGCTTTAAGATGCATATTCACTGACAGCTTTATCTTGTTGTGTAGGCGAAAATAGCACACACACGCACTTGTTCCATTTTAATTAATTCTTGCTGACATTGCTACCCAAGTTTTTCATTTGTACTGTCAACTACGTTCCATTTACACTTGTGTTAAATTGAAACATTAGATATTTTTTAAAATTTCTGTAAAATCTTCATATAGAGATTAAAACTACGAACTAATTTTATTATTTAGCCAGTTTAACAACGTGTCAACATCTTCTGACAGCCAATTATAAATTTCTACATAAATACAACCAAAATACTGGGCGTTATAGACTCGATTCAGTACATTAATTTCATTGGTCAATAGAACTTTATTTTCAGTCTCACCGGAAATCGGGTGTTCAACCGCGGTGACCTACAGTGAACAATAGCCATGGTCATTAATGCGCGGACTTGTGAGCGGGAGGTCTGGAATTCGATTCCCACCAAGACTGCCTTCCCTGACTGAGGATATTTCCAGATTTTCCTCGGTCATGAATGGCAAATGCCGGATAGGTACTTTAAACTTAGACCTGGAGCGCTTCCTTCCTTAAAAAAATATTCTGTTCCAATTAATAATTTTATTTCATGTATCGTCAGTATCCATTGTCTGTGATGCCTCAGCATTAAAAACGGGCGTTAAACACTATTAAAAACCGATTGCGTAGTGAAATGAGGGCACGGTATATTGACTGAACTTGCAGAGAAGCCCATAACACCAAAGGAGTCAAGTGCAAAACAGCGTTAGTAAAATGTTTGTAATGCAAAAACTAGATACTAAAATGTTTAAAAAGCTATATTACCACACTGTTAATGCTTCTGATTTCTTGTACCTTGCACCAGCTGGTGGTGTAATGGTAACCACACTTGCCTCCTAAACCGAAGATCGTGGGTTCGATCCCAGCCAGGATCGATGGATATTTTCGGGCGTAAAAATCCTAAGTATGGCTTCCTTCGGAAGGGAAGTAAAGCGTGGGTCCCGTATCGTACATTTACGGCACGAAAAAGAACCTTAAGCCTGAAAGAAGAAGCCTCTGAGCAAAATTTGTCGGCCGTTTCACACCCTGATTTGAATGGGACGCTAATGACCTGAGCTGTTAAAAGAGCGTTCGTAAATAAATCAAATAAAAAAAAAACAGCTGCTTAGGCTCATTAAGAACTTCTATTTTGGCGAAGCGACCTTAGTAAGCGTTTTGAAGCTTTTTCATCTTCTTTGAATGTCTCCTAGCAAATGGTCCCCTTTCACATCAGTTTCCTCTCCATAAAAACCTGTCACATATTGATGAATCGAGGAAATGTGCATTCAGCGTTAAAAGTGCAAGACCATCCAGACAGAAAGCTCAGTGATGATGCCTTTACCTCGCTTCCAGGAGAAGTTTGGGCACTTCAAGGAAACTTTTTTTCTTTCTAGATCCTCTACTGTGTAAAAGCACCTTTCACCTAAAGTATGTCTTTCGATTTCAAAGCAAACAACGGCGAAGACTTCGATAATCGATTACAAGAACTGCGGGCGTTAGTGGGAGGAACGATGGAAAGCAGCGCTCATTGATAAAGTAAATGCAAAAGTGAACTTTCTGTTTGTTGTTCGTAATATCCTTTGTTTGTTTCCTACTATGGCTTTTCCATCAACTCCTGCATCGAATTTTGTTTCTCATTTTTTTAAAGGTAGTATATAATTGTAAGAAACAAAAATATAACTTATCTTATCTTGAAACTTTTTTGAAAATTTCTGGTTTCTTTGGCATTGAATTGTACTTTAAAAATGTTTTGCCATCAATATAATATATAAAGGGTACAAGGGAAAATACAAAGTCCCCTTTTGAAGTTTAAAAACGCTACAAAATTAAGCACATTAGATTTTTTTTTTTTTCTAGAATGATTCTTAAGATAGTTTTCTACAGATCCTTCTATTGAAATTAGTGTCCTGTGTTATTTGTTCATGTTAATTAACAATAAAATGTCAAAATGCACATACTTGTAGATAAACAATCAAAGTCTACTAACTGTATTATCGAATGTACCAAATACTTGCTGAGAAAAATTTAAACAATAATCGTTCAAATAAATCAATATTGAAAATAATCGTTCAATCAAAATCAATAATAATCATTTGACTATCAAAGGTAACATTGAAAAATAGAGCTGAGCATTTTCGGAATAGAATCTCTTCAGGCGTTGTATGTCATCGTGTTTTGTCTTGGAAAGTGAAATTAAACTTGAATAGGAGGGGGCAGGCTGCTCATCTGTCTCTATACGGCACATTTTATCAACAATAACGTGAGACTTCCGAGAGTCATTGTAGGTTGTTACTGGTATAATTCTAGAAGAGATTTTGTCAGTTACAATTTCTTGTATTTCTCTTATTTTCATTTGACATGTCATTTTGTATTCTTTATTAAGAAATGAAGAACACGATTTAAAAATGTCCTGGGAACACTCAATGATATTGAAGGGAGGTGGTTTCACGCGGCATCTTCTGATGTCCTCATTCCAATCGCTGGGTGTTTCAGCATGAGTTTTTTTCATTTATTAAATCCATATCTTTGATGACCCCTGATGGGAAATATTCAAATCCGTTGTATTTATGAATGGGGCGAATAATGTTGTAATTTTTATTTTAGCCGGGGTACGAATCACAATTAATTGCAAATTTCGAATTGTGTACTCTGCATGTTTTTATCAGCAAGTAAATTAATAAATCGCGCTCCTCCAACGTTCACGAAATATTTTGTTTTCTACATTTGCAATCTTCACCGGAAACTTGATCTAATGAGTTTGCTAGCATCACTAAGTTTACCATGTTTAGATTTTTCTTTGATCTACTCTGATGAACTGTAATATTTAAGTGGAGATGGTGGATAGAAATGGAAGGGAACCGCAGCTGGTCAGCGGGCGGCCTGTGAGACAAGGGATTGGAGTGTAGTGTCATCGCCCTCAGGGAGTGATTTTTTAAATAAATAGTGCCAAAAACTCCGGGACAGACAAATGGATTATAAGAGCAAAGGCGAAATATTAAATCGCTACATATGGAAGAAATAGAAAATATGTATTTAGATTTTGTGACTGTATGAGATTTTAATGCTGGAGTAGGAGAAGAACAGAGTCAGTTGGACGATAGATAGGGGTAGAGTAGGAATAATAGGGCAAATTGGATTAAAGGTGGAAAAGGAAGTGTTCACTTTGTGGAAAATGGGACTTATATTGTATAATTCAATGTCCAGAAATAAAAACACGCAGAGAAGTATGGATTAGAAATAGGATAAATTAAAGCTAGCAACTTTGGTAGTGAAATTAACAATTTTTGGATGGGCAGTAAGGAATCTTTGAAAAAATTAGGTAACTATGTAATGAAGGTAAGAGAGAAGTGGTGGAAGAAAGTAATTAAATTAAAGGAAGAGGATATTTATGAGATATTATTAAGAAGAGTACATAGTGGAGAGCAGGATCTATTACATACACAACCAGGGTTTTAAATGTATACATCCAAAATAACAAGCAGTCCAAAAATAGTTGTACTTATTGTAAAAGTTAATGTAAGAGAATATGCAGAAATAAAGCATTCATTCATCACTTGATTCCTTGTCGAAATTTAAACTGCCTATCTGCACACAACAGTAACACAGCCTTGCCTGAACAGCAGTGCTGTCAAATAGCAGCTCTAAAATATAAGCCACAAAAGGAATAGAACAGTTAATAATAAAAACCAAGTTGACCAACATTAAATCTGACTCGTGAAGTAATGCAAAATTACAACCGTTTAAGGTATGTAAACTCTGGTTGTTTTACAGAGGACCCTGATTGTTTTTCCCCTGCACACTATTTTTTCTATGCTGACTTTTATGGAGTACATGTGATTTTTTTCCTGTATGAATGGGTTGGAATGTAGTACTACATACCTACAATGCGTTGACACCAAAATCTCAAATTTCATCAAAAGTGGGCTTTGTTTTTCCCCTGTACCCTTCTTATGAACGATTAGTAACAAGTAAAACTGCTCTCCCTTTTCCTGAAGGCACAACTGAATACATTGTGTCAAGTTTCTGTTGTTGGAGATTTCTGCAGAACCGTCTTTATATACTGCTTCAAAAAGTCCAGTATCCATTCTTGTCAGATCTTAGGGGCATAGGGAAGACAGATTTATTAGTAGGGATTTCTGGCCTCCTCGTCCCGCGATTTAACAGCCTACGATTATTATCTTAAAAAATACCGTGTTTAAGACGAACCCACACACTATACAAGAACTCAAAGATAATATTCATCAGGAAATTGTCCGGATTTCTCAAAATGAACCTACAGCGAGTGATAGATAATTTCCTAAAGAGGTGCCAAAAAGAGTGGAAAATAAGGTAGGCAGTTTTAACTCCTCATTTGATAATTTATTTATTTCCAACAAATGCAAAAAACATTACCATAAAATAACATTTTTCCATTTTTTACAATAATCCAATACAGTTATTACTTTTACTAAGTTCCTTGTTTACATTTTGGTCCCACTGCACACAACTCCAGGTTATTAGTACATTATTGACCATCATACTCTGTAATATCCTTCAATTATTATACTTCTAAGGTTCATTTCTTTATATATTTCCTTCCATCGTCCTCTTCGTCATTCTTATCCATTTCTCTCTAACATTACCTAAATAGTTCCCTTTCATTTTTACATCCTTCTCCCCTTTTACAGTTAAAATCTTTCTCTAAAGTATCCCCATCTAAATTTTCCCATGTTTTTATTCCAAACCTTTTTTCTCTATAACTTTGTTTGATTACAATATAACAAACAATGAAAATCTTTATTTTTTTTCTACACATTAAATAATTTCCTATTTCTTTTTCATATCCCAAACATTTTAAGCTCATAACTCCAGTTCTAGTCCAAGCAAATCCTTCTCTACCTGCCTTATCACATTGTTCTATATATTTTTCCCAAACCCCATACTATTTTTATTCACCTATAATATCTCAATAAACTCTTTTCACCTAAACTACTAAACATTTCTCGTCGTTCAATATCTTCCAGTCTTAGATTTATTTATTTCCAGAATCCTCTGTTTTATTGCTCCTATTTATCCATATTTTTCCTAAACCTATTTGTTATAAACTTTCCTGCACTATGAAATACCATGATTCTTTCCGCTTATATTTCTCCTGTATATTAAAACATTCTTTAATAATATCACTCTCTTCTAAACCGCCACTGGTGGCCGAGGTCATTGAGGTGCGGACTTGTGAGTGGGAAGTCTGAGTTTCAAATCCCACCAGGACTGTCCTTCCTCCCTGATTGAGGTATTTTCCAGGTTTTCCTCAGTCCTCATAAATGGCAAATGCCGGCCGGGGTGGTACCCTAAACTTAGACATGAAACACTTCCTTCCTTAAAAAAAAAAAAGTCCTTTCCCAGTTTATCACTTCATCTCATGTATCTTCAGTGTCACCGCCTGTGGTGCCTCAATAGTGAAAACGGGCTTTAAAACACTATAAAAACTTTCTTCGAATGTGATAATTTTGAATAAATATTTCATGATAATTTAATAAGTAATGTCTCTTAAACTGGTTTGTGTATTGTTGTATCGTTGGTTTATCCTACCGTTAATCACCAAAGACCAGGCTGGCAGGCTAACAGACTTTCGAGCGGCGTGCTCCCCCATAGACAAAACACTCCGGGGTAAAACAAAAATGATCGTACAGTATTATGTAATTTTAAAATAGTTGACCTTGTTCTAAGTCATCCACATTGATTATGACGTCACAGAATGACAACATCCTTAAATCTAGATTTACCAAACAATGCCGTGCACGTTAACTATTTAGTGCATAGGTTTTACTTTAGGTTCTGGGAAGTTTAGGAATGTACTACGAATAACCACCATTGCAGCATTATGTCCATAGAGGGCAGGATATTGGTACGTAAGTTTAGCAACTTGTTGGAGGTTTATTGTTTATCACTCTGGCCGGGTTGTGATATTGGAAAACTTCATTATGAATGCTCCCCTTAGTGTCTGGGTGGCAGATTCTTTTCTGCCACGGCAACCCCTTCCCTTTTGTTCTGCAGTGGCGGCTCGTGACGATTTATGAGCTTTAATATCACTGTCACCAGAAAACTGCGTCGTTAATCACTGAATAATAAAAGATGGAGGCTTTTGGTTCGCGCTAGGGATCAAAAATACATTTTGTTTTGGTTTTGATATCTTGGCCCAGCTGCTTTTCCTTTATACCCGCTTTTAACTCAGGCATCTAATAATTGACGGTCCTGGTGGTGTAGTGGTTACCATACTTGTTCTTATGAACCCAAGTTCGAGGGTTCAAACCCGGCCAGGGTCGATGAATTTTTTCGGGCGTTATAATCTTAAGTATGGCTTCCTTCGGAAGGGAAGTTACGCTACGGGTCCCGTGTCGTACATTTACGGCACGAAAAAAAACCCCAAGCCTGAAAGAAGAGGTTTCAATAAAATTTGTCGGCCGTTTCACGCTCTGATTTGAATGGGATGCTGATGACCTGAGATCTTAAAGAGGGCCCATAAATAAACCAAACCAACACCTACTAATTAAAAGAAAATTGTACTTAAGCTGTAACTATTTTTCTTAATTTTTTACATAGTTTCCGTTAACACAAATGCACTTTGTTCAGCGGTGCTCCAAAGCTTTTATCCCATCACTTAAGTCAGATTTCTCCAGGCGTCAACTGATGGTTTAAACTCTTCATCAGAATAGTAAATTCTTTACACCAAGGACTTTTTTTTTAGTTTAGGAAACAGGTGAAAGTCCTATGGAGCCAATTCAGGTGTATAAGGCGGATGTGACAACAAATCGTACCCCAATTCATTGGTTGTTTTTTTTTTCGCCATTGCAACACACAAATGTGAGGGCGAGCACTCCCTTAATGAAAGATTTTTTTTTCCTTTGACAAAACCGGCCTTTTCTCGCGTATTTTTGTCTTCATTGGATTCGAAAGGTTAGCACAATAAGCTCCAGTGATAGATGTTCCAGTGAGAAGATAATCAATTTGCATTACATGATTTCACACACTTGGCCTCCTTTGGCGGTGGAGAATCGTATTGCTTTCATTATTTACACTGCTGTATAGTTTCAGATGTGTAGTAATACACCCACGTTTCATCATTGGTTACAAATCGACGCATAAAGTCAGTGGTATCTCTCTGAAAACGGTCCAATTTCGCTGAGAGATGTGCATTCTGATTCGTTTTTGACCCTCAATTAATTTTTAAGCACAATTCTTCCCCCAAAATGTCAAATACGCGTTTCCCTGAAATGCCCAGAGATTCAGCAATATTGGACATCTTTAATCTGCGATGCTCTAGAGCTATAATTTCTAATGTGATACTTTGGTTGAGCCTCTGCGTGGGTTACTTTGCGAACTTTCACGACCGCTTTTAAATTCTGTGGTGCACTTGGAAATTGTTTTGCATATCCCCTTGAGTGTCATATTTGTTCATTCATATGAGTAGCTAATGTTTGATATTTGTTATTTTCCCGTATATTACACCTCTGCACTGCAACAAACAGTTAAAACTACTACAATTCATGACCAATCCATGTATTATTACATAAATGCAAGTGTTTATGATCAACTACTTCGGAACTGGTGCTGCAATCTATGGGGTCATTCTGAGAACTTTTCAAATTTCCCTCGTAATTCAGAAGAGTGTGTCTTTATTTCAGTAAAAATAACTTTTACCTTGGGGCTTATAGTTGCATGGAATGTGATAAGACTATCGGCTTAAACAAAAAAAAGTCTGTATTGTGGCAGCTGACAATTGGAAGAAAGCACATTGAAGGCTGCCATGTTAAAATTTGTCATTGAATGTTCCGAACATATTTTTTAGAACATAGACTATGTTTTGTGGTAAGGTATATAGAAATTTCTAATCGCGATAAGAGTAGTACTAGAATTGAATACTATCGTAAGTAAAGTCTGGCAAATAAACTACAGGACGCCACCATTTCATATTCAATTTTCATTCCAGTTATATTTCTGCTAGGCTTTTGAATATTGTGATACAATATTTGAGAAGACAGACAGGAAAACTGTTCTAACCTTGGAGGGATAAGCCAACTAAATAAAGGTTTATGCTTGAAAAAACGAGGTTGTTAGTACAATATGGGTGTAGAAGAAATAGTTGATCCATGGATAGTGTATTTCTTTTAAGCCGAATAATGGAAAATGTGTATTGATTTTACTTATTATGTCAGTCCTGGTGGCCTAATGTTAGACATACTTGCCTCGTAAACCCAAGATCGCGGGTTCAATCCCGGCTAGGATCGATGAATTTTTTCGGGCGTATAAAAGGTAAGTATGGCTTTCTTCGAAAGGGAAGAAAAGCCATGGATCCCGTGGCCCTAAAAGAAGCTCAAGCCTGAAAGACGAGGCCTCTGAGCAAAATTTACCGGCCTTTTATCGGGCTGAATTGAGTGGAACACTGATAACCTGAGATGTCGTAAATAAAACAAATCAACAATTATTATGAAAAAGCTTTGATTCAGTTGTTAATCAAAGAAAATTGTAGGAAATGTTAATAGAAAGAGCAGTAATGAAAATCATATATATAAAAGAAAAAGAAAAATAAAGTAACACTATTAACAATGTAACAAATTAACAGTAATTATAATAGTAGAAAAGAATAAAACACCAAGAAAAAGTTACACATGAGATCGCCATATTTCGGACTCGTGGCCATAGAAGGACTCCACGAGTCCGAAATATGGCAATCTCAGGTGTGATTTTTTCTTGGTGTTTTATCCTTTTCTACTTTATAATTACTGTTAATTTATATATAGGTCATAGCGTAATACTAAAATTAAAACATGACACACCAATTACCGAAACAGCCGGCCGAGGTCGGCAAGTATGGGCGGGAGCGGGAGGTCTGCGGTTAGATTCTCTCCCTGACTCACCAGCTTTTCCTCAGTCCTCATTAATGGTAAATGCTGAATGTAGTCAGCGTTAAGTCCGTACATGGTCATGAACTTTTTAAAAGAGGTTAACCGCCACAGGTGGTCGAGGTCGTTAAGGCGCGGACTCGTAAGTGGGAGGTCTGGTATTCGAATCCCGCCAGGACCGTCTTCCCTCACTGAGTTTTTTTTTTTTTTTTTTCCAAATTTTCCTCATTCCTCATAAATGGCAAATGCTAGGGAGGTACCGTAAATTTAGGACTGAAACTTTTGCTTCCTTTAAAAAAATATTTTCACAATTTATCATTTCTATTCATGTATCATCAGTGTTCACAGCCTATGGTGCCTCGGTAGTAAACAATATTTAGAGACAGAGAGAGAGAGAGAGTTGATTGGAATAATATTCAACCAGAGTTAATGGAATAACATTTTAAAGTGTATATAATTACTAAATATTTTGCTTTCATTACGTACTAATTTTGATTTATACTTCACTTTTTAGTTTTTTTAATTATAATTTTCCTGGACTTACCAATATTGTGTGTGTGTGTGTGTGTAAGAGAATGCTTTGCATTGCATTTCAAGATTACAGTTGTCAGTAATGAATAATATTTTAGAAAATTAAAAATTAAAATGCTAAATTTCAAATTCATTACTTATTTTTGTTACAATGGAAAGCATTGCAATTTTTTACTTTATAATGTGAAACTGAAGTGGGTCTTGTTTATACAAACAGGATTGGGTTTATTTAGATTGAATTTTTAGGACCAGAGGAGGATGTTTGAATACTTCAACCTTGCCCATAGCCCCTCCCCCCCTCTTACAAGGAGTTCGAGCTCCTCACAAGGATCGTTTCCATACCAGGCACCGGGGTAGAAATCTTTCCTAAAGCGCAAGTCAGTGTTACACCGCACAAGCACATCTCGCTATGGCACTTTCGATCTTGTAATACAGTGACTCCCAAACTTTTTTTATTATGCATACAGCAAGAAAGATCAGAGACAGCTGGAGCTGCTGTTGTGGCAGTCCCGAGCGATAGCGGGGAGCGTCGAAGGCCGAAGATAGTGCGACTTCCACAATTATAGCTAGATAATAAGGTTTTCAAGCACAACGGCATAATAGCTCAGGCGGTTAGATCGGCATGCTATAGTTGTGAAGGTAGTGGTTTCGAACTCTTGTTTCCTGTTGCTTTTTTTTTCTGCCGGAGTTAAATGAGATTAATCACTGTTACAATTATTTACTCGCTAACATAACCCCACGCACACACTGCGCTATAAATTGATATTTACGAATTTCTTTTTCTTGCAATCAAAAGGGATTAGCCACCTTTACAGTGATCTACCCTCCCCTATCAATTTATATTTACGAATAGGAGGCGAGCATAGGCAACATTTACACTTTTACAAGCGACCACACAAACAGGAGTCCGCTATCTCCCGTTCGGGACTCTCCGCTACTACACCAGCAGCTCCAGCATTATCGGATCTTTCTTGTTGTATGGGCAAGTCAATTTTTTCGACTCGCAAACCCGCTGCATTAACCTTCCGCATACTAAGGGGGGTACAAATGTACCCCTATCTCTATAATGATTTGCAATTGTAGTCAAATACAACATTGTTATATCTTTACGTTGTTTAATTTATCCCTTACAGTATAAATGAAGGAAATTATGTCCTTCTAGTCACAACCTTTGAAATACTCACTGGGTGCAACTGTACCCCGCTTGGTACTACATGTTATTATGGCATTGATAAACTGAACGTTACACGTTTATTTTAAAGGGTTCATTGTTGAAGGAGGTTTTAAATTAAATATAGGGTTTTGTTGAACTACAAAACAGTCATTTGTTCCTTATTTGGCTTACGTTTGCAAGCTGCCAGTCTAAATCTGAAATATGTCAAAGAGAAGTGGAAAAAAACTTATAGTTTAGAATACCGACGTGACCTAAGTGAATATATTGGAAGAGGAAGTGGAAGGGAAAAGTATTAAGGATGTGTGTATGACGCTAATAAAGCAAAAGTGTGTAATAATTGTTGTGAGTAAACCAGCCAGAGAACCAACAGTACAGTAACATCGTTTTCCATTGTTGTAATGTTAATAACAATGAAAATGCTACATTATGATACCGAGTGTGTACCTGTAACTTCAAGCAATGAAAATAATCCTCCCTGGTTGAGATTTTTTTTTTTTCAGGTTTTCCTCGGTTTTCATAATCTTTGCTTTTGGTTGGTGGTTTACTTTACTTTGTAGAGACTTTTAGACTTGAAATTACATTTCTTCTTCTCCTTCAACTGCGTATCTCAGATATTAGGATATGGGACATATAAGCCCAAGTCGGGGAGCTAATAACCCCTGGACACGTACACAAGGCACATCAATACCCTTGGTGGCCACTCCGAAGACATCACAAACACAGAAAGATAGAATGAAGTTGAAACCACGGAAGCAAAATACTAATCAGGCAATTGCCTTTCTGAAAATAGACTGAGGAAAACAACACGTTAGTGAGTCTCAAGGTTTGAACGCGAGATCTCCCAAAGACGAGCTTTACCGTTTGAGGCAACCCGCTCAGTTTATTTCTGTAAAAATTAAAATTTTCTTTTCCTTCCCCCTTGTACCCTTCATTTGAGAAATACTATTATATTGTCATGTTTTTGAAAAGTTTATACTTCGCCTCTTGCAAGGCATTTTTGAGGAATGTTTCTTTGTGATAACTTCTACTTTTTCGCTCTTCCCCCTCTGTTTTTCCGTACTTGGAATAAAAACTAAATGGAATAATTGCTTAGTACGCCACTGTTGACTTCATCACCCCTTCGCAATGCAGTCACCCCTCGGTCGGTAAAGAAGAGGCTACAACCTAATAAAAGCACGTACACACAGATCTGGAATAAATGTCTAGACTCCACAGAACATTTGCTGCTGAAAAACACGTTAAAATGCGGTGACAAAAGTATTTTTATTGAAAGCTACTCAGGGTTTTTAACTGCAAACTGTTTCATTATATCATCTTTCACTTCATTGTCATTAACTTTTCCTTCTTAAATTCAGAAAATACAGTCCCTGTGTGCTAGGTATGGGCTGTTGGGATGAAGGTTCGATCACCACCAATCCAGAGTCCTTCATTTTAGCCTGCGTGACAACAGCCGCATGGATTGGAGTGGGCTAATACGATGCGCAACGTTTCTAATCTCTTTTTCCTTTACAACGCACAACTGGGTTAACACTAGAACTGCGGAAGGGGTCAAAATTACCCCTGACTAAATTTATCGTTCAACAGTTGCCTCAGATATTCATATTTTTCTACCAAACATGATGAATTTTATTCGAGTTTCTTCCTCTTTATGATGTTACATTTGGATATAATTTTTGGATATAATTCATTTTGGATGTCCTATCCTTAGAACGGCGAGATGGGTCCATTTGACTCCTATAAATTTGTAGCGTAACTGCGCAGTAAAACTTTTTACAAATGATCAAAAATACAGTTACGGAAATATCGGCTCATTTTTGGGACCCGGCACGTGGGTGTACTATCAGTTTTATCTGTAAATATTACGTTCCCACATTCAGGTAGCGTTGTGTGTTCAAGACGGTGGTCTTGAAAAGTGTATCGTCAGAGGAGCCTTTCGGATGACAAAATTTTCTGACGTTGAACCAGAAGTTGACCTATCAGACTCGATTAGTAAATGTGTGCCAAAAACTAGTGTCATTGATGTAAGTGTTAGCGAGGATTCCTTATCCGAAGTGGGTGCGAATGCTAATATTACTCAACTATTGCCAGGGCCAGGCTTCATCTGATTCCTCCACAATGAAGATGCTGGCTAGGGTCGGATCCGAATGGGAGGTTATCAATATATCATCGTCTTTGTTAGGGCTGCTGTAAATGTATAAAAGAGCGAGGAGGTCCCACTACATATGATTTCCAACGAGTGGATGACTCTCCCATCAGTGCTTTTTGTCTACACTTTGATGAATCAATATTTCTTCTCATAAGGGAGTATACAGAATCCAATGTTCAGATGGAACGAAACACTCGAGGAACTGGAGAAGATGACAGTCGTCATGTACACCCGAGAAGATATCAGTAGACAATATTTGGTCCTATTCGTGGGGACCTACATTCATCAAGGACACAATGTCACGGGATAGAGTTCAGAAGCTGCTCAGATTTCTACGATTAATGAGAAATCATCCCGAGCTGAACATGGTAGCAATCAATGCATAGATCATCTATAATGAGTAAAAAACAGAAAGATAAAAGGCAAGTAGTTCATCCTTCAGCTAGTGAATGAGTTCAAGAGGAAGAGGATGAAGGGCATAGGCCTTCTAAAAAGCGAAAGAAATGTCAAATCAGTCTGTGTAAAGGAAACAAGACCAGTGGTTTTTGTGAGAAATGCCACAAAGCTGTGTGTGGAAAAGTACAAAGCATCTGTGCAAAATGTGTAAGGTGGCTCAGGAAAAAAAATTGTTATAATCCTTCAAATAAATGTACTTAACTGAGAAAAACCAGGAGGTGTAATACAGTCATGAACTGAAAAGTTAAAGCTAAATTTTCAGATTAGGATTAATATATAACTTTTTCAAATAAATATTTAAACATAATTTAACATTCACTTGTTTATTGTTCTAAACTCAAATTCAAATTCAAATGATGAATTAATAAAATAGTAAAGTTTTATATGTTCGGGATCATAATGACACCTTTCCGCCGTTCTAGGTATATAGGATTATTAGCTGTTTTAATATTAAAACAAAAGAGATACATACTAGCCGTGTGTGTGTTTTTAATGTTGTTTAACGCTCGTTTTTACTACTGAGGCACCGCAGGCAGTGAACACTGATGATACATGAGATGAAATGAAATGTTGGGAAAGAATTTTCTTTTTAAAGGAAGGAAACGTTTCAGTCCTAAAGTGTAGTTGTGTCAGAGTGTGTGTATGTGTGAGAGAAAGAGAGGCATAAGTTGACAATGAAGAATTAGACTTGAAAATTTCGGATCACAACCGGGAGAAACCTTTTAATGTAATGTAATGTATACAAAATATACAAGTATACATTAGGATTGAAAACAATTCTTCATTTTTTCAACATAATCTTCATCACGTTCAACGCAGGTGTTCCAATGTTTCACTAATGCCTTAAATCCACAAAAATAAAGTTATTTGACTGATTGCGTAACCACCCACAAATCTGATCGTCAGTGTGAAACTTGTTGCCACCTAGTGTCTCTTTGAGTGGTCCAAAGATAATCGGAAGATACCAGGTCTGGTAAATAAATAGGATCCGGTATACTCTTAAACTGAATATCTTCAAATTTTTGTGCCGTTACATGGACTGTTCTGAGTGCTATGTAACACTAGCCGTGAGCAATCCTGGCCCCTTCTATCTGATTGCAGGCTTTAAATGGTTCTGAAGCAGTTCGCAGTATGGCTCGCTGTTAATATCCCTGCTTCCTCTTTGCATGTAATGAGACCTTAAGATACCCAGAAGAGCGCGAGCATCTCTTTACCGGCTGACACCGCTGTATGGAACATTTTTGGTATTTGCGAAGATGAATGCCGTCTCTCTTGCTCGAAGTAGTTGACCCAACATCCATCATCAGTGGCTATACGTATCAGGAAACCATCTTCTTCGGCTTGACGATGTCTTAGTGTGTTTCATAAACATCCACACGGCGTTCTTTCAGTTCAGGGGTGAAATTGTTTTGGTACCCATCTAGCGGAGACTTTGCGGCACTGCAGAATGTCATGGGTGATGTGGTGTGCAAAGCCATGACTGGTCTTTAATACTACAGTCACCTTATGATTGTCGCGTATCATTTGTTTTACTGCAGCAGTAGTGTCTGGTATAATCGACTAGAGCGAGCTGCATCACTACAGTTGACTCTCCATTTTTAAACTTTCTATGCCACTCGTAGACATGCTGAAGACCGAATGATTGCTCGCGGCCTCTCTCTCGGTATTTTTTCAAATAGGGGCTACCATCTTGTTGTGGTTGCTGACGCAACTTTTCCCGAGATGCCGCGCGCACTTTTTCCTCCAGCAGAAGGGTGTAACTCCATCTAAGACAGTTTAGAGATAAAGACAAGTTCTTGAAAACTGACCAGAAAATTAAGGAATATGTCAATGCACTTTATTGAAAAATATATATAAAATATAATATATAAAGTTGCTTAGTAGTGCACCGAATAACTTAATTCAGTCACTCCTCTTTGTTTTCTCAAATACATCCATCTCACTTTCGCCACTGTAATTGTTAATAGCCCGTTTTAACCAGTACGGTAGCTCCGTTGTGGACAAAAATGCTTCCCTCTTCATTACATGCACAGCAAAAGGATTCTTCTATGTACATGTTCTTACAATATCTACCCAAGTATCAGCAGAGAAAATGCGTTATTTCTTACGACTAGCTAGTTCAATTAAGCCGAAGTCTGCGTCGTTAGGTAGAGTCGTGATTTGGAACTATGAACTTGTGCTTTATTACTCTTACTTTCAAGTTCGAATCATGCAGTAATTTTAATACGGAAACAGAAATGTTGCAATTTCTATTTTTTCCAGTACACAAATCAGAAAATGCAGTTGTTATTTAACATTTTGGTGCATTTTCTTTAATGTTTCACAATATAGAATGCAACATCTTGGGAACCTTGGCCTCCCTCTTGTTTCATCCCACATATTCATGCACTGCTCAAAACAATTAGCAAGACAAACGTTTTAACATGTATACTGCTGCCGTAGTTGGGTTTAAAGTGGTAAATATTTTTACAGAAAGTTTAAACAGCAGTGTGCATTATGTTTACTTCTTATTGCGCACAAGGATGCTGAAGCCGAAATTACACACAATGTTGAAAACTAAAGTGTGTTAAACGATTAGCGTTGTTTGAAACTGACATCTAGTACCTGTAGGTGAAGGATTCACCTTTGTACTCTTTGTTTACATTTATGTAGTCTGTCAGCATGAGGTAGAAACTGTACGAGTGGTCACATTGCTGCAGAAAGGTTGCACTATTCGTTCTGTGACTGCTGAGTTTAATGTGGCTACATCTGTTATGAAACAGGCAAGTGGTCTAGAAACCAGACCAAGGTCGAAAACATCGGCCAGAGGAAACGATATGTAGTCTATTGTGTTCTTCGGCGGTGCACAGCTAATGCTGGAGACCACAAAAATGATCTGAGGGCGGCAACTGGTGCAAATGTCAGTGACCAAATAATAAGAGCCTCGAGATTAACGTCAGCTCACAAGAGAGCCCGACTGAGATTTGGCAGTCGTCACTGGAAAAATGTGCTGTTTACAGAGAATCTCGCTTATGATGAACGTTTTACAGAAACAACAGTCCAGGAAAGGGACAGATGTGATGGTGGGTCAGTGGCATCACTATTGATGATCAAACATACCTTATAGTGGTCAGAAACCGAGTTAATGTTGCCAGGTACATGGTTGAAATGCTACTAGAACATGTTGCTATTGCAGGCGGAATGGAGGCTCGGTTTGTTTTACAGCAAGACAATACTAGAATGCATACAGCAAGAGTCACAACGGCCACTCTACAGAACTCCAGATTCAAACAATGTACTGTCCTCCTAGGGAGTCCTGACCTTCCATTGAGCATTTATGTGATAAGCTGGAGAAAGAATCCGAAACAGTCCTGTAGTCCCCTCTAACTCTTCAACAGCTTGCAGGTGTCGTTATCGAAGAATGGAGGAACGTCCCACAAGAGGAGGCGATGAACTTGCGTCGAAGATGTGAGGCAGTAATTCAGGCCATACCAGATACTGAAGTATTTCTTTATGTGCAAAATTGAAATTAATTGAAGGAGGTTCCACTTTAGCTTTCAACATAGCCTGTATTTCGGCTTACAGCATCCTTGTTTGAAATGAGAAGTAAAAAGGAAGTACAAAGATTTAAACTTTCTGTAAAAAAAATTTACCACTCTGAATCGAACTACGGTAGCAAAACATATTGTTTTGAGCATTATTATTATTATTATCACTTGTATCATTGTAAAGTATAAAGTGCGGACATATAAAGCTTTGTACTTCAGAATAATAATATTAACTCTGTTTCAAGAAAACTGCAGTTACGCCATTAGTGTTTTGAACCCCCTCATTTATAATAAACTTGTTATTTTTCTGTTATTACAATATGAAAGGTAACAAGTCATATGTATCCATTGTATCTAGGGACGATAAAGAAGGCTGTCTTCAAACTGCAGTTTATTATATCAGTATAATGTATTTATTGATGTTATAATTTAAAATCAAATAAAATAACATCGAAAATGCAGTACATATCGTATAAACGCGATTTTAAATGAATTAATCTCAAAATAAAAACGGTACACCTCGCCAAGTCATATCGGCAATATTAACCGACACAGTGAAGGAGTTACAAGGAGATGCATTGTGTTGCAGGTATGGTGGTTAACGGTTTCGTCAACGTAGTCATCACGACGATAGAGCGACGCTTTGGCTTGAGATCTTCTCAGTCCGGCTTGGTAGCAGGAGGCTATGACATCGCTTCCTTTGCTTGCCTCATCCCCGTAACGTACTTGGGAGGTCGTCCAGGAGCCAGCAAGCCAAGATGGTTGGGATGGGGCGTCCTGGTTATGGGCTTCGGGTCTCTAGTGTTCTCCTTCCCACACTTTCTAGTGGGACCCTACAGAGGGACCTCACATCGCACCAACACCTGCGCTCTCAACACAAGCTCCACGTTACAGGTAAGGTACCTTGTCACGGTCTGGTGACCATACTTCCTGTGTGACCTCGACTAATACAAGCTCCGCTGAACCTACTTCTGACCGAAAATAAATCATATCGGCATGGATTGCACTACATTACCTGGGAAAATATTGTGTGTTACAACATAAATAAATAAATTTTGTCAAGAAACCTCATAATTACCAAGCAGTTTCAGCCTAACTTTAAAATGAAAAAGTATTCAAAATACTTTTAGCATCTTCAATTATGTGTTCTTTTATACAGTGAGGATATTTAGCTACTGGCCGACTGCGCGGCTGCGTGTGGGAGAAACCAGTCAAGTTCGTACAGGTAGCAGCATGTACGAGGATAGTTTAATAAGTAACTTGGTTTGAATACTAATACAGGCCAACAGTAGCATCTCTACAGAGTGTAATTAGCGGTATGGGGAAGCGTTCTTCGCATATAAATGATAAGAAGATATTTATGAACCTGGGTCCGCAATTGCTATATTTCCTTGTATCACATAGCAGAATATTAAAAAACAGAACTGTGGGAAACAGAACATCATATGAAATGTGCAAAATGTCCTCCATTAGCACGGATATATCAACCCTCCGTCGCATGGACTCGCTGATTCACTGATGTATCCCTGGGGTACCTCGTATTGTCTTGACAGCCTTGCAGAATACAAGCACAAAGACTCTCTACACCTTCGGCCAACTCATATATAATTTGAATACCTTATTTTAATGTACCTTGAACGAGATCCGTAAACACACACAACTCACAGTACGTGCTCGGTTCTGCGTCAAGCAATGGAGTGAATAGCATAAAAAGCGGACTACGTGATACAGAACGATCACAACAGCGGTGAACCTAGGAACTAACAGTAGTTACAACACCCCACTCCATTTAACAAGAAGTAAAAGCGAATATTTACTTACTGTACATATTAAGCAACTGTTCTGTTATGGGGTTATTGCACAGGACAGCTATACTGCCATTCTAGCTTCATATTACACGTGTAAATGGAGTTGTAGACAAAGGGCTCTAACAAAGAAGTAAAGCATTCCCGGACCCATGTTCATATAACATATTTGTACTCTCTATATGCAAGGAATGTTTCTCTAAAGTTTTGATATACCTTTTTGTTACATGCTATATATAAGGTCAAAGGGTTTGTGTCAATATTCTATGATCACAAGTCAGCCATGTTAATTCATTGTTTTGTAACAGCCACAGGTAGCCGACCGAGGTAGTTCAGGCGCGGACCTGTGAGTGGGAGGTCGGGGTTTGATTCCACACGGACCGTCCTCCTTACTGAAGTTTCTTCCAGGTTTTCCTCAGTCCTCATAAATGGCAGATGCCGTGTAGGTGCCCTAAATTAAGCCCTCGAAAAAATAATTTCCCAGTTTAGCATTTCATCTCGTGTATCAACTGCCTGTGATGCCTCAGCAGTAAAATGGGCGTTAAACATTATTTAAAAAAAATGTTTTGGGGAGTTGTTTAAACACAGTGGAAAACAGATTAGGCTGAAATAAATATTTCTGTGGAAGTGGAAGTCAAATTCATTCAGTGATGACATCTTTTTTTCTTCCTAACAAGTAGCTTCCCTTGCTCCGTTAGAATACGAAGGTAAAAATGACCTTTGAAATTAAACCGGACCTGCTCACTAACAAACCACTTTCAGTCAAAAAAATAGTCCTCTTCTATTACTTCCGTCCTCTTGTGACACTGGAAAACACTTGAACACGAATACAACAGAATGTTTACTGCCGCAGATATTAACTAAGAAAACTTCATTTTGTGGAATTTCCTATTTGTTTCCCGGTAATTAGCTAACTTGTTTATATATTACGAGAGTTACCTCTTAAGTTTTTGGAAAAAATTAATTGTTTTATTGCTTTCCATAATATTCGCCTTTAAGATTTATATACTTTCGCATGCTTTCACACCAACTCTCTAAAAATTTTTCCGCTCTGAAGTTGGTATCTTAAAACATGGGCTTCAACAGTTTCTTGAAGTGATGAAAATCGCTATCCACACATTTTTGTTTGACATTTGGGAACAAAAGAAGTCCTTCGGTAATAATTCAGGGGAATACGGGCAATGAAATATTAATTCGATGTTTTTCTCCATCAAATAAGCAACTGTTTGACGTGATGTGAGGGTTTGCATTGTCATGATGGAGAATGATGTGACGTTGTCGGTTGTTTTTCCTGAATTCGTCGTCGGTCCTGGTGGTATAGTGGTTACCATACTTACCTCCTACACCCAAGAACGCGGGGTTCGAACCCGGCCAGGACCGATGGATTTTTCAGGCTTAAAAATCCTAAGTATGGCTTCCTTCGGAAGGGAAGTAAAGCCGTGGGTCCCGTGTCGTACATTTACGGCACGAAAAAGAACCTCAAGCCTGAAAGAGAGGCCTCTGAGCAAAAATTTGTCGGCCGTTTCACGCCCTGAGTTGAATGGGACGCTGATGACCTGAGATGTTAAAGAGCGTCCAAAAATAAATCAATCAAAAAAAAATCCTGAATTCGTCCGTGACTTCTAGCAAACAAATTGCTGTATACCTTCAATATTAACTGTTCTTCGATTCTCTAATACAATGGTTGCGACATGTTCAGTACAACCGAAGAAAAAAAAAACTATCATTTTTGGAAGTGTTTCGTGAACGAACAACTTTTGTGGGATTCCGCCCATTTAGGAACATCCATACAGTGGATTGTTACTTAGTTTCCGGTTCATACGAATATATCCAAGTTTCGTCACTGTTACGGTGTTGTGTACGGATTTTGCAGTTCCTCTATGAAATTTGTTGAACATTTCATTACACCAATTAACACGAGCGTTTTTTTTTAAGCTTTGGTCAAATTATGCCGAATTTATCGGGAACAGATTTTTTTCACAGCAAAATGTTCATATATAATCGAATGTACTGCAGTCTTCGATATGCTTAAGGATGTCTGTATCTCACTGTAAGTCACTGCCGATCTTCTTCAATCATGTTGCGCATAGCATCGATGTTTTTTGGAACGTCAATCGATTTTGGTCGACCTTCACGAAATTCATCACTGACGGACGCACGACCGCGACTAAATTCTACAAACGAATTGTAAAGAGTCTTTTCTGATGATCTTGTTGAACGAAGCTTTACTACAATCGTAAAAAATGTTTCAACGAAATCCTTCATGTGGAATTTTCATTTTTTCGCAACATTGTTTTTGTTTAATCACTCACAATAATCGAGCTACTCGGTCAATTTCTAAGCTGCAACTGTTTTCACAAAACAAGTGTCAGTTGTTTCGAAAATAGTACTGACATATCTCAATAGCGCCAACAGTGGTCGTTTGAAACAACTTAAAATGTAACCCTCGTAAAACCTAAGTGAATGTATCATATGACATTTCTACTGAAAGTTTTAACTTATATAGCGGACGACTCTGAAGCTCTGTTCCTATTTAGTGCTCCGCAGAGAAAGAAGACAGAGATAAGTGTCAGGGCTCTTATACACAAATGGGTTTCGAAAGACTTCCCCTGCATGCAGCTAACCGCGTGCTTTGTACGTATAACGTTCGCAGTCATCAACTGAAGATGTCTCATGGGAACTTCCTTTGAAGGCGGGCCACACGCACAAACTTTACACTTTTATCTGTGAGCTCAAGGAGAAGTGGCAATACCTTGGGAATACATTGAATAGCGGCTGAAATTGTATAGGCTGAAATCGCTTCGTGCCGTTGATGAGGGCTTGCATCAAATCTAGAGCAGCAGTTCTGACTTGCTTTGAAGCTGATGAACTTCCTGCAGTACAAATCAGAAAAATTACATATAAAAATGTACATTTGAAATGTTTCGTCTCTTCTTTTCACGTTTCTCCCCATCTTTCACACAAAAATAAGGACGAAACGGCAAACCACCATGTGTGGCCGAGGTCGTTAAGGCGCGGACTCGTGAGCGGGAGGTCTGGGGCTCGAATCTCGCAAGGACCGTCCTCCCTGACTGAGGTTTTCTCCAGGTTTTTTTTTTTTTTTTAGTCCTCATAAATGCAAATACCGGGGAGGTTACCTACACTTAGGCCTGGAACGTTTCCTTCCTTTAAAAAAAAATCCTTTCCCAATATATAATTTCATGTATCATCAGTGACCACCGCCTCTAAGTAGTAAAAAAGGGGCGTAAAACACCACTTAAAAAAAACGAAATTAAATTAAATGAAACGGCAAGACCACACAACCAGAAGTCATTGTACATCTAAACTATCACATTTCAAGCCAGATAAATATTGCACCATATTGTTATTAATTCTTTAACATTTATACCGCATCTCCCGCTAATACTTGTGCATCGAGTATCGAGCTCGAAAGGCGTCCTAAATGTGGTCTGGAAGGTAGTTTCATTTACGGAAGAATAATTATAATGGATATACATTTATTATAATAAAGAAACATTGAAATGTTAATATTCAACAATATTACTACTATTCCATGACTGCTTCCAATTTAAACTTCACAAAATTTACTGGCAAAGTGCAGTGAAAGGCAACAAAATATCAATATTGCATTTTCAAACATTTAAAGTTTAAAAATGCAATATAATAGAACAAACAAACAAAATAAACGTAAAATTTAAGATGTCTTTTTATTTGATTTATTAACGGACGCTCTTTGACATCTCAAGTAATTAGCATCCCACTCAATTCAGGGAATGAAACGGCCGATAAATTTTGCTCAGAGACCTCTTCTTTCAGGCTTGAGGTTCTTTTACGTGCCGTAAATCTACGACATGGAAGCAAAGGCTTTAGTTTACTTGCGAAGGAATCTATACTTCTTCCATCACAGATTAGGTCTTGCCTGTTTTGTTATATTTTTGTTTCTATCCATTTATTTGGTCCTCCAATTGATCTCCTTCCTTTCGGATTATGTGTCAAAATATTTTAATACAAATACAAAGAGAGAAAAATATACCATTCCATTTGAAAAAAAACAAATTGACCTTGAAATGCCCTTGAGAATGGCATTGTTAAGGCATGAGTTAAGGTCGCTATCTTATGTCCCGCTAAGAGCACTTCAAATTTTGTCAAAAGCACTTTTTGATTTTCCTCTTCGTTTCGGAGGAAAGTGGCTGCGGCACTGTAAATGCTCCAACCCTATATAAGTACAGATTTGACTTTTGGCTTATACAGGGCTTTCATTTTAAAACTTACTGTCAGTATCTAAATCGTGAATGGAATAAATGTTTTCACCTTTACAGTTGAGGTACTTTTTATAAGTAGGTAATTATTGTCCTATTATTGTATATTAAGTTAACCTTTAGAATAGAATAACTGGGGTGAAACACAATCATTATTTAATAGTGCTTTATAGAAACTCATAAAATTGTAATCTGATTTATAAAAGTAAAATGTATTGTAGTCTGGGCAGTGTATAATAGAGAACGGATTTGTGTGCAGAGCTCCGGGATCGAATCTGGAGCTATGGAAGGAGGCGGAGAGCATCTGGCAGGATACATGTGGCTATTCCTCGTGGGACAGCTGCTACATGGGGCAGGAGCGTCCCCACTGTACACTCTGGGGGTTACTTTCATCGACGAGAACGTCACCAAGAAGATGTCATCCGTGTACCTCGGTATGTACATTAGATCCTCTACACTAAATGGAGCTACTTAGGAACAAATATAGACCTCATGTGTGCCTTTAATACCATTGAAAATCTGCATGATCAGCAAATAGCACATTTTTATTACGTAGGATGTATGTACGAAAACTAAGCGAATTTGTGAAGAGTATTACAGAGCGCTAGAGCAGATAAATTGATTCCGCCAGTGTTTTTTAAATTTCGTTGAGTTTGATTCAGAAAAAACAAATATTGGTGTAGCTAAAGCGATTTTTAAATTGTGGGTTTCAGGTAAACAGCTACTCCTAATATTCTGATTTCATTGATTTTCAGAAAACAATTTTATTGTTTTATTTCAATGGATTATACGTCTTTTCGTTGAGAAAAAACAATAATTACGGCCGCTAGAGCGATTTTTAAATTTTCTGTTTAACCCCACTCTTTAAATTTAGGTTTTCAGGTATACCCATACCCCTAATCGTCTGATTTCCTTGATTTTCAGAATATATATTTCTTGTTTATTTCAGTTGCATATGCCGAGTTTGATTCAGAAAAATCAAATTTTGGTGTAGCTAGAGTGATTTTTAAATTTTGGGTTACATATAAACCTCCACTCCAAATAGTCTGATTTCGTTGATTTTCAGAAACTGTTTTTATCGTTTTATTTCAATAGGACATATTAAGTTTTGTTGAGAAAAAAAAAAACGTAAATTTTGACCGATATAGCGCTTTTTAAATTTTGCTGATTAACGAACTTGATGAATCGTTGTTAACTGATCATTATATGTAGAGTTTCATAGATTAAAAAAATACGGCCGCTAGAGCGATAACGGACATTTTATAGACTTTTTTTCATTGTCAATTTTGGTGCCTAGTAAGAAGAGCTATGGGGATTTGAAGAAAATGTTCACAAATATTTTCATGGATAAAACCACAAAGACTACAATCCGGAATTCGCTAAGAGTCCTGGTTTTCTAAATAGTTATACTATCACACATACACTCCAGAAAATGCAATCTGACTAATTCTCATTTTCACTGCTAACTGAAACAATAACATCTTTCGAGATAAGTTATCTCCAAACTACTTTGTTTATGTGTACAGTGAGAGCAGTTTAGGAGATTCATAACTTGAACCGACCGACTAGCGGACCTACCCCAGTCCAATCGTTGTAATTTCCCACGCGGTAAGCGGGGCGCCATTCTGTTTTCCAATCAGTTGCGAGCGGGATTTCGACAATGTCGGGCAATTGTGTTGTTCAGTCATTACATAGGATAGTAGTGTTGTGCAATGATGAGATCTTCAAGGCATACATAAGGTAAAGAAAGTCGTATGGAAGAACGAGACAGAAATTTAGGGGTGTATTTCCTGGCAATGCGGCTACAACACGAAAAAACAATATTAAAGTTACTCGTAGTACACAAGTTTTAAAGAAAACCCGATTCTGTGACTGATCGGAAAAAAAAACGAATAGTACTCGTTAATCCATGCATCGTATATTTAGGACCAGAATATTGGCCCTGTTTGGTGGTTCCGTTTCCTGGATCTTACGGTTTGTAATTTTTATTTTTAGGAGAACATTGGATATGTACTACAGTGCTGATTTTACCTCTGAACAAGCCCCCACTCAATTGCCGCGCCGTGGAGGCAGTCAGCAAGCCTGACTGTTCTTTTTATTTTTTGAACATACATTTGATTCTGTTACTTGCGTGTATACCATAATAACCCTTTTTTCCGAGAATTAACCGATAGGCAGCTGATTATGCATTTTTTTCAATAGAACTCTGCCACAGCGCACACTACAAATAATTCCATGAGAGCAGTTCACAATGTATTTCCAGAAGATTTGTGGCTCTCAGTTTAACAGTCTGTGATTATTATCTCGGGCATTAATTCATAAAAATGCTGCATACAAGACGAACTTATAGATAATTAATATTAGTCAAAAAGTTGCCCGGTTTTCTCAAAATGAACTACAGCGAGTGATGAATAATTTCCTCAAGGGATGCCAAAAACGTGTGAAGAATGAAGGCGAACAGGTTCAACACCTCATTTGTAATTCGGTAAGTAATGAACCTCTCAAGTTAGTTCGTATATTGTTGTATGGTTGGTTTGTTTTATTGTTTTATTCTCCCTCTAATCACCGAGATCTAGCCGGCCGGCTAACCGGCTAACGAGTGGCGTGCTCGCCCATAGGAAAAACAACCAGGGGGAAAACAAAACTGATTGCACGGTGTATTCAACTAATCGTCACACACTGGAGGAACTTAAAATAAACATTGGAAACGATGTTAGGTCCATTAAAGATGGGAAAACCGCCACGGGTGGCCGAAGTCGTTAAGACGCGGACTCGTGAGCGGGAGGTCTGGGGTAGATTCCCGCTAGGACTGCCTTCCTTACGGAGTTTTTTTTTTTTTTTTCGTCATTTCTCATAAATGGAAAATGCCGGGGAGTTACCCTAAACTTAGGCCAGTTTTCTATTTCTGACATCTTACCAGAAACCTTAACTCATTTCGATAAAGCGAATTGATCGAGTTAACATGTGATGGAAGTCTCGGGCAAATGATCAAGAAGATGGTTTTGACAGACTTCTGGCCAGCAAAAAAAAAAAAAAAAAAAAAAAAAAAAACAACCATATACGATGAACTCAAAAAAAAACTAAAAATTTTGTTGGTTTTATTGACTACTTAACCATTGTAAATGTGGATTTTCCTTTCTTATTTACACTAAAAACAAGTACAGAAATAAATTAAATGTGCATCCCAATGTAAGACTAAAATTAAGTCAATTGAAACTAAAGTGTTCGGCTAAACAAGCACAACCTTCGCATTGCAAAAGTATAAGTTTGAAATTAGTATATTTGTAAAGTTAATAATTTCAGATTGTAAATCTGAGTACTGGAGGAATAAATGTTTGTCCAAGTTACTTAAGTACTCGTTCATTTTATTTCAACATTAAAAAATTAAGTTTTGAGATCTTTCAGAGAGCAATCCATTGAATAGAAATAGATTGAATAGTTTTTTCTCCGATAAATATCTAATTCTAAATATTACATACAAGAAATAACTAAATAAAGCACTAGTATTGTTATATATGTAGAAAAATTCTTACTTTGACCCTTGTGCATAGCAAAAAAGCAGGGCTGTCACTAAACAAACTGAAGACACAAATTCAAACGGACCTGAAACCCCGGCACAAATGGATGGAACAGTCTTCCCAAGAATATATATATATATACCTAGGACAATAGATTTCCTTCCGTGATAAAATGGAAAAAGAAATACAAAGAAGGATCTCATTAACCTGGAGAGCATTTTGGGTACTTAAGTTTATATTGTTAAACCTAACACTAAGAAAATCAGATTGCAGACGCTAGAAACCTGTGTATACTCCGTATTACTTTATGGGTGCCAGATATGGTCAATAACAGAAAAACAAAAGAATAAAATTCAAGTAGACCTAAGAAAAATGCAACACAAGATCCTGGGAATAGCTTTGAAAGATAAAATAACTATGGTGTTAATAAATCAGTTATCTTAGACAACAGACATTGCAAAAATAGCTACCAGAAGAGAATGGCAATGAGGCGGTCAGGTCGTAACAATGCAGGAAAATAGATGGATCTCCATGTGGAAAAAAGACTTGAGATAGATCCAAAGAAGACGGACAGACGTTCTCAAGGACCATGCAGGTCAAGAGTAGCAAGAGGAAGAGAAAAATGGAAATCTCTCGAGAAGCAACCAGTGCAGTGAGAAATGGAGTAACCAAAGAACAAATCAGTCAGAGTGTCTTAAACAGCATACGAACAACTAGCGTGGAATAGCTCACCATGTTAGGAAAAAGCGACCTTTCCCTACTTGTTAGGAGTCCTTTGCCCTTAAGTGACACAATAGGCTATCTTTATCTTTACACAAAATTACGCATTTACTGTACATCTAATATCCTGCGTTGAATGTAATAGTACGTCAGTGGAAAAGGTTGAAAGCCATATAGAGACATACCAGTAAGCTGTTCTGCACCATGGTACACATCAATCCGTGTCCATTTTATCACAGTTTGACTGAACTGGCGGCGCACCAACGAACATTGCTTTGACTTGCAGACCTTGGAATACTTGAAGCATTACCCTTGTCTACAACATTTGCTAACACAACAAAACAATTGCCGAGCTCCTCACCTTCCGCACATTGTGGGGTTATCGGAGGAGCAAAGTGAGTCAGCGCTTCTGGTGATTTGGTGGAGACGGTGCGTGACGTCATGCAGACGGTAGACAGCAAACCAGTGCGGGCCGCTCTGACGTCATAAGCGGTATGTAAAACGGGTTTTACCCAGTCAAGAAAGAATTTTAAAACTCGGAAAAAATAACTGTTAATCTAATTTGTTATTTATTTGTTTTTTCTTTCTTTCTTTATCATTTTCTAAAAAAATGTTTCTGATTCACTACAGTTGAATTTAAGCGCATTCATATTAATAAGTCTTTTCAAGAAACTAAACTGAGCACGTACAAAGTTAAGACAAATAATTAAGTGCAAACTCTTTTGTAACTTGTTCAGTTTAAATATTTTATTATGTTTATTTAATTTTCCACAGCTGTTGTAATATCTTCCAAATATTTTTCTTCCATTCCAATATTTTCTTTGGAAATCTATCCTTTGCCATCCTTTTAATAAGACCATACAAGTTAACGTTTACTTGTTATACAATCTATTACTGAGCTTTGAAATTCCAACCATTTGCTAACAAAGTTGTTTCTTATTTGTTCTCTTTCTCTATCTCTTCTGGAAATTCTTACAAAGTACCTCAAAAACCAACATTAATCAAAGGTACGAATTTTTCAGTACAAAGTCCCCCATCCCCGCGGGCTTATTGTCCTGCGATCAGTTTTGTTTTCCCCCGGAGTGTTTTGCCTATGGGCGAGCGCGCCTCTCGTCGGTTAGCCAGCCAGTTGGGTTTCGGTGATTTGCGGAAGGGTAAAACTATAAAACAAACGAACCATACATGAGTACACAAACTAATTTAAGACGGCCATTACTTAACCGAATTATCAAATGAGGTGTTGAAACTGCCCGCCTTCATTTTACACACATTTTTGGCATCTCTTTGGGAAATGATTGATTTTGGTTCATACAAGGTTAATTATTATATACAGGTAAGTGAAATAGAATGAATTCTTTTCTATCACATGGCTGATATTTTATTATGAATTCAGTAAAAAAAGCTAAAATATTTTTAAATTATATCAATATTATGATATCAATTAATTCATCTGGAATATCATCATTAACTTAAGCTCCTACTGTTTGCTTTGATTCAAAAACATAATCGGTAGCTTTAATGATCAACCAAGCCATTATACTTTGGATTATTTGGCCGCTACCTTAACCTCCAAGTTACATTGATTATATGCCCAGCTGAGGACTCTGTAAGATATTCTCGAAATGCTTATATGATACATTGCAAATGCTTTGAGTTTGCTTTCTTATAATAATTTTGTAAAGTTAAAATTACAGGCTCATGCGCTCTACGAGCTCCATAAGTTTCCGGCCTCGCCGGCAATGATTATCACCTTCATAAAATCTTTATCTGCTGTTATACCTTATCTGTTAAGTAAATAATTGTATCTGTAACTTCTGCTCCGCAGCGTTCAGTTCAGATATAGTTGCATAAAGAAAGCTAGGTGTAGAAGATTGTGACATATTCAAAATGGAATTTCGAGCTGTTATTAAGTTCTTCACAAAAGAAGGACTTACTCCAAGTGAAATTAAATAACGACTGGACGGTGTACATGGAGAAGCACCCCCCTCATATTCTACAGTAAAAGAATGGGCCAAACTTTTTCGAATGGGTCCAGAAAGCATTGAAGACGAAGAGCGTAAAGGTCGGCCCTTGGAGGTGCTCACTCCTGAAAACATCGCTCTTGTGGAAGGAGAAATTATGGAAGACCGGCGGCTCAAAGCTACAAAAATAGCAGCAAGGTTGGGCCTTTCTAAAACTACAATCCTTTCAATTACTCATGAACATTTAAACATTAATAAGTTTAGTACAAGATAGTGCCTAGACTTCTTTCCCCGGTCTAAAAACAGCAACGACTCATCTGTGGTCAGGCATTTTTGAAGCTCTGCCACGGTAACGAGAGAGAAGTTCTGCAAACCATTGTTACAGGAGATGAAACTATGGTCTTCTACTATGATCCCTTGTCCATAAGAGAATCAATGGAGTGGCCTCTAAAGGCAAAGGCCATTCAATCAACCAAGAAAATCATTGCTACTATCTTTTAGGACTGTGAAGGAATACTCTTCATTGACTTCAAGGAGAGGAACACCACAGTAAATGGGGAGTACTATGCTGGCCTACTGCACAGACTACGTGCTTCCATCAAAGAGAAAAGGCGAGAAAAGTTGAGTGGTGGTGTGCGTCTTCTTCACGACAACGCGGCTATGCACACAACTCTTGTTGCAAAGGAAGCTGTGAAGAAACGTGACTTCAAGGAGATCGACCATCCACCCTACAGGCCAAATCTAGCTCCCAGTGAGTATATCCTCTTCTCTACCTCAAGAAGGACCTTCGAGGAAGGAAATTTAAGTGTGACGAAGAAGTGATGTACGCTGTTTATGCCCATTTTGCAGGCAAGACTTTTGACTATTTTGGGGGGAAAGGTTTGAAATATTAATTCAAAGATGTGAGAAGTGTATTGCAATAAAGGGTAACTATATTGAAAAAAAAAACTCATGGACCTACTCTCGTAAGTGTTGGGTGTAGGTTACTACTAAACACACTTTCATTCGAAAGATAATAGTTACTTTCATCCAAACTAGTCTTAATCCTAATTCGAAAAAAGTAGGTTATTTAAATAATCTAATTGTTTTTGAAAAACCGAATAATCTAATAAAATAATTGAATAATCTATTATTTTTATTTGATTATCCCACCGCCACCATCACTGTGACTTCAACTGTTTTGACTCACCATGCTCTCTGTTGAAAGTAAATGCTCTACGACAGACGAACACTTAACTGTATCCAAAGTGACCAAAATTCATCACAAGAATAACCGCCACGGGTGGCCGAGGTCGTTCAGGGGCGGACTCGTGAGCGGGATTTCTGGGGTTCGATTCCCACTAGGACCGTCCTCCCTGACTGAGATTTTTTCCAGGTTTTCCTCAGTATTCACAAATGGCAAATGCCGGGCGGTACCCTAAACTTAGGCTTGGAACTCTTCCTTCCTTTAAAAAAAAAAAACCCGTTCCCAATTTATCATTTCGTCTCATGTATCATCAGTGTCATCTCCTGTGATACCTCAGTTGTAAAACGGGCGTTAAACACCATTTAAAAAATTACGAGAATCATCTTCGATGTTCTCTGTTTCCAGCCTAAACTATTTCCTCCACGATGAATATGAAGAAAAAGTTTCAATTCAATCGCTGAGGAAGATCGTGATGCAGAACGTCATAGCACGGTACTCATTGTTAATGTTACAGCATATTAGCCTTTTTATGTTGGTTAAAGAATGACTAAAGATAAACGACGCGTTTACAGAGTTTAAAATGTACCCTACTGTAGTTTTAATATCGGCTCATATTTTGTATGGTAGGTCCGAAAACTTGCGAAAACCTAACCTATTATTAGTATTATTATCAAAATTTATAATTACCAGACTATTTTGTCGTGGTCGTTTCAGTAAATGCAAAAACCAAAGCTTGCGCTGTCTACTGCGGTCAGCATCGTCAGTAAACTGAGTGAAAGTATGTGGAAAGGCAAAGAAGGACTGAATTGCTAGAAGTGGAACGGAGTAAAGTGGAAGAGTTGTGCTGTTGACCATATCTAGCTTATTAGTAAACTTCTGTCTTTATTTATATTATCTAGATGTTACTCTACCATGTGAAATTAATATAGCCTGCTGTTTTTGCAGTCACTGTGTGCTTTCAAATTTGGCTAGGAGAGAGGTCTAGAAACAGAAAAGCATACAGATAATATAATAAAAAGGTACAGAGGTTTTCAAACGAGCAAGAAATGGCATCCGTAAGAGTCAGTATTGCATCACAAACTCCTATCTCTTCTTCCTGCGCTCATCAGTATCTGTTCTGTTCCGTTCTGCCTCCTCAGACTCCACTGACTATACTGGTCACTGTAGCCAGCGAAAGCTTGGATTTTTTAAATTAATGTAAACTAACGGCCACGGTAATTTTAATAATTACAACACCGGCCGTGATAGCCTAAAGAACGTTCTACTTGGCATTATAGAAATAATTATAAGTTATATTGAAATGTTGTGTTAACATTGTAATAGAGTTATATGATCATTGATCTTTTTCTTTATTTCGTAAGTTTACTAACAAAATAAATACTTCTCTTTGTATTACGCATTTTTCAGATATAACAAGCACCATATGCTGAAACATTACCTGAAGTATGTCTTAAGTCTTCAATTTTTGTAGGGCTCTCTTAATGAAAGCAAACACTAGACTACATTAAAAAGAAAAAGATTAATTTTTTATTTTTACTACTCTTTAGGTTCCTCAGCTCTAATAAACTTTTACAGCCAGGTGTTATAGCCTTTTTCCTTTTTTAATCAACATCAAACTGTTTTTCTCCCTTGAAACGAGAGACTTTTCTTTGTGTGCTTTACGACCCACAGAGTAGCTTCCTGATATTCATTAAAAGGCGCGAGAGTAATTAATTATTTTGGTTCAGGAAGCTTATAGCAAGTCCATTACATTTCTTATGTAAAAACACTCCAGCTTGAAGTTTATAGTAAATATAAACGCTCTTAGATAATGGATAAATGAGGTTATGCAAAACCTTACAGTAGCGATAATAACAAAGTACATTTATTAATAATAGTACGAATATTCGATTGTTCAGATAATCGAATCTAGGTATCAGATCAGAGATATTTTAACACAAATTTACCATTAAAATGCATGCAAAATACAGTAAATAATAAAAAGTGCGCTGGAACTAATTTTACGAAATCTGAAAAGTCATCTAATTCATATATGGATATCCAAAATTAAAATTTATAAACCCTGTAAATTTCAGAATATTTCTTAAAATTTTTATCTTAGGTTGCTGGTATGATATAATGCGGAATCAATTTTTCCTATTGATGTCTCTAATAGTTTTTGAAAAAACAATATTCCTAAACATTTTAGTATCCCATTTTTATATTTTTATTTGTAATTGATGCAATTAATTATTGTATATCTTGAATAATATAAAAGTGTTCTGAAAGTTCTTATATTATCATATATTTAAATTTTTAATAACCAATTACATGCTGAAAAGCTGAAGAAAAAGTAAGAAAAATAAATTTCAAAAAACAGCATTTTAAAACATAACGAGTTTTGGCAGTTGCCGCTAATCCTCTCCGAAATTCCCGTCAACTGGAACATGATTCGGGAATCTCTCAAAGAAGAGAGATTAAGTGTCACAAATATCATCCACATCACATTAGGCACTTCATGGGGATGATTTTAGAAGCGTAGTGAATTTTGCTAACGGCTCTACTTCAAATTCAAAACGGTAACTTTTCCAACATATGTAAATTGATGCCAGTAAAGTGAAAGTGAGTGAAAAACATTTGCTGTCTTATTTGTCCAAGATCGCCCCTAACTGATAGATGTACTAGAACTTTTATTCTAAAAACTGAATGATCTTTCCATTCTCGGAAAATAATATATACCATTCCATTTGAAAATATCAATTTGAGCATTGATATGACTTGGAGAATGACGTTTCAAGGACGAGTTAAGGTCGCTGTCTTATGTCCTCCTAAGAGCACTCCAAATTTTTTCTGGAGCATTTTTTTTTTATTTTACCCTTTGTTTTGGAGGCAAATGGCCGCTACACTAAAATGCTTCACTATATATATATATATATATATATATATATATTAATGATTTATTTATGGACGCTCTTTAACAGCTCAGGTCATCAGCGTCCCATTCAACTCAGGGCGTGAAACGGCCGGAAAATTTTTGCTCAGAGGTCTCTTCTTTCAGGCTTGAGGTTCTTTTTTGTGCCGTAAATGTACGACGCGGGACCCACGGCTTTACTTCCTTCCGAAGGAAGCCACACTTAGGATTTTTACGCCCCGAAAAAAATCCATCGGTCCTGGCCGGGTTCGAACCCGCGATCTTGGGTTTAGGAGGCAAGTATGGTAACCACTACACCACCAGGACCGACATATATATAAATTAACAGTAATTATGATAGCAGAAAAGGATAAAACACAAAGAAAAACTCACACTTGAGATCGCTATATTTCGGACTCGTGGAGTCCTTCGATGGCAAGACAAGTGGTCACTTGTCTTGTCACTGGTCACTGATAAAACACTAAGAAAAAGTCACATTTGAGATCGCTATATTTCTTACTCTTGGAGTCCTTCTATGGCAAGAAGACAAGTGACATATATATCGTTCGAAATATAGCGATCTCAAGTGTGACTTTTTCTTTGTGTTTTATCCTTTTTTACTATTATAATCACTGTTAATTTGTTACATTGTTAATAGTGTTACTTTATTTTTATTTTTCTTGTGTATATATATACATACATACATACTATGAAAGTAGAAACGTTTTAGTTGCTTTGTTTTTTAAGCTTTAAAACAGAACTACATTACACAAAATTGCTGACCAAATTTCAACAGAGGGTATCCTTAAACTTTAATGACTGTTTGCACATTTCTGTTCTCCTTTCGAATGTCTTTGCACAAGTCACAACTAAAGGGCCTGTGATTTAGAATGAAATCATTTCCTCCCCTTCATAGTTTGCTTTTATATCATATAACCTGGTTCCACAATATGTCCTCACCGTTCGCACAGATTTTGTATCTCTGCCAAGATTGGCTGCCTTTCCCACTGGCGGCCGCCTGCCTATCCTTGAACTTCCTACCAGTCACCAGCCTACATTCGTTCGTCAAGGTGGGAAGACGGCTGACTTTAGAACATACTTTTGTGTTATTATAAATACATGAAACCGTTCCTCACACTCGTGAGGAATTTATTCGTAAGTTCCCTGGGCATTTTCCTGCTTGCAGAAAAACAATTCACAATATCATGCATAAATGCGATACTATCAGTTCAAAACAAGAAATACATGCGAATGCGTACAATTTTAACATGGAAAATTACTGAATTATTTTTATTTCCCTATAAAGTCTCAATATCTCTCTTCTCTTCATACTACAAAGTATTTCTTTTGTTTCAATATCTTACAACTTAGGTTTATTTCTTCCCAGAACCCGCTGTTTTGATATCCCCCTATTTCCGCTTAGTTATAGTAGAACTGTCAAATATTTGTTGTTTATAAAGCGAAAGTTAATTTATCGTATTTGCTAAAATGTTTGCGTACCACCAGCAGTATGAATAAATGAACATGAATTTTATTTCTCATGCAACATACAATTTTTAAATTAAATGAACGCAAATAAAAAACATTAATATTAAATATAACTAATACGATCAATGAGTTTAGCAGTTTCAGAAGGCACTAACTGCAATTTATTCCAATTTGATTGACTCAGCCCGCCAATCCCCGGTGCATCAGCAGCTACCTACTGGAATATCCAGGAGATCAGGTTCTGATCCAACCACACAATACTGAATTACATTTCATGCATTTATGAAATTCATGCTTTTCCAATTAAACCCATTCAGCTAAATTTCTGTCCTTGAGAGTTGCTTAATCCTTTGAATCTTATACACAAACAAGTAAACATATTAAAATCAAAGTAAACAGTTTTCCTTTCCATGTTTTCAGTTCATGTAAACTTACTACTATTAATAAACTTTTAAATTTCTCACTTGCTCACCCTGACTTTATATAGTTTCGTTTCTTCCGTACCCCATTACAATTAACACCAAGCTCAGTATGTAATCGGGATCTACCACTCGTAAATAGTGCCATTGTCAATATTGTTGTTTTCACACCATACTTGTCTATGTATTTTCCCAGTTCCTTAATATTTTCGTCTGATTTTAAATTTAATTTTTTTCTGTCCCTTATTTCATTTGATAAGTTTTTCTACTTTTGTAATATGAACTGTTCCCTCCAAAACTTGCTTATCCCCTTAATATACCATTTCTTATTCCGCTTAAGTGTATGTATTACTCCTGTTCTAAATCATGTCATACTCCCTGCCTGATCACAGATTTCAACATATATTTCTCTTCCCCACACATTTTTTAGTATGCTGTATAATTTCAGAGATTTTTTTGGCATTAAGATTTGCCCTTATTTCCTGTTTTTCAATATCCTCAATTCTCATTATCTCTTCCCAAAATCATTTTCCCAATCTTTTCCCCTCATACCATATTGATCCCATGTCCACTTCTTGTGGAATATTTTGAATGTTAGATGTCCAAGTTTCTCTCCCCTTAATTTTTCTTTGTGCTACCAAACATTGGATAATGATATTCTCTCTCTTCTGGTCTCCCTGTTCTATACCAACATTTCAATACTCTTTTCGAAAACCTTGCTTTTAGAGTTCAATCTTCCTAGTTCCATAAGAGCACCTCGTTAGGTTTTTTATCTGATTTTTTTTACGGACGCCTTTAACATCTCAGGTCATCAGCGTCACATTTAAATCAGGTCGTGAAATAACCAGCAAATTTTGCTCAGAGGCCTCTTCTTTCAGGCTTGAGGTTCTTTTTCGTGCCGTAAATGTACGACACGGGACCAGCGGCTTTACTTCCCTTCCGAAGGAAGCCATACTTAGGATTTTTACGCCCGAAAAAAATCCATTGATCCTGGCCGGGTTTGAACCCGAGATCTTGGGTATAAGAGGCAAGTATGGTAACCACTACACCACCACGAACGACACCCCGTTAGGTGAAGATCTAGGGAGGAGCAGGACAATTCTACAAAATATTTTATTTATTGCTTTACATCCTACATCTGCCCCCCCCCCCAAATTCTATTCCATACATCTTTCTGCTCTCTGTTATTGAACCATATATTCTCTCTAACCAAATTACTTGCATGTTTAATATTTTATTTACACAAGCTCTGATTACACTCATGACTAGTTTTTTCTTCTACTACTGCTTTTCTTTTTTGATCGCTGCATTTTCCATTACTAGACAGTCTAACACGTAAATAATCAAATTTCTTAACAACTTTAATTTGTGTGCCCTCCCATCACCATTTTTCTTTTTTTCTTTCCCTTTTCTTTTCTTCTTTCTTTCGTTTTTTTTTTTTTTTTTTAATCTAAAGCATTTTTTCATCACCATAATACCCAGCAGTAGCTCACGCACCATAGGTTGAGCACCCCTGTCAACACTTTTCATTATCTAGAAAAGATTTAATTTGCAGAAAACAAAGATAAAATACATCATGGTAGCTGTTCAACGCAGGTCTTTATTCTGCTTCGCTACCACCTGTACAGAAATCAAGAATCCTTAAAAAGAAAAAAAAAAATGTTTTAAATGGGCTCTCCTTTTCATAATTCGCATTCCTTTTACACAAATTTGCTTTCTATATTTCTTTGCTTCCATACGTCCTCATTTTTTGTAATTAAATTGCTTTGTTTTTCAATTTATTCATGTGCATTGCCATGCTGTGTCCATTGGGGTAGCCCGCAATTGCGGGGACCGTTATTGTTTTGTCAATAATAGATAAATATATACATCAAATAAACGAATAACGCGTCAATTTATGTAGAAAGCTTGAAACCAATGTTGATTACATTTTAGGTTTCACCCTCTAACCCCAGTAGCAATCACTTTAATATTTCAAACAGCGCTTCTACCTTATAATACTTGAATTTTAAGGAGGGTAAACTATTATCACATTTTTAGTTTCCTATCGTGTCTGTGTATCCTGAATATTTATTATTACTGTTTGTATTTGGGCCGATTAAAAAGTAAGTCGATTAGTTAATAAAATGAAAAACAATTAATTTTGGATAATATTTAAGTAATACGGCCTATTTCGGAACTCCTGATTGTCGGTCATATTGTGCCATTTCTGTACGGTACATACCATTTTGAAGTCGGCCCTGATGGTGAAATGGTAACCATTCCTGCCTCGTAGACACAAGATCGCAGGTTCAATCCTAGCAAGGGTCGATGGATTTCTTCCGACGTAAAAACCCCAAGTATGGGAAGTAAAGTCGTGGGTCCCGTGTCGTACATATACGACAGATAAAAGCACATCAAGCCTGAAAGAAGAGGCCTCTGAGCAAAATTTGTCCACCGTTTCACGCCCTGAATTGAATGGGACGCTGATGACCTGAGATGTAAAAGAGCGTCCATAAATAAACCATATCAACAAATCGATCATTTTGAAAGTATGTATATGAGGTTATTTGAATTACCGGCCTGCATAACGCAGCAAAGTACTGGAAGATGCAAATAGTCAACGCCGTATAATGTATGTGCAGGTAGCAGCTTGTATTTAGAGGGAGGTTTTGTCGGCTAGAAGGTGGTGAGTTTGTGTGTTACTCTTTTCTTTCATCGAGTGCTAATTGTTCCTCGTTATTAATACAACTACATAAATGTCGTATTTAAGAACAGTGTTTTAGCTACGATACTTCTGGGCCCTGGTTGCACTCAAGTATGGACTAATACATAAAAATGTATTACTATAGGTTCTTGTAATGTATGTGTAACTTTCTGTTCCACGAAAGAAGTGTAACACTTGTAAAGTATTAGTAAAAAGTTACAAGTGACGTCATATAAGAGCAAGGTGGAGGAACAGCTGTTTGCCATACGTTGCCATTCCTTGAATTAGGGGTTATGTTCACTCCTTAGGGTTTTTAACGTACAGAGCGGATTATTATCTTTCCTGCAAAATTGGTCTTGTATTTTTTCTCAGATACAATGATAATTTAAATATTTTGTTATGCATTTAATGATATTATAGCGTAATAATCCACTTTGAGACGACGGTTCCCTTACAGCTACATTTAGGAGCACCAATTTCAGTCGTTGACAGAAGAATCACGTTCTCATTATAAGAAAAAAACTTGGAAAATTGTGCAAAAAGAGATTATTTTAATAGAGATTTAAGAATGAAAAGAAATTATTTGCATGACTTGTAGCAAGAACCTTAAAAATGCATTAACTAAGATGCTGGTCTGAATTACGCATTTGAAACAGGAAACGGCAATATCAGCCATAAGCCGTTCTTTAATTGTCTTAACCGAACTTTATCATTGTACAAAAACACTTGTTCTTTCTTTATACATATTACTTACTATTCATCATTGTCTTTTCTTTCGCTAATACTTAGCAAATTTGGGGCAACTGGCTCCGAAAAGCATTAAAAAGATAATGAATTTCGCTCACATTTAAGGGACCTTCTTTGAAAGGACAGAACCATTGCTGTATGCTCTCTCCAATGGCATTCTTAAACTCAAAAGAAGAATCTAGCAGCAGTATTCACTCTTTTCTACCTGTCACTCCGTCTTCTTTAACTCATAGCGCGAACTTTCTTCAAGTCTGCAAAAGTGAAGGCGTACAAGTAGCACAACACTCAAATAACGAATGACATGACAGACGGTAAACAATGTCCTAGAAGCGCACTCTTGTGATGACGAACAAAAATGCTACCAACTTATGCATCCATCTGATATAAATTTAAAAAATAGACTGCTGGCCATAAGAGATGCGTAAAACCGACCTCATCTTTTCTTATAAGCCAGCCCGGAAGTTAGGCAAAATGACTTTTCTGTCTGGGTGAATATATTTAAGAGCAAGATAGAAATGAACATGTTTCCGTACATTTGGGGTCGGTAGGGTCTGTTATTACTATTTTATTTATTTATTTATTTTCCTGTTTTGGATCGTTATGGATTTTTTCTGGGATTGTTTACAAATTTTTAAAAAGTACATAAAGAATTTCAATGCATCAAAGTGAAAAAAGTTATAAAATTTAAAGGTATATTCACCTCACAAAAATATCTATTGAGAATGTTATTATACATTTATTTCCTTTCAAGCAGTCAAATAATTTCTCCTCAACCCATTCACTTAAGCTATTTAAATAGCACAGTCTTCGTTGGTGAAAGGAACGCGCGGTTACATCGGGTATACGAATATCAGGAAATGGATAGGATGAGAGAATTACTGTTATTTTGAATAGTCCTGGAGAATGACATTGTATCGATCTGCGCGAGATAATAATAGGAAATTTGTGTTTAGAGTAATGTCTCAGCTGCATAAATGTAACAAACAATTGCAAGCGAGAAAGATGAGAACGGTACAACTATGCAATAAACCGCTGCAATCACTTCATACCTTGAAAAAACATCTTGTCGTTGCTTGTAACCAAGAAAAGTTAGCTTAGTGCGTTAATTGTGTGATAAAAATGATTAACTATCTTAAATATCTATTTTAGTTATTAATGGATGATATTACTCTCTGTTTTAACCTTGATTAAATGTCAATCTTAATTACTTGTATATTACTGCCTATTTTCAGTGTGTTAAGTGCCTTTTGGCCTGCCTATTTTAAACAAAATAAATGCATGAAATTCCGTACTATGCACATAAGGAATGACTATGAGTTGTCGAAAATACGACAATAGCAGCAAGTGTTTCACTGAATGCGTCCACAGGGAAATGAATGAAATCTTAGGATCGAGGTAGGATGCACACATAGACATGAAAGATTCCAGCGGCCCTGTCAAACAACCGAACGAAAAGAATAACATCATTTGTGTATAGCTATTATGAACACGCACAATGTGTTGTAATTTTATTGGCCAACAGTAAATATAAAATGAAGATTTAGTATTTTAAAATTTTGGTTTTAATCTAGAGGTCCGCGGCGGCAACAGATCTTTAACATCCTTTTTCGGTTAAAGCAAGTTAATAGAATGTTTTGCAGAAAAGCTTAAGCACTATTTGAGAGGCAAAGTTAGTAAACAGGAAGTGTGTAGTTATTTATGGAACGTGCATATCTCATGTTTGTAAAAACACCAGTGTATAACACACTTTCTGTCAGTACGTTTAACTACTACCTATGTATATGGGCGTTGTTTCAAAAGCTGCACATATTAGGACAGCGGTCCAAATAATTTTCCGTGTACACCACATTCTGTTCATTTGTTTTGCTAACTCACCAAAAAGAGGGGAGGGAGATATAACCTTTTGGGGCAGAAATATTACGTGCTTCTGCAGTTTTTACGCGCGGACTGCCATTTCTGTTAAAAGAGGCGAAACAAAACACGGTCGCTACGCTTTGAGTTTATTGCATTTTGGGGAGCGACAAGCGAGTTTAAAGAAAGGTTCGTTTAAAATGAATAAATTTACAGTGATACCCCAAATTTGTTTCTGAAATACGCACACTTCTGTTTGTGAAAGATAAGATAACGTTTATTTAAGCAAATATTTATGCTTTCTGGTTTCCAGAAAGAGTTTCCAGTTTCTTAGAATATTTCGAAAAGGAATTTTATGGATATATAAAAATAGTCGTCTTAAGTGTTTTTAAATTTCTAAGTTAAATTGCACATACTTAATTTTTTTTTTCCAAATTATGCGGGGCGTTCTAAAAGGCCTCAGCATGACAAAGAAAATACAACATTTAAAATATTTTTCCTCCAACCTTTTAAATCAATACATTTAGACCAACGACTTTCCAACTTTTAATACCCTCAGTAAAACAAAAGTTGTCCAACTGAAAAACAAGCATCTGTCTCAGCTTCAACCTGAACATTTGATGTGAATCTTCTTCCACCCATCCGTTTCTTCAACTAATCGCGGGAGCCAAATCCGGATGTGGAAGCAAAGGTTATGCAGCAACAATCCCAGACGTGTGAGAAGGCGCATTATCGGGACTGGATTTCGCAAGGTGTGGACGTTTAGTGTGAACAGCATCGTTCATTTAGTCCAGTAGTGAAGCATAACACCCCCTGGTGGTAGTTTACCGCAACCACATCATAAAACCTCATAAAATTGTAGCCATAACTTTTTCTGCAGATGGAACCGTTTTTGCTTTCTATGGTGCACTTTCACCTGTTGTGACCCACTGTTTGGGCTGCTCCTTCGTCTCTAGTGTGTAGTGATGAATCTGTGTTTCAACTACTGTTATGAAACTTAGGAGAAACTCAATGGAATAGCTCTTAAACAAAATGAAATATTTCAATTACTCTACCTGTACCACCGCCACGGGTGGTGGAGGTCGTTTAGGCACGGACTCGTGAGCGAGAGGTCTGGGGTTCGAATCCCACCAGGAAAGCCCTCCCTGATTGAGGGCGGCAGATAGTTGGCTGGCACTTCTTCAAAGGATACAGATTAGAGGACTTAGGACTATATATTCTGTTTATCGCTGTTTCCCTCCTAGGCTACTGCATGAAACCTCCTCCTTTCCATATGTTGAGTAGGAAATTAGACGCCGGGAGGCTCATTTGCCACACCACAAGAGTGCTCTTGTCCGTTCACTTGGCAATTACACCTGTCATAACAGACCAAACCCAAAATTCAAGGCGCCACGTCTGGCGTGCGGACCTCTTGGATAACACAGGGCCAAAACCAAGCAATATGAACACTTTCTTAAAATATAAGATTCATAACATATAACAAATCAGCTAGCGGCATGCTAAAATATAAAGTTAACAGCGTGTACATACTACACTACCCTCAAGGATGACAAATCCGCTGGAGAAGTTTTAATATCTCTCTTCTATCACTCCACACCTCCAACAATAGAAACAATTTACAACCTCATTCCTTTCCTGCGGTTAAAACCAACAGGGTAGGTACGCAGCAACCACACACAGGCTGGTTACTAACTCATTTTTCCATCAATTCTGATCTGGCACTGGCTTGGCCCGTCCTCTAAAAGAGATGACCAAAGGTGAATATTTTGAATTGTGGGCTCCTGGTAATAGACATACAAGTCACTGCTTTCTCACAATTTCTGTAAACTGAATGTGAAACTTTTGTGCTCTAGCGCTCTGTAATAACCTTCACAAATTCAACTTGCTGAGGAATTCGCTTAGTTTACGCAGTTCCAGCGTGATCGACTTTTGTCTTCTTAAGAAGTGTAAAATCTCAGGTGGGCTTTCTAATACTATGGGAGTCAATTTAGCATAAATTGGACATTTATTGCTCTATTTGTCCTCAAGTTCAACCCAGCGGAACCGAGGTAGTGGTCAGGGCTTTAAATGTTTTTAAGAACATTTATGATCTGATTACAGCATGACCGTTGAAATTCGTACCCAAAGGTTCGCTAACAAGGCCAACAAAACGAACTAAATAGCAAATGTGTTTAAAGTTAGAACAGGAAGAATACTTTAACCGTTGCAGTATTGTTTAAGTTGATAAAGCGGTTTTAAATCTTCAGAAACGCCGAACATTTCTACCTCCTAAAAATTGATATTTTTGCCTTGGTAACTTTCCATATGCCTACTTTAATATTAAGCAGGTGCTATATTCTCCTCTAGAAAAAGTTTTTTTTTATTATTATTAGGAAAACGGGAATGTATTTTCCGCCTGAGAAACTCCTCAAGCTCCGTGAGCCAATAAGAGTGTCGGAAGGTGATGGTGGTGGTGGTGGGAGATATGAACTTGTTACGAATTTACGAGCATCGCGTCTGAGAGAAATGAAAAAAGTAAACTTTTTTAGATGGGGCCTTATCACATTCAAAAGTATAAAACAAAAGAGAAATAAAGCAGCGCACATTCCTTGAAGGTTTTATTTCATAAAATAAACTGGCGTCTTTTTCTTTGTGATGTTCTCTGATTCTTTATTAAATGTTTATTAAATAGTGATCACCAAAGAATGGGGTTTAAGATGCCAAACAACGGTTGGAAAGGGTAAAGAAAATCTCTCAAAATTTATCCAAAAAGATTCAAAAATGCTTTTATCATATCTGAAAAAGTTACATTAACATTTATTATCCAACACTATGACAAATAACATAAAATAACTTATGTTTAGGAAGTAAACTGGCCCTTGCTGGGTTTCAATCAATTTATTACACTGGATTACGCACAACATGTAAGTCGCTGGCTCTTTGAGCTTAGGAGATCCTTATATACGGAGAAAATTCACTCAATAGCTACCGAAACAAATGGAGTCTCTTTTTTTAAACACGTGGAAAGAGTTCAGTGGAAGTTGCAAAGGCTTTCCATGTTGGAATTGTTCTTCAAAATTTGTCAAGGTTATCCCTCATAGTTGTGAACTTCTTTCACTATTCCTACTACTCCATACCTTCTTCCTTTACACTGTAGGCTAAACACAGCGAACAGCTCCAACTCCTGGACTTGTCATTGAGCATTTGTTGGGCGTGATTGATGTCAAGTTGCTTCTGATCAGTTTAGAGCACATAAGGTACTGAATCTAAAAAGGGAGGTAAGTAAGGTATAAATATAACAATTTCATGAGAAGGGGCAAAAGTTGCATCATAGCTTCATTTCATGTCCTAAAACATAAATTTCAAACAATCGGTATGAAAATATTTATATTTTTGTAAAGGTGTTGTACCTTAAAACCCAATCCTTAGCTGATCATCTTAAAAAGTGTTATTTTTTTTCCCCTCTACCAACGACATGTTTCAAAAATTTTATCCATATCGCTGTTTCTGGTAATACCCTCTGTTGGGTTACATTTACATTTCTGGGATAAATCGCACTTTGTCTGACAATCTTCTAAAATTTGACTATACTAGCAATCGTAATTTTAAATAACCTCACAATAGCGCAGAGTGCAAGTAACTGGGTCCAGAAAAAATTTGATTGAAGCACCTGCATCCAAGTACATCGACGGTTCATTGTCAGCAATGGGGAAGGCGCTGAACATCATCTGCTAACGTGAGCCACCTCGCGTCGAAATGCTGTCAAAATGTCTGTTTCGTTAGCAAAACGTTTCTCATTCAAGGGTTGCTTCAATTCGAGGATGAGATTATAATCACAGAGACTGAGATCATGCGAATATGGCGAGTGCGGCGGCTGTAAAAGACACTTGACACTGTCAGCTGTGAGCTGTCGCGTTATCGTGGAGAATAATGACTTTAAAAGTTCTGGCCGTTTGGTGCGTGCGACATGGCGCAATTGTGACACCAAAACACCTGTAAACTGGGCATTCACAATAGTCCCCTCATGCACTTGATGGCACACCTTGACTGTCATACGACAGAAAGACTATGACTTTTGTTGGTGAAGGAATTTGGCGAAACTTGTGTTTGCGTGGTGATCCAGGGTGACGCTATTCATGGACTGTCGCTTGAGTTCTGGTTCATACGCCCTTGTCCAAATTTCATCAATTTAATGATATGATTCAATGACACCGCCTTCTTCATGAAATTTCGCCAGATTGATTAGACATGTTTCGTAATCAATCCATTTCTGTACCTCAATTAATTGATGTGACACCCGTTTTCTTTGCACATGTTCAGGTCCCCCCATGAAATGCTGTGCACTTTTTTTTTCCCCGGAATTCCTGTTTGCTCTTCTATTTCCGCAAATGTCCGGCGCCGTTCCACCACCATCACCAGTCCTCGCACACAGAACGCCCACTGCGCGGCAGAATGGCATTCAACATTCCGACCCGTTTGAAGGTCTCTGTTTTCCTCGCCATTGTCCGATAGGGCAGGACACGCGTACCCAGTGCTTCCCGTAGCTCTATGTGGCATTCTCATGCATTGATGCTGCCAATGCATGAGAATGCTTCAATCTTAGTACAGAATTGGGAAAATAATATTAAAGAAATAACTCCCAAAATAGCTTGAATGTTACGAGTTTGCAGTTGTGAACTTCAATGTCTTCTATGTAACAGTCAAATCATTTTGACCTAGTGTTTTATGAACAATAATAGTAATAATCAACTCTATGCAGTGTCGGACATCCGGTATTGCAGATAGGCCAAGGCTAGCCGCAATCGAAAACAGCAATTTGAGTGGCATTGTAACAAAACAAAGGTACATGTGTCAAATGGGAAGCATTGTTGCTGGTGTTCACTTTCATTTGAATTATCGCCAGACATAAACATTTAACTGAGTATTTATGGCATGTATAATGTTTCATTGGTAAAGTCTGTCTCAAAATAAAATGCACGATATGGAAGACTCGGTTCCTACCAGGGCCATCCTCCCTGACTAAGATAGTTTTACAGATTTTCCTCAGTGCTCATAAATGGCAAATGTCACGAAGGTACCCTAAAACTTAAGCCTGGAACGCTTTCTCCCTTTCGCAATTTATCATTTCGTTTCATATATCACCAGTGTCCACCGCTTGTGATGCCTCAGGGAGGACCTGAACATGCGTTAAATGTGTGCATGGGCTGAGCAACACACCGGTTGAAAATCACTTATTAGTGTATACTGAGTGAACAATGCTTGACGCAACTGCCGGACCGGCCGGCAGCGCTATGTCGGGGGAGGAAGGGAGTATATTTACTCTCCGTTGCGTGAGGCTCCAGTGCGAGTTGAAATCTTGCGCAAGTAGCACGTGTTTGTTAGGCGACGCAATACAGTAAAAGTGTATCAAGTAAAATGGGACAAGTATTCTGTTCTCCAAAGAGTATTCATGTATTATTCATACGTGCGTACAGAATCAGCGCGAGCTTTAAGGAGATTATTTCAAGAGGAATTTCCGGATGTTCACGTTCCTAATCGGAGTTCGAGTCATCAATTAGTAATTAAATTTCATGAAACGGGAAGTGTTCTTGACAGGAAACAGACAACCACGTGCAATACTCATATAAGAAATTGCTGCCACTTCTCAGAGGAAACTGCAGAGTGTAATGAGCAATTTCCTAAGCAGGTGTCAGAAATGCTTGAACAATGAAGGGGACCTTGTTTTAACGACTTCGGCCAGTTGTCAGAAACACGTGGTAAGTATAAGCGACGTAATGATAACAGACCGGTAATTTCTGAGGTTAGTTTACCTCCTTTATTGCGAGTGCTCGATATTTTTTGCAGAACTTTGAACACACATTTAAAATAATTGTTTTCTCGCCTCTAGTTAAAAGCTTGCTCGGTTAATGTTTTACATAATATATCTCGTAGAAACAGCAACATTCATTAGTGTCAGCCACGATAACGAGCACAAACTGCTTGCGCCTTGCCTTGTTTAAACAATCGTTGAGTCAGGAAAGCTGCATCTTGGGAGTTATAGCGTATCAATTTGTAACTTCGAAATTTAACTTCAGTAAGTTAGCAGTAATTAAATTAAAGTCGCTAGTGTTGATTTTTGTATAGTAGATGTTATTTACTACTGAATCTATTCTCAAATTTAGATTGCTAACGTGAAATTACTTTTTTTGCTTGAATTGCTACTGTGTTGTACTTGGTTGCACAGTCATGCTAGTGACGTCACGTCACGTGACATTGTTTGGATCGAGATCACTCTAAGGGTGAGTAAGGCTATATAAAAATGTTTGTCCAAATATATTTCAGTGCATCCTTATCAAAAAGGAATACATTATACATTAATGAAGTGTTATAATTCCTTCCATGAACACTTATAACAGATAAATTATAAATACTGCACTATTTATGACAAATTTAAAGTATTACTTAATAAGCAACAGCTATTTTTGGTTTATTTTTGACATTTCACTGTGGAGTTCTTCGTTGTGTTTTTTGCCTCGTATAGATCACATTGGTGTTTCACTTTTAAACGTAACACAGCTGTTCTGCTGTTTCAATTCAAGTTGCAGGCAAAGACCATTATATCTGGGATACTGCGATCGAGCCCGTCTCGTCAGTGCTAAATATCCATGGGCGAGGAATGAAGTTGTACCTGTGACAACAATGGCTATGGTGTTTCACAGTTGGTAGGGGGGGATTTTCTCTGCCCCGGGGATTAGCCCCAAGAGCGGCGGGACAAAATCTTCGTGGGAACACGAAAGCTATACATTTAGCACGCGAATACATGTAACATCTGCACCCTCGGAAGGCAGTGGCGGAATATATGTGAGAGGGCCCATAATTTATTTCATCCCCTCTGCTAGCAACACCGTCATTAATTACGTCAGTGATAAGGAAGATGCACGTGCCATATGTTCGCCAGAGTTTGCTGCGGCTGGAATTTTGAGATTCGTTTCCTGCCATCCAAATTGGGTTTCTCCCATATCCGTTTTTTATTATTATTATTATTATTATTATTATTATTATTATTATTATTATTGTTGTTGTTGTTGTTGTTGTTGTACATTCTTCGAAAAAAATTTGTCATCCCCAGACTCTACGTGTCGTTTGGAAAACTTCAGGGACGCTCATAAACGCTGTATTAATAACGCGCATGCAGCGAATGCACACTGCAGTGAGGCTTTGTCTGTAAACGTAATGATCACAATCATAAGCATCTAGAAAGAGAACATTAGGGTAGAGTAACGAGAGTTTTAGAAGACATTGCTCTAATGCGTAAGCTCCCCGGTTCAAATCCCACACAACATTTTTGTTTTATAAGTGTGTATGTAGAACATCGTGTTTCCTTAACTTCATATTATATTTTAACGTATCATTTGAGTTTTATAGCATTACCATATAATCACACTATGCATATACTTTCCAAATAATTAATAAATACATGAACAGAAACATTTATCTTCTATAGTGACAACTCATAGAAATATACACAAATTAATATCGGGTGATAGGGCAGGTCGGGAAGGGTTTGCATGGGCGAGAACTAGATATGAATTTAAAAGTATTAGGATATAATAAAGAATAGGAAATTGTTTAATGTGTGGAGAAACCAATACAGATGTTCATTGTTTATTATACTGCAAGCAAACAGACTTATGGAGAGAGAACAGGCCTGACAATAAAAATGGAAGAATTTAGATGGGGAAATATTAATTAGAAAAAATTTAACTGTAAAAGGAGAGAAGAAAGGTGGGCATAGTTGGAAAGAAACTGATAAGAATGAATAAAAAGAAGAAGTACAATAGGTCAGATAAGTATAAACAAGGATAGGATAATACAGCAATATCATAGTCACCAATACATTAATAATCTGGAGTTGTGTGTATTGGGATCAGAATGTAAACAAGTTTTGTTGATTTGGTTTATTCATCGATGCTCTTTAACATCTCAGGTCATCAGCGTCCCATTCAATTCAGGGCGTGAAACGGCCGATAAATTTTGTTCAGAGATCTCTTTCTTCAGGTTTGAAGTTCTTTTACATGCCGTAAATCTACGACATGGTACCCACAGCTTTACTTCGCTTCCGAAGGAAGCCATACTTATGGTTTTTATGCCCGAAAAGAAATCTATCGATCTGGTCGGGATTGAACCCGCGATCTTGGGTCTACAATGCAAGTGTGGTTACCACCAGGATTGACAGAATGTTAACAAGCAACTGTAGAAAGAAAATATCTAAGAGGATATAAGAAATATTAGTATTATTTTTATATCTTATTTTGTGATGGATTGATAAGTTTTGTTTATTTGAGTGTAGTATATTATGTAGTGTGTTGGGATACATTTTCAATAATTTTTTATTTTTCATTTCAATAAAAATAATCTATGCTACTTCATTCCTGGAGACAGTTACAACTGTCTGAAGTTAAGTACATAGAATTCGTCCAATTTTCTCTATCGGTGTTTTGAAGTAGGGATATGAGTTTCAAAAGTATATTATAATTTCACCAAAAATATTAGGAATTAGCCATAACTCTTACTTTTTGAAATAATGTTTTAAATGAAAACGAAAAATCTTAAGATCTCTTTTGTCAGCAATAATGTTCTAAATATCACCATGTATTTTTCTCGATGTGTTAAACATATGTCCACATCAGTTCCTCGACCCTTTCGTTCCGCTAAACTCACGAATGCCAAGGCCTGTGGCGGAGCCCTCAAACCTGTACCCTACATAAGTTGATTGTAGATGAATTGTACAAAGGATATGCTAGTTAAGAAAGAGTTCTCTGTTCGCTATGGGTCTTGTTATGGCAGATAATGTCTACCGAGGGAATGTCATGGTATTGTCCTGCAATATACAAACCGTTGTCAGACCAGCTGGATCTCAGAACGAGAGAGTCGCAGAAGTGCAAGCAATGCATTAAAAATGTGCGTTAAATTGTATATACAAGACAAAGGAAAAGAGTGTAAAGGAGAAACACCAAAAAGGATAGGTAAAGAGATGCTAGAGGGAGGAGACAATGAAGTAAAACGAAAATTTAGTAAAAAGGTTAAAGAATGAATGAAATTGTTTCAGTTTCAATCGCTGCTAGCAATCCGGAAGATCCTGAAGTCAAATCTTTTGGAGCTGCTCATTCTGACCTTGAGTTTTTTCGTGGTTTCCCCGAACTCTATACTTGAGATGGATCGTTTTCTTCCACGAATTTTTCACTCTCCCATTTCTACTCATTTCAATCCATTGGTTCTGTAACGGGATGGAGGAAAGGTTTCTGCCTCGGCGTCTGGTGTAGAAGCAGCCCTTTTGAGAGACTCTAGTGCCTTGGAAGGGTGCTGTACCTGGAAACAGTGTTAGAGACCCCGTGTTCTCCGCCCCAGGATCATGCCCGACCGAAGTCTCCCTCACTTCATTCTATCCTCCGAAGGGTCTCAATAAGGGCGCAGACAAATAACCGTCCTTTAACACAGCTGAATATCTTATGTACATGAGAATATGCAGAGCAACAAAAATTGGAGCAGGCACTAGAAAAAAATGAAGGGTTAAAATTTTGTATAATCTTTCTGAGAAAAGTATTTTCCTTGAGGAAATCGAGAGAAAATTAGAATTGAACAATATTTTTTATTAGATGCGCGATCTATAGTAAGAAACTCAAATAGTATTAACTTATGAAAGACCATGCCCTAGGAGTACTAGAATATCTTCCAAGCTGTTTTGCGGTCCATTCAGCTGTCACACAGATATAATGCAGCTCTAGGTTACTGATATAAACCATTTTTTCCTTAGTGGGTGAACAAAGTGAAGTGTACAGGCTTCAGGTCTGACAATTTTTCCCATTAAGGTACACATATTTTTGAACACACTATTGTAGACTTTGTTTTATTTGCATGTTATTAATACTTTTGTTTTTGTTTTAAACTGTTTATGAGCCAATGTGTATTTATTTTTAACTTATTTGTTGATATTTTGCTCTGCTTTTACTTAGTGAAGTCAACGGGTTTGCTTTTGAAATGTTCAGCAGCACAGTAGTAAATCATGAAAGTGACTGGTCTGTGTAACCAGCCCAATTTTGGTTACAAAATATCACCTCTTTCAAAGAAAAACAAACAAAAATGATGGGGAGCTTTGACATGCTTGGTAGAATGCGAGGCACCCGCCCCACTTCTAGAGGCGGCTCGTTAAATATTTAGCTAAGTATAAAAGCATGGAAACTGGTGAAAGAGAATGTCACCCAACTCTAAGTAGTTGAGAAGTTTGGGAAGAATGTTGCCTGGAGAACTTTGTGGGCCCAGGGGGAGAGATAAAAACATCCCCCTTACTTCTTATCGGAGATGGCACCATGGGGAATCACACGTCACCCCGTTATTTATAACCAATTATTTGCAAGATACTTTGAGTTCGAGCAACTCTGCAGCAGTGCATGTTGTCACAAGGTGCTCTGTATGTAAATGAAGCCAACCCAAAAGCTACGATATCGTCTCCCTTAACATTTTCTGATTAGTGAGGTTGGAATATCTGTGCAAGAGCATGTGTTTACGCGATCATATTAAAACTGCTTTATACTTCATGAATATAAAAAGTTTATTTGACATATTTTTGTGTATTTTCATGGTTTCCTACTGAACATATTTTGCAGAATATTTTGAATATTTCTTTGGATTAATTTGAATACCTTTAAATGCAAAACATTATAATTCTTTAAAAAATAATGAAATACTAATATATTCGGCGCAAATATACACTTTGCACTACATTTATCCCAAGAAACACGTAATGAGCCTGTGTTTATAAGGTTCATTTCAGCGTATTAATAAATAAATTTGGGGAATGTTACATTATTCATTTTATAATAGAGCTTAATTCCTCCCGAAAATGCAATTCAAACTATGAAAAAGCATATTTCAAAATACCAGTTTCCAAATGCACACGCGATTCAGAAGAAATGTTTGAATTCAGACATAGAGGAACCTAGAGAAAATCAAAGAAATGGATACAGATTTTGCTGTTGGCTGGAAAGCGCTTGACCCTTATGAGCGTTACGTTAACCGCCGAGGTATTTCTCCAAGAAAATTTTATTCATATTTGTTAGGAAATATGTAATATCGCCAGTCTTCGCTTTCTTGAAATTCCAATTTCTTTAGTGGATAAAATATCAATTCTGAACAACAGTTAGTAATTTGGGACAAGCATTTTTGGATCATTATTTCGGGCTTACAAGATCCTATATTTTCTTTGACCTTATGTCTCTGCATACATTTAAAACGAAGCATTTACACCCTATAGGTTCCAGTAGAGAGAGACATTCATCAACGCCAAAATGTACTAATACGACATAAAAGGTCATAAATACTTTGACTTAGCCAATTTTCGTTTTTTCCATAGTTTGAAATCTGGAATAAATTTGTTCTTACAACATGCTAATCGTTCTTGCTACAGCAAGGCTGAAACGTCTTTAATATAAACTACCGGAATTCTTTATAGCAATTGCTACCCTCTACAGTAAAGCTCTCTTAGCTGTCGATGCTGGTGGTCTAGTAGTAACCATCCGTGAATCGTAGATTCATCTTCGTGGGTTCAAACCCGACCACTGTCAGTGAATTTGTTAAGTCGTAAACATTTTAAGGGAACTAAAGCAGTAGGTTCCGTATTATAAATTTGTGGCACATGAAAAAAGAACTCGAGCCTTAGAAAAGAGGCCTCTGAGCCAAATTTATATACCTTTTTACCCCCTTGTTTAAAAGGTGCGCTAATGACCAGAGGTACTGAGATCGCCCTTAAAACAAATGTTCACTGTAGCTTTTATTCGAACGATGAATTGATGACGAGCGCCCTCCCTAGTCTTTCGAGGACGTTCGTCTAAATTCTGCAAACTAGTCATAGAATTTTGCACGTGAAGGAAGAGAGTCTGAAAAAACTCTCCCAATTTTCTTAGGCATTCTTGTTTGTTCATCCCACACTTACAGTCATAAAAATTAGCATATGAAAATATTTTAGAGTCCTTACCCTTAAAACACCACATAGTGATCGCACCAGCAAATTAATATTTTACTGCAGCTGCAACAACATATACCTTGCGTTAATTTCCACCATGGTAACTAATCAAGACATAATCTTTCCAGTGCTGCTACCAACTCATAGGTTCATATACTCATTTACAACTTAAGCCCTGCACACACCTAGTATGAAACAACAATTTCCACATATAAATTAACCTCTATATAATCGGTGGGTTAACTAGAAGTATGGGTTATTAAACATTATGAGTCATCTCTTATGGAATAAATCTCTCATACATGACGTTCGCGTCACTCTTGATCCGAGAAAGCGAGCGAGAGAAATCGGAGGAGCGCGAAGTAAACAACGGCATTCTAAATGCGTAATTTTCCATCAGTGCTGCGCGAGCCCAATGTTTAGTACAGGTTGAGGTGTTGGCAGTAGAACACGTGTTTGCACGGGCTGTGTATTACTTGCTTTGTACAGTTTGAAGTGTTAGAAGACGTGTTTGATTGTGCACTTATCTCAAATTACGTTTAAAGTGCGTGTACTGCATGTTCATAAATTGGTTATTTAGATAATGGAAATGCCGGCCGAAATGTTTGCTGTACAACAAATAATATTTACATACGATATTTATATCAACACAGAGTATGTAGGCAATTTCTAGACAGATTCCCTGGCATTTCACTTCCAAATAGAGGTACAGTTAAAATCCTTGTTAACAGATTTAAATAAACGTGGTCGCTGAACTCTAAAGTTCGTACGCCTAAACCTAAGGTTCTAACAAAAGAAAAGCTCGATGATAATGGGGTATCACTTGAACGTTCTATTAATAAATCTTTTCAGCGTGTAGCACAAGAAGTAGGCTTTTCAAAAACTTCAGTTCATACGGCTACTAAACTTTTAATATAGAAACTATACGTAGTTACTATAGTGAAAGAATTATGACCGCATGATAACGAAGGTCGGGTGAATTTCTGGATTGGTTTTACAGACCATTCATGACAGTATTATTGGTCCACATTTAATCATTTTCTCTAATGAAACAGGGTTTCATTTACGTGGTTACAATGTTCACAGAACAGTAGATTCCGGAGCACAGAAAACCCTCGAATAATTCACGAAATTCCTCTGAATAACGAAAAGATTGATATAGTGGTATGCCGTAACAGCAAATCAATATTTTTGAAAGTAGCAGAGAGGTATTGTACGCAAGTGCTTGCACCTTTTTAAGCATATAACTGATCATGAGAGACAATATGCATTTTCAGCAAGATTCTGCCACAGCTCATACTGTCCTTTTTTTTTAATAGTATTTAACGCCCGTTTTTACTATCGAGGCACCAAAGACGGTGGGCAATGATGATACATGTGATGAAATGATGCATTGGGAAAGGATTTTTTTAAGGAAGGAAGAGTCCCAGGCCTAAGTTTAGGGTACCTCCCCGGCATTTGCCAGTTATGACTTAGGAAAACTTGCAAAAGACCTCATTCGGGGAGGACGGTCCTGGTGGGATTCGAACCCCAGACCTCCCGCTCACGAGTCCGCGCCTTAACGACCTCGGCCACCCGTGGCGGTGAAATGCTTCGTGAACAAACAACTTCTCTGGGATTTTGTTCATCTTGGAACACATTGTTGCTTAATTTCCGGTTCATACGAATATATTCAAGTTTCGTCATCTGTTACGACGTTGTATATGGATTTTGCACTTCCTCGGAGGAATTTTTTGAGCATTTTATTACACCAATTAACACGAGCGGGTTTCTTTCTTTCTTCTCTCTCTCTCTCTCTCTCTCTCTCTCTTTAATCTCCGGTCAAATTATGCGGAATCTATCGGGAACATCATAGCAAAATGTCCATGCAAAATCGAATGTACTGCAGTTTTCGATATGCTTACGGATGCCTCTATCTCATCGCAAGTCACATGCCGATCTTATTCAATCATATTGTGGACAACATCGATGATTTTTGGAATGACAACCGATTTTGGTCGACCTTCACGAAATTTGTCACTGATTGACGCACTACCAAAACGAAGTTCTGTAAACCAATTGTAAGCAGTCTTTTCTGACGGTGCTTCATTACCAAAAGTTGAACGAAGCGATTCTCTGCATTGCTGTTGAGTTAGGCCTTTATTAAAATCTTAAAAAATCATGCAACGAAAAATTTCACGTTAAATTTGCATTTTTTCGGAACATTGGTATGTTTAAAGATTCACTTTAAACATACCACTCAGTCAATAACAAAGTTCAATGGTTTACAAATTATTAATGACATATCTTAATAGGGCCAACTAGCGATCATTTTTAAAAACTTAAAACATTAAGTTCATATTGACTGGTGAAATTGCAGCAATGAAAATATATTTTCTAATTGTTTGGTAGAACCTGAATGAAACAACCTCTGCAGTTCATAAATAACATAGGTAGAAAAATAAAGCGCGAACGGCTTTATACAGAACCTCCTGTACCATTAACTGTCAACAAATCGAGGCATCATCAAGAACTCCCACACACAGACAACGAACGATAGCGGTTTTATACAGCAAACTACCTTTAAATGTCTAATTCACTACTACATGACTTTTTTCTGGTGTGTAAATCACAGTCTGTGAATTGCATTAAATGAAATATGCGTATTCCAGCTTAGCGGTACATGCGTTCAGAATTCACGTGAGATTTATAACACAGGAGCATAGCCACTCCCCCTACTGTTAAATAGCCTTTACTGTTATTTAAATACCCCTACTTCCAATATTTTTTTCTCCCCCAGCAACAGTTTACAGTTAGCGACCAAAGAGAATTATAGCTTTATACGGCTCACTCTATTAACTGAAACGAGAAAGGGTGGTTGAAGGCTTTGATTTATTTGCTGAAGACGTAAGAGCAGGCCTGACAACAGAGAGATATTAAAAGCATTTCAGTCCACGCGCTGGAGTAACGTGGAGTATCGTGTTCTTGATAAACTGTAAGCTGAGATTATTAACTTCCAACCCCTATCCCTTTCTTTTCAGGATATACACGTGCGTGTGTTGAATTAAACCCTGTTAGGAGCATTTAATCTTCTTTGCCTATCTATACTTTGAAAAGAACACATTAATGCCCAAGAATATTTAAGTCGTCTGGTTTCAAAAACAGCTACATAACTTTTTAGCGAGTTCCGAAGGAATGTAAGCTATTGCGGTTGCACACATGAAACAATTTTTTAATAATTTCTCCAAATTTCCATCCATCCTACTTACTAGGCCCTTACAATGAAAAAATATATAAATATGTCCATATATGCATGCCATTAACACTCTATTTTTTGTGTGTGTTTTTTCTCAACGAAACTCTACATGTAACTATCAAATAAGAAACAATTTGTCGAGTTCATTAACCAGCAAAATTGGGCCATTGAGGGTGAAGGTTAACCTAAAGGGAAAAAAATTTACAAAAATTGAAAAATAGCTAGCGCCCGAAATGTTTATTTATTCTCAACGGAACTCAGTAAATTTCTTTAAAATAAATTAATAAAAGTAGTATAAAAATAGAAGTGTGGGTATACCTGAAAAACGAGTGGGGTTGAAGTGAAATTTAAAAATCGTTCGCTATTTAAAAAATTTAAAGGAAACTCTATATATGCCATTGAAATAAAATAAATACGTTTTATGAAAATCGGTGAAATCGAACAATTAGGAAGGTAGTTTACCAGAGACCTAAAATTTAAAAATTGCTCTAGCAGCATTAATACTTACTCGCGGAAGAACTTGGTTCTTTTGGCAATCAAAAGATAATATAAAAAAGTGTCCATGTTCTTACCTTAGCAGTGAATAATATGCTATCCCCTTTTATTTATGACACCTTTATTCTTACGTCAAATTTTGCTTTTTTTATCCTGATAATGCTTTATTTTTATTTATTTATTTATTTTTTTTTTTTTTCATTTAAGGAAATACATGTCGAGCATATATCTGTTCTAGGGCTTGCAAACCGTTAACTGAAACCTGTCCTGAAACGTGCCAAAATGTGAATGCTTAAATTTTTTGGCATCATTAAACATTTCAGAATCACACATTGCCAGATTTTCTATATATTCGGATCCGCCTATAAGAAATCTTAATCATGCAGTAGAGATTTTCAATTACATTAAATTCACAAAAGAACGCTTTTTTGCCTCATAGCTTTTGAGTTTTCTATCTCGCCCCCTATTTAAGAATTATAATTGTTTATTAAACAGCCTTCGTGGCATATGTATTGTTTAAATGTCTCTAGTGCGTTTACTTGTTGATTCAGTATCATTGAGGGGGGGTTATCCATTACTCGGAAGTGGCGTGGAAGCTTCTAGAAGGAAGCGATCGTTTGCTTTAACATGATTTCATATGAAGAGTCTTACCACCTAAGTAGTATTTAAAGAAAGCACGGTAATCGCTTCCAGAGAGAATACTCACAATGCAACTATTCTCATGGGAGCGTCAGAGCGCCCATGCATGGGTTACATATGACAATTTGTAGAAAAATCTGTATAAATTTGTATGACATGTAAATTATGACCTGTAAGGCTGTACTATAACAGCCAAAAAGGCACCCAATTCAATAAATAATCTGCAATCTGCAATCTGCTTCCAGAGAGAGGCAGTTTGAGTAAGGCTCCCTAGCGAAACGGACTGCGTGCCACATATTCCTCCGCTATACTTGAATTCCCAGGAATTTGAAAATATCGTCTCAATCAGGTGTAGGTTAATTGTATTCTTTGGTGAAATGTGTGATGTAATAAATTTATAATGTGAAGTAGTTAAATGCAGGAATTTAATTTAACGAATTTTCCTGTAATTTTCCCAGCCAAGCAAGTGTGTTAACTGTCTAGTTACTTTACAGTTAGTAAAACTTGCCCCGTGTCATAGGTCGTGAGCGAACCTCCATGCCAAGGTATTAACCGCTTCCAAATAACACACAGTGCGTATTACAACAAACAAAACGCACTACAGGTGAAACAATCTCTCTTCCGCCCACTTCTTTCAAGTTGACACCTCCTTGCAAATCCTTCTCTGTTATCCTTATTACAACATATTTCACATATTTTTCTTTTATCATTGAAATGAAAGTGCTGTATATATAGAAGTATAAAAAAATGTTTTATGTCCCAGATGTGCACAATATCTAACATCGAAATGCGAGCGACAAAAGCGGATTATTTGTTCTAGAGGGTGGTACAACGCGAGTAATCCCACGCAAACAGCTACGTAATGTTCGACATCGTGACGTATGTTGATAATTATTTACCAGTTCCTCTGCGTTCCCTCAGTTGTAAAGCAGGCCAAAGGGAAAACTGGCCGCATGTATTCTATTGCAAACATATAAAACATATAGTCAATATTTAGCGAAAATAAAACTATAAATTGAAACACCAGTGTATATTTCAGAAGCTCCTGTTCCTGAAACAAGCTACTGCTATTTCAAAGCAATTAAATGAATTCTAATGTGTTGCAAAATAAGGAAAAGCATAGCACGCAGGAACTGCGTAAACTCAGCAAATTCTTCAGCAAGTTGATAACTTTAAAAATGAATATAAAATATAAATTATGATCTTATTAATTAATGAAATGAAATAAGTTATGACACTATTGTGTGTTAATTAGCATCACAAACTAAAGCTAACTAATATTATAAAAACTAAACTATAATACATTACTTAACTAGATTTGTCTATATTTGTCCCTTCAAAACCACTTGAAAATAAATGTCTATAGTAAAATTGCTCTAATTTTCAGAAGTAATCGACGTTTTAACTCCTACCATCTATAAGTATTACATAAGAGAAAGCATGTTTTTAGAATTATTATTATTATAATTATTATTATTATTATTATTGAACTACAAAAATTAATAGTATACTCCAAATTAAATTAAATATCTAACAGATAAAACTATGTGGATGATTTTAAGTGTAAACATGTTTATGAACTAAGCCCTTGATATCATCTTTACATTCACTAAAACAGAGAGAAATAACATAAAGAAACCTGATTTAAAAATATGTACATATGTTTCAATAAAATAAATGTTACTATTTTAAAAACAATTACAATATACTAAACAAATATACACAATCAATAAAAAGCAATCGAAAGCTCCATCTATTTTCATTGGCTTTGAAATTTAATTTAAATATTATTGTAGTAAAACATGTAATGCAAACATATTCTGAAGGGTATTATAGAGTGCTCTTACATACAAATATAACCCTCACACACATATTAGTTTAACATTCCACAGTTGCTATCTTCATGACAATGGTTTTGTTGTATATAAAAATTCGCATAGTTATAAAAACTGAAATCGTAATTTTATTTTGAAATAAGGGAGGGTAAATTAATTTTTAGAGCGCTTTTTTCAAATATAGCACCACTGCTAATCTCCCGATATCCCTAATTTTTAAAATCTATTTTTCTTTAAATAGTATATACCGAGTTTTGTTGTGAAAATACAAACATTGGTGTCGATAGAGCGGTTTTTAATTTTTGGGTTTCATGCAAACCTCACTCCTAATGACCTGATTTTCCTGATTTTCAGGCACTATTTTTCTTGTTTTATTTAAATGGGATATACCGAGTTTCGTTGCGAAAAAGAAATTATTATTGTCGCTAGAGTGATTTATAAAATTTAGTTTTCAACTAAACCCCCTCTTCAAATAATCCATTTTCGTTTGTTTCAGAAACTATTTTTTCTTACTTTATTTCAATGGCATATACGGAGTTTCTTTTAAAAAAGTTAAAAATGGCCGCCGCTAGAGCGATTTTTAAATTTCGCTTTAACCCCCTTTCTTTAAATTTCGGTTTTCATTTATACCCACACTCCTAATGGTCCGATTCCTTGATTTTCAGAAACTATTTTTCTTATTTTATTTAAATGCCGAGTTTCGTTACGAAAAAAACAGTAGGTACCACTAGAGTTTTTAAATTTTGCGTTTCAGTAAAACCCCACTTCTAATAATTCGATTTCGCTGATTTTCGAAAACTATTTTTATTAATTTATTTTAATGGCATATATGCCGAGTTTCGTTGAAAAAAAGAATTGCGGCCACTAGAGCGGCTTTTATAATTTCACTTTCGGTTAATCCCTATCTCTATGGTTTGATTTTGTTGGTTAATGAACTCGATGAATCGTTTGGTAATTTATGACTATATGCCGATTTCGTTGAGAAAAACAATAATTGCGACTGCTAGAACATTAAGTGACACGCGCGCGCGCATATATATTGGGTGAGCAGTGCTTGACGCAACCGCATGCTCGACCGGCAGCGCTATATCGCTATGTCGGCGAAGGCAGGGAGTATAATTCCCCTACGCTGCGCGAGGCTTCTATGTGAGTTGAAAATTGTGCAAGTATCGTGTGTTTGTTAGGCGACGCAATACAATGCATTGAGTAAAAGTGTATCAGGTGATAATGGGGCAATAAAATATTCTATTCCCAAGAGAAGTCTCATTATAGGGAATTCATGATGTGTTTCAAGTTAGAATTAACACTAACAATATATGGCCCCCTCGTTCCCCTGGGATTTTTATCTCTGGGGGACATTAAAAGAGGAAAATGTACAAAACAAATGCACACACTTTAGATGAACTTAAAACTTACATTCGTCAAGAAATTGCTGCCATTTCTCAGAGGGGACTTAAGAGTGTAATGAGCAATTTCCTAAGCAGGTGTCAGAAATGCTTGAACAACGAAAGGAGGCAGTTCCAGCATCTCCTTGCTCAATATAGTGAGTAATTTACTTTTCTTTTTAAGTATTTATGTTATGTATGTCAAAAATAGCTTACGCGAGCTAACTGTACTATATTTACTGCGGATTTCCTGTCACCCGCACCGCCGACACAGCAGTCAGCCTGCGGCGAAATCGGTTGCGTGAAGAATTGTTCACCCCGTATATGTTCTTCTCTTTGAAGAACACGAATGTAGCGAGCGATAATCTGTGAATGTCCACGTATTTTATCCTCTTTTTTGCTATTGTTATTTTAGTAACATTGTTTAAAATGTTAGTTTACTTTTTATTTATATTTTATATATAAAAATATAACATTTTTCATTATTTTCGGTGCCTAGATCGAAGGAGATTTGAAGAAAATTTTCAAAAATCTTTTCATGGATGCAGCTTGCAATATGTGCAAATTGCACATAGAAACTGAACACAGATGTTTACCAGGTCCTTTTTGCTACAGTACGAAATGCCTTTTTCGTGTTTAATGATCTGTCATGAATGGACGGTAACCAGAGAGTATAACACACTAATTACAAAGCCATTAGCGTTTAAAGCTCATCATTTATCCAGAATGTTTCGATTGTGTGTGCATGTTGTGGGTTGGCAATCCCAAGAGGGACATGGATTACAATTCTACCAATAACAAGGGTGTCCACAGGCAACTGCGGAATCCTCTTGAAATTTTTCAGTTTCTACAGGCTCCCTATAAAGTGTGTAAGTGCTTGAAAACGACTTTGTCACCGATTCGTAATATAGCTTTGATATGATAGGGGTGTATTAAAATTTTGTAGCAATATTTCTGTTAAATGTGATTTAAAATATACTCGTTAGCTCTGATGTTGCTCCACGGTCCCCCCAATCGAATCACTATTAGGTAGCACCATTCGCGGTGATCAAAGAACGACTTTTGCGCATAACGTCCACTATACAAAGGCTGCTTTTGAATCGCCGTTCTGTTTATGGTAGAAACACCATTCGATGAACATGTTTTAACTTCGTCAACATATTTGCAATATTTATTTTATTTCTGCAAAGGAAATTATTAGAACATTATTTTGCAGATAAATTGCGCGTTATTTTATTACCCCCTCTTCATGTTTCTAATAGGTACAGTTAATAGAACGGGTGTTTGAAAGTTATTTAGTGCGCAATCTATGGGCGTTTCAACTCGTAGGGCGATGGGCTAATACTGGTAAGCCAAGCAGATGCTAGATAGCGGCTGTAAGCAGAGTATGTAGCGAAAGGGCCGTGCTCGTTTGTTGTCGAATAGAGAAAGACGTGGACAATATGGACTGCATACAGTTTGTGGAAAGAAAAGGAAATGTTTAACTGCGATTTGTGGTCAATAAACACCTGCACTAGAATGAATGGGTTTGCCAGTGGCAGGGAATCTGCACACAAGAATGTGGGTAATGGTCGTCCGTCAACATTGCGGTCTCCCGGGAATACTTACGTTGTGTCTGAATTGATTAGCTAACCGTATGTTGCATGTTTTACATAAGTCCAAAAAGATTTTTTAATAGTTTTTAACGTCCGTTTTTACTACCGAGGCGGTGGACACTGATGATACATGAGGTGAAATGATAAATTGGGAAAAGATTTTTTAAGTAAGGCAACGTTCCACGCTTAAGTTTAAAGTACCTCCCCGGCATTTGCCATTTATGAGAACTTAGGAAAACTTGGAAAAAACCTCAATCGTGGAGCACGGTGCTGACGGGATTGGAACCCCAGACCTCCCACTCACGAGTTCGCGCCTTAACACCTCGGCCACCCTGGCGGTTTCAAAAGGGAAAAAAAAACGATGAAAAGATGAAAAGTCTTTCATGCAGGAGCTGTGTAAACTAAGCGAATTCCTCACCTAGTAGAGTAACTTTAAAAAGGAATATAAGATTGAAATTATTGCCTAATTAATTAATAAAGTGAAATGTTATGGCATTACAATGTGGTATAAGAGGAACAAAATTAGAATTCTAGCAATCTATAAGTATTACAAAAGCGAAACCACTTTTTTTAGAGTTATTATTGAAAATTAATCACAAAAATTAATGGTGTACTATTGATTAAACGAAATGCATGACCACTGATAGACAAAGCTATACTGTGCGGGTGTTTTTAAACATTTTTAAATGTAACCAACCCTGTGCATGAACTTATCTTTTGATATCATCTTTACATTCACTAAAATAGAGAAAAATAGCAGAAAGTTTCGAGTTCACATGTTTGAATACGTTCATATGTTTGAATAAAGCAAAACGTGTCACTATTCCGACACAATTACAATTTACACAATGAGCAATCGAAAGTTTCATTGATTTTCCTTGGCTTTGAATTTAATTTAAATGTTATTGTGGTAAAAACATGTAACGTAAACGTTTTTTGAAGGTTGTTATAGAGCAATTTTACATACAAAATATAATTCTCATACACATATTAGATTAATATTTCATATTTGTTATCTTCAAGACGATACTTTTGTTAAATATAAAACATATGCATCGTTATAATTACAGCTTAAATGCTGAATTAATTTCCCGCTTTATTTTAAAACTATAGAGAGAATAAGAAAAGCAAGAGTCATTTTTAAATTTCAGTTTTCAAATATATCTCTACTACTAGTGGTCCAATATACCTAATTTTCAAAACTATGTTTTTATTTAAATTGTAGTATATACCGAATGTTGTTGTGAAGATACAAATATTGGTGCTGTTAAAGCGATTTTTAAATTTTGGGTTTTAGCCAAACCTCCACGCCTAATCACCCGATTACTCTAATTTTCAGGAACTGTTTTTTTTTAAATGGTATATACCGAGTGTCGGTGCGAAATAGCTAATATTGGTGCCACTATAGTAATTTTTAAATTCTAATCTTCAAGTGAATCCCCACCCCCCAATGGCCCAATTTTGCTAGTTAACGAACTCGGCGAATCGTTTGTCAATTCCGAGTTTTGTAGAGAATAAACAATAATAGCGTTAACGGACGGACACGCACAGATATGCAAATTTTTCAGTCGTTTTCGGTACCTAGTAGAAAGGATCAATGGAAATGTTAAGCATTTTTTTTTCAAAAATGGTTTCATGAGTACATGTCAATATTTGGAATTCGCTTAAAAAGCGGTGTTCATAAGGAAAAACTTGCAAACATGCACGAAATATGCCCTTAGTGTGGAAACATGCACTAATGAGCAAGATATTGACGAATAAATATGTGTAATTTATCTTAATTAAACACTAAACATAATTATTTTTTTATTAACTTATACAGTTTCGAATACAAATATGTAATTGCATATATTTCTCAACGTTTTAAGAAGCCTGCTTGCTACACAATATGAAACTGAGACTATATGTTCAATACTTTTTCAAGCGCTATACGATCAAAATACGTAGAGGTAAATATCTTTTTATATAAACGAACATCTCTGCTTGAGCTCGCATACACATCAAAGGAATTTTACGCATGCCCTGGCGCATGTAAGTAAATACCTCTTTCTTTGACATTGCATGTAGCTGCTTGAATGAAATTCCAGTTAGATATTTTTAGCATCATCATCCTATATGGGAATATTAAACTGTATTTCTTATATGTTACCGCATATGACACGTTAAACATGGTTTATTACTAAACATATGGCTGGTTTCCTTTACAGCGAAGAAATTTCATTTCCGTTCTGAATGCTTTCCCCGCAAAGCTAAACCTTTCGCTATGTAAACTTGCAGAAGGATATTTCGAGATTTATTCATCTTTCTTAGGCATTAAATTATTACCAGCCTGATTATCTTCTAAACACAACACACTCAGTTATACGTTTGTAATGTATGGTATATACAGAGGGTGCCAAAAATGTATACACACTTTAAGCAAAGAAAAAACTGTGTTAACATAACAAAACTGAATGCACACAAACAGAAAATGATAAACACTAATCATCTTAGACTTTTACAATTACAACAGTTGCTCAAACGGCCCACCATCGGTGTCGATACATTTCTGAGTACGTTGAACTACTGATTGAGCAACGTTTGCGAAAGCGTCCTCAGCACATGCCGTTTCAATTTCTTCGCGAAATGCTGGCAGTGTATCTGGTTTTCTACGGTATATAACATTCTTAGGAGTTCCCTATAGGTAGAAGTCCAACTGAGTTAGATCCGGAGAACGCAGTGGAAACTCAATCGGACCTCTTCGTCCTATTCAGTGCGTAGGAAAGTGTCTTGGATCCAGTGCGCGGGGCTTGTTGCTGTGCCAGATCTCCCAGATCTGCCCTTGTGAACATCACATACGCTACCATGAGTCTCAACTTTGTCTCGGATGCATGCAATTGTTACTCGCGTTTGGCGGTTGTGTTCTGTACACACGTCTCCATTGCCTTTGAACTTCAACAACATTCTCGGTTGTCCAATATCGCTTCAAAATTGCTTCCGCTGTTCAACCGATAATCTTGGCTCCATTTTGTTGTAACAACGCTAGCATAACGTAATGTGAGTCACGTCTGTTTACAGAACATCATACGATAATCTTGGCTTCATTTGCTCATTTTTCATTAACGATAATCTTGGCTTCATTTGTTCATTGTTGATTTATTGTCACATAGCAACGCTATCGTAATACATGGGAGTCACATTTGTTTACAGAACATCATACTACACATAACTATTTTTTTTTCGATCCAACTGTGAAATATTTTAAATAGATATTTCTGTGAAAGTATGTATACATTTTTGGCACCCTCGGTATTTTAAATGCACTTCTATTGTATTTTTTTTATTTTCTGGTGTTTATATATAAACACCAGAAAATATATTTGTCTTGTTTAGTGCCCTGTAATGATAAATAAAAGATGCTTATTAACTGCATAGCTTTATCCGTCATGACTGGGGGAGGGTTATTTCCTAAACATTTTAGTAGATGACGTAAGTGTTTCTATCTATGTAATTCCTTGTATTTTTGTATTTTTTTTCAACCTTTCTTATGTGTGAATAGGAGCCTAACGGTCTGGCTAGACCCTGTACTGGATAAGTATTTAATTTATGTAGCTGGTAAGCCATTATTGAAATAAATGCATATTTACTACACTATATATTTTTTTTTCTATAACTTGCTAACAAAACAGCAAATATATAAATATTATTCAACTTTTTAATCCGTTTGGACTCGAAAACGCTCCACGTCTTCCTTGCTTAACCTTGATATATTATACTATATAGGGTGGCAAAAAAGTAACTACACCCTTAAGTGAATTTCAGTTAACAAAGAATTGCACTTATTTTTTATGTTCAAGCTGTTTACCTTCTCCTTTAATGCCTTTGTTGGGGTCCACCTGCAACCTCTGACATACATGCAAACACAGCTGAATGCTCTAGTCCAGAATGTGGAAGGCTTCCTGAATGTAAACAGTCAGCTCTTCAACAGTTTGTGGTCTCCTTCCATACACTTCGTCATTAGCCAGGAAGAAATTCGTTGGGGTAATATCAAGGGATCGTAGTGGGAATTCAATTGCTGCATGACTCCCAAGCACTCTTCTATTGAAAACGTTATCAGCGTATGTCCGAAGTACTGTAACATAATGCGCAGGAGTTCCATCAGGTTGGAAGTAGATTCGATCAAGGTTGTCCAAATGCACGATGATTCCTGCATCAATAAAGTGCCGCCCAATTTACACCTCGTGCCGATATTGCACCCCATACATTAATGCCGGTTTGATTTAGCGCTTGCTCCAAAATAACGTGGTTTTCTGTGTACCAATAAGTATAGTTATGTCCGTTTATAAGTCCCGGTGGCTTAAAGGTGGCCTAATCCGATCACACAATGTTTTGAAAGAAATTGGGGCCATGTCAATACTGATGGAGCATAATCTCACAAAATTGTAGCCGCCTGTCTGGATCATCTTCCAACAAGCCATGTGTGAGACATGGAACGTACACTCTGAACTTCTGCTGATGCAATGATTTGGATTGACCGACGTGACATTGCTGGAAAATCTACGCTAATCATCTTGGACTAGTCGTGATAGCCAGACACATATTGAGTTCATTTTCTTTGTTTTTAACTGTACCGTATGTATGCCTGGGAATACTATCAGCTGAAATGGCCGGAAATAAGAAGTGAATAGTCAGCAACAGTTGAAAATGTTAACTAAAACGGAAAAAATTTTGCTGTAAAGATCGGTTTCCATGAGGTTTAAGTTCTGTACTGAGGGAATGGAGAGAATATTTCGAGTCAGATCCTTCATCATGTACGGCTGTTTACAATGTACTTCACAAATTTGAAATTGAAGGTTCTGTTTTCAATGCGCCTGGTAGTGGGCGACAGCACGGATGATGAAGAAGGAAAACGTTTTGAGCTAATGCTACTGAATATCAGTGTGAAGTGTGTCCTTCACTCTCCGAATAGTCCATGTTTGGCCCATGTATCTTTTTATTTCTCTCCAAATTGGGGGGGGAAGAAAGCATGGGGTGCACTTTCCATCAGCAGAAGGCTGCGGATGTGATTCTGGAGGTCCTGTCAAAAATGGTTTCCAGCATGTCTTTGAAGGACTGGCAAAAACATTGGTTCAGGTGCATTGCATCCAACTGGGGAGTTCTTTTGAGAAAGTTCATCAAAAGACGGGCACATTTCATTGGAGTTGGAAAGCATTTCTTTATGAATATTCTTTGATTTCGTACTTTATGCTCCTAAAATCGCACAGCAGAGCGCTACTCGAGGGTTGTGCACTCACTCAGAGGCGCCGCCATCTTACGACTGTTGTTTCGCTATTGTAATCATTAATTTTGTCTCGTGTCGAATAGCCACCGTACTAATGTCGCCATCCAGGGGCAATAGACTGAAATGGCTCATTCAAACATACCCCAGTTCAATTTGTAACTTGATTAGTTATCCTTATATTATAGAATTTTTGCAGGTCTTGTTTTTAAAAGTTTGTTTTAATGTTTATATTTTGTAACTAAGTGATTAATTGTTTAATCTTTATTCTGTTATGAGAAATGACACCAAAAGTATTTAAAACTTTGGGGCTTTTTCTTATAATGGTTATTGTTCTGATATTTCAGGCATCTACTACACCACTGCCATAGTAGGCCCTGCCCTAGGCTACGTTCTTGGAGGCCAACTGCTCAAGATTTATACAGATTTTCTAACGGTAGATCCTTCGGAGTAAGTATCTCACTCCTCATTTATTTTCATGTTTAATATTTTAGACAGAAATTGTGTCTAAAGACTTAGAACCATTGATTAAAGAACCAGCGTTATAGGAGAGGGCAGAGGGAACTAGGCGGAGTAAAACGTGTATACTTTTTAAATGTAATATGATATTTTGAGAGGTCGGTACCCAGCTTTAAGAAAGATTTCTATACTTGATTTCTTGATTTTTTAAAAAAAGTTGAGAATGATTTTTAACACAGGTAAGTTGTACAATGACTGAAGTAAGAATTAATAGGACGCAAGTTGGCCCAAATTTAAACTGAAGTTATTTAAAAAGCATCTATTTAGGATGAGACAGAATTACAAAATAAAAAATCCTCACACAAGGAACTTGGATCTGCAAATTTAGTAAATTGCACTCGGGCATTATCTGAAACATTGCTTATGGATTTCTAAATACTAAGCACTTTATCGATAATCGGTAGACTTGTTGGTGCGCCATAAGCAAGCACCATGTTTTGTTTTTCTATTTCTCTTTACTCCCTCTGCTCCTTCTCTAATTTTCCCTTCTTTTCCCTCGGTATTTCAATTTTGGTTGAAAGCTAGGCAGCAATAATTTACGTCAGATGGCGTTTGCCCCAAGAGTTTGACATACGTAACGTTAGAACACGGTCGGAATAACAAGCCTGTGAGCTAAAGCGTTGGAAGTTGGATGATAAACGTGCAGAACTAAACTGCCTACAAGATGCTAAAGTAGTTGATAGAAACAACAATTAGCCATAGAACCAACGAGACCGAGATTTTTTATTTGAGAAGGAAGGCGAAATCGCCTAGTTTTACTTTCTGAACACGGAAAACGACGTGTATATCAACCACTGATTTTCTTCTCTTTAAAGCTTCAAAAATCCTCCTCCCTTCTAATGGTAAGTTATTTGATTAAAGGTGTCTCAAAAGTTGCGCCTTCCTTCGGAAGGGAAGTAAAGCTGTGGTCCCTTGTCGTACATTTACGGCACGATAAAGAACCCAAGCCTGAAAGAAGGGACCTCTGAGCAAAATTTGTCGGCCGTTTCACGCCCGGAATTGAATGGGACGCTGATGACCTGAGATGTTAAAGAGCGTCCGCAAATAAACAAATCCAATCCAAAAATCAAAAGTAGCTCAGAATTTAAATTTACAAAATGAACTTTTATTTATACATGAAATGACTAAGTTGTGATACAATTTGAAAGAGTAAACTCTCCGATTAAATATGGAAAATAATATCCGGCAAATGCCCTCTATGTCTCATATGAAACTCGACAAAATTGGCATTCACATTTTCGCAGACTTGTGAGTCAATTGTTGCGATAGTTCGTCGGATTTCTTCTTCGCGTTTTGGGACACGGAAAATCCTCGTATTATTGAAGAAAGCTAAATTTATTCTCAACGAGTGACTTTGTGTGGTGGAATTACTGGCTCGTACTTCTTCGAAAACGAGCCCGGAAATGCAGTAACTGTCAATAGTGTAAGCAATCGCAAAATGATAGCATTTTTGTGACTTCAGTTGGAAGCCACGGAGTTTGGCTTTGATGTTGATGAGAAGTTGGCTGTCCCTACTTGCATGCAGAGCGCGAAACCATTTCATACGTTACAGCAGAAATTTTATGGGCGGCTGATTTCGCGCAACAATGATCACCGTTGGCCATCAAAGTCATGCGATCTTACACCGTGTGACTTTTATCTTTGAGGTTGTAAAGTCCAAGGTTTACAGCAAACCCACATCAACCGTTCCTGAACTGTGCTATGGCAACAATTGACCCAAAAGTCACGAAAATGTGATTGTAAATTTTGTCAAAAGTGTTGACGTATGCCACATGAGACGTGGAGGGCATTTGCCGGATATTATTTTTCATATTTAATCGCAGTGTTTATTCTTTCAAATTGTGTCACAACTTTTGCAATTCATGCATAAACAAAGGTTCATTTTATAAATTTTAATCCTGCATTACTTTTGGGGCAACCTTTAGCTATGTGATGCATGAGATCGAGATACTTTAAAGCATTGGGCATTTTGAAGTGTTACACTTATTTAATGTTAACAGTGAATCAGCAACATTCTTAAAATCAAAGAAATCACTTACTCCATTAGAACTACAAGAAAAATATTTATAGATTTAATTTAATCTACAGTCCCATGTAAAATCTTGGGGAATGAAAGTCTTACTTTCTTCTTTTCTCTATTAAAGCGAAATCTCTACCACAAGTCAAAAAGCTATGACCATTTACTAAATATTTCTGTGCTATAAATATTTCTCATAAAAAAACTAATGTTATCGTGACATAGCACTTAGAACACCGGATGGCAGCACAGTATGGTATTTAGAACTGTGCTATCTGTAAAAGGCACTTAGAACACGACTAGGAATATACATCTGGGCACATAAAACGTACTTTTTAAATAAAACGATTAAATTGAAAAATGGCACTTCGAACGTCTGACATTTTCACTCTTCATTTGTCAAAGTGCAGTTTCTATTTGCAATAGACCAATCTCTTGCCACATTGCTAAACAGCCTCCCAAAGGAATATTGTAAACTTCTATTAAAACTCAAATGCTAATCAGAAAGCCGTTCTGCCGTAGAAACCTGAACACAACAGGTGCACCTAGATTACCCCACATAGAGACAGTTTTCCATCGGTCTGTCACCTTGGACAGGAGCAAATCCTAAGTAAACACCGGGCTATTCACTGCGGTTCGTGAGACTTTCAATTGCGTCCCCAGGCAAAGGGGTGGCTGTATAGGAGGCCCCCAAAACTTTAATATCTCGGCTTGGACAGGCTGCAGTAATAGCCTCTACTGAATTATTCAGAACTGCTTCACTGCCGCAGAACATGGACACAATTCCTTCAACGTAAGGAAGTCGGATGTATTTTTCGAGTTCAGTTGGGGGCGGTGATTTGTAGCCAACGAGGCAAAAACAGAACGAAAGTTTTTCATTAGATAAGGGTGGGGAACAAGGTCTAAACAACCATTAGCTATTTATGTATGGAATATTTTAGGATATTAAAGTTTCTTAATCTTAAATTTCCATTTAGTACTTGGTTTTAAGAAAATTACATTATATGTCAGTATCTGGTGAATGTATCTACTCAAAGAATACGCGTTAGGCTGATGTGTTTGGAAGGAGGCTCAGTTTGAAAAGATTTTGAGAACATAAATAAAAGTCTGAATATCTTTTGAAAAATGACATCTTTCTTTCTAAAAAAAAATCTTAGTTACAAAAATCACCAAATATTAAAATAACAATGACCACAAGTATTTTTCTGTATTATATTCATAAAAATGTAGGAATTTTGTTATGGAACTCAGCCTATAACATTGAATCAGATACTAAACCTTTGATTTGGAAAAGGAATATAGAAAATATCACATTTGCACATCTGTCGCTTTGCTTAATCAGAATAGTACGCTTCACTTCCTGAATCCTTAGCATAAAGAATCTGATTATTACCATACTGGTCCAGAAATCTTTGAAAATGAAATTAATTTTCAGTAAAACTGAGGAAAGGTACGAGAGTGTGATAAGTCATGGCAACTATATTCGTTTTCTCGCGATCAAGGGACAACACGGAAACTCTGAAGATGTAGATTGAAAGTGTATGGAATGTACTTTCGAATGAAGCCACCATATCGTGTATGTGAGCAAAGCTGCATGTCTCAGCATGCCATGGAGTTCAGTTAGTGAGCGACAGTGGTCAGGGATGGAGGTCATGTACATATGACCTAGCATTTCTCTGCGGCAGGAATGTATGAGAATGCCACACAAGGCTACGGGAAGCACAGAGTGCACGCACCTGTCCTATCGAAAAGTGACAAGGCAGAAAGTGGCTTTTCCATTGCTTGCAATGAACTGTCGATGTACTCGGAGACTACTTTGAAGGCTGCTAAACACCGTGGATTACCTGGGGAGACCCGTCCTGTAACGGATTTGCAATCCTGTCTGCAGTTGTGTGCAACTTTTGCTCTTGTCATAATAAAGCAATGTTGTCCGGTTGCCTGTGTTTTGCTTCTTCCCTATAAGAACCGCCTACATCCAGCCTTCCGTTGGTTGCACCATTCGGCAGTAAATGCCATATACTTTCAATTGTTTATTTTATATTTTTCGTGTTGCCATTTGTTCGCGGGGAAAAAAAATAATTGCCATGAGTTATTTCTCGTATTTTTAACATCTTTTAACATTAGCAGCTTTAATGAGTATTTCATTGTATATTTCTCCAGGTTTGTTTCCTCAAACTTATCCTTTCCTTTGATTATTAGCGTTTCTGTAACTAATTCGCTTGCTGTTTTATTTCTTAAGATGCCACTTTCTATTATTTTTGCTTTTTAGCATGGGAAAGCCGTTTCTTTACTTACCTGGCTTAAAATCGTTAAACCTACTCTATTCTACTTTAACTACGGAGTGACCTAAAAATATATAACCAAAATATTACAGTAAATTTTGTGCCCAACGATTACCTATAACACAACGGTCGGTTCTACGTGTTAATGTACATGTTCCATGCGCTTTATCATCCTAGTAATCATAGAGCATCACATTGTTACGCTGTGCAGAATTGTTTCGATGTTTTCGTCTAGACTACTAGAAATGAGCACGAAGTATTTCTAAAGCGGTCACACAACAACAATATGGTCTTCGTAAAGAACATGCAATGACTGAGAATCTAGAAATCAACCAACCAGGAAGGGCTGTTGGAGTAGGCGCCTATTCCCATGAGCAGTATGGGAGGTCCACTCTTTTTGTTGAAACCCTTGTTTCTGCATTACGACTAACCTCGGTCCCCTCCTGACGCTGAGGATTAGCATGGACATTTGAGGAAAGCGCTCGGAGGGCTATGGTAGAACTCGGTCAAAACCCAACCTGTCTCATGATTCAAGGAATGTTTGTTAATTAAATACTACATAATAGATAATAGTGCTAACGCTGCTTCCCTTGCCTTCGGAAAATGCCTTGCTGAAATCAAATGTGTCAGTTCTGGTGGTCTAACGGTAACCATACTTGCCTCATAGATCCAAAATCGCGGGTTCAACCCTGGTCTGGGTAGATGGGTTTTTAGGACTTAAAAATCCATGTATGGCTTCCTTCGGAAGGGAAGTAAAGTCTTTGGTCCCAAGTCATAGATTTACAGCACGTAAAAGGACCTCAAGCCGACCGTTTCACGTCCTGAATTGAATGGGACGCTGATGACCAGGATGAAAGAGCGTCCCTAAATAAACCAAATCAACAAATCAACAAGAAGCCAATTGCCTGTAATAGATTATGGGAAATTTCTGTCTACACAGAGCAGACGTTGCACATTCGAGCTGTAGTTCCCCAAGATGACCGTATCTCCTTAATTTATTTATTTACGCAGGGTCTAACAGGAAGTTATTATTATTATTATTATTATTATTATTTGTTTACGGACGCTCTTTAACATCTCAGGTCATTATCGCCCCATTCAATTCAGGAATAATATGTCGGTCGTGGTGGTGTAGTGGTAACCATACCTTGCCTCGTAGACCGAAAATCTTGGGTTCGATCTCTACCAAGGATGGGTGAATTTTTTCGGACGTAAAAATCTTAAGCATGGATAAAGCCGTGGGTCCCGTGTCGTACATTTGCGGCACGTAAAAGAACCTCAAGCCTGAAAGAGAGGCCTCTGAGCAAAATATGTCGGAAGTTCCGCGCCCTGAGCTTGAGATATTTAAGAGCGTCCGGAAATAAACCAAATCAACAACCAATCTGTTAGGTCCCATTTTAGTTTCTTACTAACTCATCATCGAGGCTCTGGCTCCTGAAAGTGCCTTGAAAAATGACAACTATAATTTTCATCAAACACGCACTCCTTCCGGTGTCAATCTTTGTAGGTCTCGTCTTTTCGATTTACCGTGCTTCTTTTATTCTTTCATCATCCCCCCCCCCATTCGCTATGAAACTTTTTACAGGTGTTTTTTTCTGTAGTTTATCGTTCTGCCAGTTTCACTGTGACGTTTTGTTAGTTTGGCACTAGTTGCCGTCTTAGTCAGCCAGCTCTCAGTTATCATATTTACTTCCTTACTCTGAAGAAGAGCTTGGCAGGCTTCAATATTTAAATATTTCCGTTGTGCATCTCAAATTTGTATTACTTATGTACTGGAACCTGCATACAGGTGTCTCACCTAACTCTGCCACCTCAAATATTTTCGAAATGAAACAAGATGTGAAAAATCTTGCTGTGAAGGAATGTGCCCATGTCAGGGGCTCACATAATTGGCAGAGTATGCACAATTCAGAAAATTAAAATATATATAACAGAACTGGTTTTACTTTCCTAAACAAAATTACTAGTTGTCTATAGCTAAAGGAAACTTCATTATATCCGGCACAGAAAACGCACTCATAAATAATCAGAAACGTCTTATATAATGAAACTGTGTCACTTCAGCAGATGTTCAAAGTGATCACCGTTTGCATCAATACACTTATGGAGACTGTGAACAAGCGAGCGTTGCACAGATTGTAGTGTTTCTACAGATATTGCAGCAGTAATACGCTGTTTCATATACTCTGATGTCGTATGGAGTTGCTGATTTACTCTTATCATTCACTGCGTCCCAGATAAAGTAGTCTAATGGTGTTTAATCAGGGGACCGATTTGTGTGTAAATTTTGTATCCACAACTTCTTTAAAAACTTGAGTGAAGTGTGCAGGACACCTATCATGTTGGAACCACATTGATAGACATGAGAAGGGGTAGAGTGTCTTGCAAAAATGATGCATATCGCTGTCCGTTTAATGTTTCCAGATAAAAACAGGGACCTACAACGCGGTTGTCAGTCATACCGTACCAAACATTGACACTCCACTGTCGTTGAAACCTTATGAAGCCAGTGAGATTTTGCACGGACAAGTAGTGCATGTTTCTCTAATTCACATTACCATGATTTGTGAACGAAACTTCATCCGTAAATAAAGTATTACTTCGGAATGCATTATCATCTTGTAGCTGCTTCCAAATATCAACATAGAAAGTACGTCTTACCTGAGATTAGAAACCGTAAAATGCGTTACAGTACTTTTATTTCCCTGCTTGACACTGACAACAACACAGCTGAACAGATCAGGGGACACTAGTACACTGCAATGGTTTGTTTATTTCATGCTTTTAGCACAGACACATTGCATTGTGTACAAACTACATTCTGTACACAACGTCAGAAATAGTGTATCCATTGCCACTGTTTAAAAGTTTACTCAATTCAGCAGGTATGAGGTTTATACAGTGAAACGAATTCTGTTATCACTAACTGAACCTCTAGTTTGCGGTTCGCTAGAATAAACATACATGTTCCATTTTAAAAAAAATGTAATTTTGAGTTCAAAACTATTTTTGTTAATTTTCTGTATAGTGCATAACCCTCCCCCCCCCCATTGTGTGAACTCCTGACATGAATATATTCCTGCATAACTAATTTATCACATCTTGTTTCATTTCGAAAAAAAATTGAGGTCGCAGGGTTAGGAGAGACATCCGGTATGTATATAAAACTCATTGTGTCAAAAACTAGCCTTGTATTGTTGAGGAACTCGTGGCTTCAATTTGCATTAGGGAACGTCCATGTTAGGTTATAAAATATGCAAAGGTTTATTTCTATAAAGGAGTAATCTTGTTCACTGAGTGACCTGCGTGATTTGTGTCAGATTAAGGTGTAGCCTTGTGCCTACGCCATTGGTTTACATTTGACTGGCATAACTACGTCACATCGCAACATAGCTGCGATGCTGATCCATAGCGATGTTTGTAGCTCCTTATTGAAGCATCTCGTCCCATTTCTACTAATACATTCTTTTACATCTTCTTTCGGCACCGTGTATTTCATAATAACGTTTGTTTATTTATTGTATATGTGAATTAAAATGGAAGAAGTAGCACGCTGTTGCAAAAAAGTTAAATGTTCACTGCTATTTTGCAATATATGAGCGGAATGTGAGTTTACCATGCTCTATGCAAAGTTCATAACATAAATATCACTTCGGGGTAGGTAAAGTATGGATTTGGACAGATTTGCACATTGCAACAAACTGAAGAAACGGCAACACACAAATCCGATTTCCCTGCTACGTTGAACAGTTGATTTACAGACGACAGCCAATTGCTCGCAGGGAAAACTATTACCGCGTCCGTCAAGTTTCTATAATACGAAATTGGATTGAGGAGATTTATACCGTAAACCGCATTTTCTCTTTTAAGTTTCTTCCAGCACTCTCAGAATTAAGCCGAACATAACTTGCCTTCTCGGCAGTTTCTCTTTATATTATGGAAAAGTAGATGCAATTTAAGTTCTTTATATTACTCCTCGCTGTTAAGTGAAAACGAATTATGAGATACTAATAACCATTAATTCCAGCGGAGTAAATAATGAACACACATTAACAGAACCCGGAATTCAGACATTTATTTTGGTTGGGGGAGGCAGGCAAAAATTCAATTAAAATACTCAAAATAAGCATAATATAATTAAAATAGGCATGTATTAAAAGTGAAAACAAAGAGTAATATCACTTATTATTACTGAAAATAGGTATTTAAGAGAATTTCTTTATCACATGATGAAAGTACGAGGTGCATTCGAGTTATAACACCTCCATTTTTTCTGACTAACTCATAACACGAAAAATTTGCACTTGTATCACTTTTCGACGCAATGCAGTCGTTCACATTTTTCACAACGTCGTTGCCATGATTCCATGGTCACTGCGAACGCTTCTGTTTTGACCACTGAAAAATCGCTGATGCAATAGCGGCATGGCTAGTGAATGTGCAACTACGGAGAGGGTCTTTCATCGTTGGAAGCAGCCAAAAGTCGCTAAGAGCCAGGGCAGGTGAGTATGGAGCATGAGGAATCACTTCAAAGCTGTTTTCATGAAGAAACTGCTGTGTCACATTCGCCTGATGCGCTGGGGCGTTGTCTTGGTGAAAGAGCAATGCAGCCTTTTCCGGCCATTTTTCACGCAATGCTGGAAGGAGCTTCTTCTTCAAAACATCTTCGTAGAATGCGCCTGTCACCTTAGTGCCCTTTGGAGCGCAATGAGTAAGGATTTCTCCATCGCTGTCCAGTTACCAGATTTTTTTTTTTTTTTTTTTTTTTTGAGTGCTTCCATTCAGCAGACTGGCGCTTCGTTTCAGGATTGAAAAACGACATCCATGTCTCATCCTTGTCACAATCGATGAAAAGACGTCCCATTCATGCCGTCATCAGGCGACAACATTGCCTGGCAACACGCCACGCGTGCAGCCTTGTGGTCATCTGTTAGCATTCGTGGCACCCACCTGGAGGACACTTTTCGCATTTTCAGGTCTTCATGCAGGATGTGTGCACAGATCCCACGGAAAAGCCAACTTTGGAGGCGATGTGTCCCACACTCATTCGGCGATACTCCAAAACAACTTTCTCCACTCGCTCGATCATGTCGTCAGACCGGCTTGTACGAGTTCGATATTGCCTTGGTTTGTTGTCACACGACGATCTGCCTTCCTTGAACTGTCGCACCCATGAACGCACATTATTCACATCCATGACACCATTCCCCACATATCTCACTCAACTGGCGATGAATTTCAACCGCAAATGGAGAAAGCTAATGATTACATGCTGTTCTTGTAATGAAAACGTTGCCATTTTGAAGTATCAAAAAAGCCCTCACTCTCGCCGCTGCCTCTAGAGATCTTTGTGCCATACAGCACTGGCATCTGTCGCATCTCGTACTTAAGCTTACTTTTTTGGTTATAAGCAGCAAGGTGTTTTTTCAAGGTACCAATTGTCATAGTCAGCCGCTTATCAGAGATAACATTTTTCATCGTGGAAAAAGAACGTTCTACTTCCATTGAAGGGATTGGAGCATATTTAAAAACAAGCTATTTCGGAAGGACTCATACCATTTACAACAGAACCTTTCAGGACATCATGCAAATGTTGATCAAGACAAAGTAAAGTAGTTTTGAATGGTCCTGGCAAATGAGCAAAAGATGCGCAGTTGTTTCAACTTTTAGTTTCCTTATGACGTAGGCTTTCGCGGCCGAATATCGCATTGCAATTATCTATTAATCTTTGAAGCTTTTTATTCAAATTTGTAACGAAACAATACTCAGTCGTATAAATCTGGGGGCAATTTTTACTGAGAACGCATGTGGCGATAGATGACGTTTTAGGTGGGGCACATAAATGACTTCAGACATGTTTACGCATAAAACGCAACAAACAATAGTTAAAAGGAAACTAAACGCTAAAAAAATACAAACCAAACATTTTTACCATCACAAACTTCGGCCGCGAAAGCCTGCGTCATAAGGAAACTAAAAGCTGAACATTTTGGGAGTAATACAAAAGAGCAACCTTCTCTGGGACAATGGTTTTTATCCAGGCAGAACTTAATTAAATTAAAATTAGAACGATTATGGTTTTTGTCGCCTGTTATCTTGTTCGTTTTACTCTGACGTTTTGCACCCTCTGTCCATTATTATTATTATTATTATTATTATTATTATTATTATTATTATTATTATTATTATTATTATTATTATTATTATTATTATTATTAACAGTATTCTAATGTTTAAAGCAAACACTTTAGGTAACAAACATAAAACTTATTACGATCTTTTTGTATTTACATTATAATAAATTTTATCGGTTTCACTTACGTGTGTTTCTCCTTTCGGTGATGAAATATGTAGCTGTAAATGTTGTAATTAGCCAAGTGACAGAAATAATTGCTTTCTTCGCCATTCACAAGCTTAATGTGATAACGGACAAAAACATAAAACAAGTTGGTAATTGCTGAAGCTATGAGCTAATCAACTCTCTTCTCTAAATGAGATATACTTCACGTAAAGTTGGGGCGGCGGTTTTTGTTGATTACGTTCCCCGGGAGAAGGGAAAAAGTAGGAGGGAGTGCGATATTGTCTGAGAGAGAGAGAGCAATATTAGCTGAGCTAGGGAGAACTGCATCCCTCCGTGATTCTGAATTAATGAGACGGTTTACCATATTAACGGTAGAGTGCTCCACAGTCGCAGGTGGAGCCTTACGCTATGCAAATACACATCGTAAGTCAGGGCCGTTGATAGGCCTTTGTGTCTGCGAGAGCATCAGTTCGATCCTGGAAGCCACATCTACCTAAACAGGGGCAGGCTCGAAATCCTGTTATTTGAGGATTATAGAATATGTGTATCTTATATCCAAGAAACAAACCAAAGGAGACATTTCAATAAGGAAAAAACCCATCACGCAAGAGATGCGTAAACTAAGCCAATTTCTCACCGAAAACAGAATATAAAATCCAAATAAATTACCAGCATTACTGTGTGGTATTCAGGGGAACAAACTTATGCTTGCAACCTATAAGTATTATAAAAGAAAAGCCACAGTTTTAGAATTATTATTGCTGCAGTTATATGGCAGTATTATCCAGAAACTAGGCAACTATCATCTGTCTAGATCTTCCCAAGAGACGATCATCCAACAAAAAGAAGTGTTGCCAAGAAGACAGCGTGTTCTCTCTTCTCAGCTAGTGGCCACATGTAACAGTTCCACTTGAGAAACGAAAAGCTGTCACTGCCAGATGGTAAACCACAAGTCTTAATCTCCTGAGAACGAAATGGTCTGTGTGGAATCCTGTTGTACCACTACCCACACTGCACTCAATTTCTGCAGGAGTCAAATGTATGCCCAATCCTCCCTATAGTCCAAATCTGGCCCCATGCGAGTTTTTTATATTCCTCAAAATAAAATAAGCCGCAATGACTGCATATGAAAAATGTATTTCTACCCTGTTTAAAGAAGCGTGGCTTTCGGCACTTACAAAATGATTGGAAAGAATGAAACGTTCTATAGAATGTAATGGAAAATACTTTGAAAAGATGCAATGATCAAATCGCATTTTTAAAAACGTTATTGTATTAATTCTCCAAACTTTTCGGTGATTCTGGTACGTGGTGCTCTCACTTCACTAAAGTTCAAGGTATAATTTACAATATATCTGCTGCAAGTTGCTCTTTTTCCTCCAGAGAGAGGTCGGTGATGGATTCTATGGATATAACTTAAGATTGCGTACTCAGTAATACCTAGCAACAGTCACAGAGGGTAAGCATTGTGTTGAGTTAGTCTCAAGATGATTTAAAAACAGTTATGATGTTACTTATCTTAAACTTGAATTATTTCAATTAAAAACTTATTCTTAGTAAATTTATATTTTTACATTGATTTTCTGCGGAAACTCACTCAGTAGGAAAGTGTTTCGTGAACAAAAAAGTTGAAAACCATGAAGCTTTACAGCTACCCCAAGATTTCATTCCCTAAGGGCTTGGGGAGGTATAGAAAGGAATGGGAAATCCCATGTTTTCCTATCTCAGTGAAATGCTATATCTGGTGTGTTTTTGTGGATGGGGAACATCAATATGACATTAGTCTTATTGTGTCTTCAACATTTTTTTAAGGAGTTTGACAGAGGAACTTTATAAGAAATAAGAGCAAGTAGTGTTGGTAATTCGTTCTTATAAAATCGAGCACAAATAAAGTTTACATTCGTCTTGAAAAAAATTACATATAAGGAAAGTTAATAGATATATGATTATGTAAAGGCCATTGAGTATTTGTTTTAGTGCGATATATTAATCGTATACTTATAAAAATTAAAAATTTCGAAAAACATAAAACTAAAAAGACATTTCAAAAAGTTGATAGCTGCTAGTACACATTTTAGAAATGTTATGTTCAATTTTTAATATAAAATTATTTATTTCGGCAGAGCTAAGGTCATTAGGCATTCTATTCCACTCTAAGAATCTGACAATGCTTAGACTAATATAATTATAACATAAACAGTAACAAGGACAATACTCGTACATATATAAACGTATATAAAATATGAAATAAATAAATGTGTACTAATACATAAACATCAATTATGAAAAATATTAACGTAATAATAAGAATAAATAAAAAGAACAATAATCATGAAGTAAGCATTAATAATGATAATTCTTACACATATGAACCTATTTAATTCATGAGTGGAAAAAAGTACTTGTAAAACATAAAAACGAAAAACACTTGACAATATTAAGCAGTGGATAGAATGTTTGTAATGATAACAACAAGAGTAACAATAATAGAATGAACAATTCTACAGCTGAGTGTGTGTGTGTGGGGGGGGGGGGTATCAGAGATAAAGCGTAAGTCATGGTAACTGTTTGTTTGTTTGTTTGTTTTTCCTCGCGAACAAGGGACATGAAAGTATATGGAATGTACTTTCGAAAGAAGGTACCAGAGGTGTGTTTGAATAGCTCTGCGTGTCTCAGCACACCCCGAAGTTCAGTTGGTGAGGATGGTCGCGTGCATATGTGAAAAGAGCCTTTCTCCGCGGCAGGAAAGCACGAAAATTTGCTATGGGAAGTACTGGATGCGCGTGCGCTGCTTTGTCGAACAGTGGCGTCAGTTGTACATTCTCTTGTGGAACTAAGTTACAAACCCATACTTAACAAGGACTTGTACTAATACACTTTTAATGTATTTAGATCATTGTGGAACAAAGCTCTGATATTCAATGGTTTCAGAATCTTGGGTGTATTTATTTTCTGGAACTATGGCCAAAGGTACCGGTGAGGTTTCAACTGATAGTGCTGTCAAGATATCATGACATTGTAGGGCTCCTGCAGTTCACCCCATTCCACTGTGAGGTTGGTACAGCAGAACCAGAGGTCGACGTGCTTAGGGGCTGTTCACGCTCTGAGCGTTTCAGATGTACTATAAAATAGATGGTAATTAATTGTAAATATTGACCGTTATAAGCAATTACAGCCGCCTCCCAAAGTAACACAACGAACAGTTAAAACAGCCAGTAATACTCTCATATTTAAAGCGAACAAAGCAAAACAAGAGCTGTAAAGTGTGCATAGATAAATTGTATAGGACCGCAAGAGTTTTGTAGGTCAATTGCACGTAAACATAGAAAGCCAACAATAAAATAGCCAATGAACAGAAATACACTTCCCTAGTGTTCTATTAAGCCTTATCTACGAATTACATGTTTAAAATGTTTGTGGTTTGCATGAGTGCTTTTGATACTAGGATGTGTGCTTAATTATTACTCCAGGAAAAATATTAGTTAATTAGAAACTATGCTGTCCTTTACTGTGTTGCTCATATACAACAAGGTTAGTTGAGTTACAGGCAGACAGAGCTCGGCTGCATACTGGCAGAAGTAATCAATGCATGTGAAGGTAGCTGCTTGTAGTTAGTTTGAGGGATTTTTTGTCAGTGGATGTGTTACTCGGTTCTTTCATTATGTGTAAACTGTGTACTGATTGTTCTTCATTAGCTATGTCACTACATAAACACAATACGAGGGGCATTCAAAAAAATTGCAAGTATTCCTTAAAGTCCAAGCTAAGGACTTATTCAAAAGCTTATCCTCACAATTCTTCAGTACAGTCTGTTTCTCTCTACACAGCTGTAGAGCATGAGGTACTCGGACTGAGATATTGTCACCAGAGCTGAATTTATAGCTTGAGCAAAGTCCTGCACTCCTTTAAACGGTTTTCCAATAATGCAAGTTTTCACTCGAGGAAACAACCAGGAGTCACACGATGCAAAGATAAAACTGCAGGGTGAATGGCCAAGCAATTGGGCATTGGCGACTTCCAGTTTCCTCAAATGTGCAGCTGTTCTGTGAAAAGGCGCATTGTCGTGCAAAAGCAACGGCCTTGAAGTTCCTGTCTTTAGAGGCGCCGTCGCCTCAGCTCTTCAAATAAAGCACCCAAAATATAAAGTGTGATAGTATTCTCCATTCATTGTCATTTCTTATGACATACAGTCAACCGCTGTCCTTCATAGTTGAATAAAACAGTGAACATTCGCTTCCGAGAACGAAAATCTTGTCCAAGAGCAACTTGTCTTGGGTCATTCTCATTTATCCACACGCAATTCTGCGCTTTATTAGGTTGGTATAGTAATAAAACCAACTTTCATCACTAGTGTATAAATCTGTCAAAAGTTTAGACCAGTTGGGACTATTGGCCCAATAGTTTCCTTGCACATTTCTTCCTCTTTATTGATTAGGGATTGTGGAACACCTTTTACACAGCTTTTTCGCATCTTTAAATGTTCATGGATATATTGTCAACACTGATACCCACTTCCATGCTTAACATTTCAACAGTAATGTGCCAATTTTGCTTCACAGGTTCCCCACTCTTTGAATTATTCTCCCGTTCACAGCTTCCCGAGGACGGCCAGAAATAGGGTTGTCTTTCAAAGTCTCTGGCCCTTCTTCAAACGATCGAATTCATTCATCTTGCAATGGGGTAAAATGAGCACACTTGACCACTATTACAGCTGCCAAATCCTCGTGGATTTTTTCGCTCTTTCGCCTAGCTATTATCTTGTGAAAATGTAGAATTTAAAGTGTTCTTTATTCATGATTATTTTGCCAGTTATTGACACAGTACTGAACTAAAGAGAATTTTCGGCAATGCCTATGCAAGTTTAAACTGAAAGTCCATTGTTGCCAGCTGCTTTAGTTACATTTTTGTAGATATTATTGCCCAACAATGGATAGGCTGGTTGCAAATCTTTTTGAATGCCCCTCGTAAATACTCATTACCACTATTACTACTAACATATCTGAAGCACAAGAAATTCAAGAAGAATCGCGTGCTGTAATTTCAAGCAAAAAAAAATGGCAGTGAAAGTGGCACTTTTTGTACGCTCCCTTATCATCATGCAAGTTGAACAAAGTTTTTCATGATGGGCAGACATCCCAAGAAGCAAAAACTAAAATATCTGGCGGTGACCAACCAGAGAAGACTTGGGCGAATACAGAACTTTAAAAACGGCGCATATATGAAGTATCCAAAAGTTAGTTTAACTCGAACATATTTTAAGTTTAGTGTCTCAAATTGCATGAATATTTTAACTATTTTAGTGCATGGAAATCTGTTTCCTTCTTGTAACTGTATTGAATGAATTTTGAAAAAATATTGGCATACATGTTGAAAATGAGTTTGTTTTTTTTATGAAAAAGAGTTGTATCCCGAATTACTTTTAACATTGTAACACAAATGGCTGTTATATGCTTTGACTTAGTTAACACCAACTTTCATGCGCCTTTTCTAAAATTAGAACTTCAGTCTACCCAAAGTCTTATCTCATAAAATCACTCGGTTAACGTTATTAGGCAAGATATGAAGCTCATCCCCGGAGAACAATATCCTATTGGTGATTGAGGAAGGGAACTTGTTTGCTAGGGAAGGCAAGCGGGCTTAAACAAACAGATTGCTGGGAGATAGGGCGGCTAAATGAGAATATGATGGGAAAAGGGGAGGGAAACGAGATTTTCCAACTTCTTCCTGTTCATGGCGAGATGCTTAGACCGCGCTTCACCACTCTGCACGCGCATTCTCCACGCCAGCAAGTGCTATCGGAGAATCCAAATCTCAGGCTAGGCAAAGTTCTGAAAGAAAAGTTTTAATTAAACGATCAGCTCATTTACAAAGGAACGTTTTTATTCGGAAAATTCCGCCACTTTCCAGATAGTGAACCTCTACTTACTTCTGTAAATGGTAATACAATTTATATGCACAATCCGTTGTCCGGATTCTTGTTCGTTCCAAAAGTGGTTACTAGTATCGATATTTAATTTTCGGGATTTGGAGAAAGTATGAGAGACACAAGTCTCATGTTTGCAGCATTTTAAAGAGGTGCCTCTATTAGTGAAATTAGTGCGCTTCCCCCATTGACGCAGATGCAGCAAAATGTTAGTTGTGGTCCTGCACTCTCTCTGTCTAATGTAAGATGGAGGTGGTTCCAGAGATTTTCACGCAATGATTTTTACTACACTGCTCAAAGCAATTACCAGGATAAAAGTTTGAACATGTGTATTGCTGCTGCAGTTGGGTTAGGGTGGTAAATATTTTTACAGAAAGTTTAAACAGCAGTGTACGTCTTGTTTACTTCTTATTTCACACAAGGATGCTGGAGCCGAAATTACACACAATGTTGAACGATTAGCGTTATTTGAAACTGACATCTAGTGCCTGTAGGTGAAGGGTTCACCTTTGTACTCTTTGTTTACATTTAAGTAGTCAGTCAGCATGAGGTAGGAACTGTACGAGCGGTCACATTGCTGCAGAAAGGTTGCACTATTCGTTCAGTGGCTGCTGAGCTTAGTATGGCTACATCTCTGGGTAATTCTGGTACTGTGTGCTCTCACTTCACTAACGTGAAAGTTCTCTTTTATCACGATAAAGCGCCTTATTTACAATTACTTTTCGGGAATTTGGTAGAGCATGGAAGCGCTTCACTGAAACAGGTACGTGGTCTAGGAACCAAGCCGAGGTCGAAAACGTAAAACATCGGCCGAGAACCTTTAGAACGCCCATGTATCTGCACAGAAGTGGTATCAAGCCGAGTGTGCAAGTACCGGCGGTTACTTGTTCATCAGAACACATTAAAAACCTTAATCTTGTTTACGTTAATTACTGATACATGTTGGAGTAATAGAACACTTTTAACACTCTTTCTGGACAGATATACCTGGAGGTTTTCGCAGTGTTAGCTTGCGTAATATGGTGAAGAACGTGCCATACTGTCGCAAATAAAGTGCAGAGATTTATTTCGTAAACCTTCTGGTACTTAAGACCCAGACTTGATAGTTATTCGCACTATTAACGTTAATTTCTATTAAATGTAAATTTTTCACACAACCCGTGTGTGTTAGTAATCAAAGTCAGGTGGGAAAAATTCGAGATCGACTCTAGGACTGTTCACTGCAGTGTTTCAGCAACGAGATAACCTTAGAGGTCTCCAGAGTATATAGACTCAGATGGCCGATCTGGTAGCTCATAAGGTAAGAGCATCGGCACGGCAATCCGAAGCTTCTTGGTTACAGTATTCGAATGTTTCCTATCTGACTTATTCCATGATCAAAATGTTCTTTTCCTTAAATCTATACGGTTGGCAAACCTATTTTCGAATGACAGTCGCGGAGAAATGAACTAATCATTGCCGTTTTTGTCTGCAGGTTGGGTCTGGCGCCTAACAGCAATGTATGGGTTGGTGCATGGTGGATAGGCTTCCTACTAGCGGCCCTGATGTGTGCTGTTTTGGCAGTGCCACTACTGGCCTTTCCACCGGCCTTACCAGGTTAGTAAAGTAATCCTGTTCATTTGTTTCAGAGGACAATGCCATCAACAAGAGAAAACGCTTTTTTTGAAACTGAATGGGATATGTACTACGAATTTATTGTTTTCTCAGGCGCGGCGGCACTCCAGTCTAAAAAGGTATCCGAGGCTCATGGCAACTCCCACACAGAGGCCTTCAGCAAGATCCGAGAGATGCCAAGGGCCCTGCGTCAGTTGATAGCCAATCCTACCTTCTTCTTCCTGAACTTGGCTGGGGCCAGCGAGGGCCTGCTTATCGCAGGGTTTGCGGCATTTCTGCCTAAACTCATCGAGAACCAGTTCAGTGTGAATGCCAGTTGGGCTGCACTGCTCATGGGTAAGTGAATAATAACTTTTTTGTCGAATATTTGCTCTTCGCTTGTTGAGGTTTTTAAATAAGAAACTCTTTCAGCGGCAACTGCTCTGCCACTACTTATTGCTGATCAATAAAAGATGAACTCGATAACTATCTGTTTAGCACACTTTCAGATACAGTTTTTTTACAAAAACTAGGAAAGAGAAATATTTTTAGAGCAAACTGTTTTATTACTTTGCAAAATATTCGCTTTTAAGAGTTGTAACTATTGTATTCATTCAAACAAAATCTCGAAACATGGTTTTCCACTCTGAAGTTGGTATCTCAAAAACGTGGTTTTTAAAGGCTTCAACAGCTTATTGAGGTGATGAAAATCGCTGTCCACGCATTTTTGTTTGACATTCGGGAACAAAAGGGAGACGTTAGGTGATAAATCAGGTGAATACGGGCAATCAGACATTAATTTCATGTTTTTCTCCTTTAAATGATCAATTGTTTGAAGTGCTGTGTGAGAGCTGGCATTGTCATGATGAAGAATGGTGTGACGTTTTCGGTTGTTTTTCCTGATTTCATCGATGACTTCTGACAAACTTGTATACCTTTCAGCATTAGCTGCCCTTCGTTCCTGTAAACGAAAGGTTGCGACATATTTAGTACAACCGAGGAAACAAACGATCATTTTCTTGGAATTTTTTCGTGAACGAACAACTTTTGTGGGATTCGGTTCATTTTGGAACGCCCAAACAGTGAATTGTTGCTTAGTTTCCGGTTCATACGAATATGTCTACCAAGTTTCATCATCTTTTACGATATTGAATATGGATTTTGCAGTTGCTCAGTGAATTAATATGAGAGTTTTTTGTTTGTTTTTTTTAAGCTTCGGTCAAATTATGTGAAATCTATCGGAGACAGATCTTTTTCACAGCTAAACGTACAGGCAAAATCGAATGTACTGCAGTCTTCGACATGCTTAAGAATGTCTCTATTTCACTGTAAGTCACATGCCGATGTTCTTCAATCAGGTTGCGCACAGCATCGATGTTTTTTGGAAAGACAATCGATACCACCTTCACGAAATTCATCACTGACGGACGCACGACTATGTCAAAATTGTGCAAACAAACTGTAAACAGTCTTTTCTGAATGTGCTTCATTACAAAAGTTGAACGAAGTAATTCTATGCATTATTGTTGAGTTAGTCCTTTATTAAAATCTTAAAAAATCATTCAACGTAAACCTTCATGTGAATTTTGCATCTTTTTGCAAAATTGCTTTGTTTAAAACCAAAGTTCTTGGTCAATTTCTAAGCTGCAAATGTTTTCACAATAATAAATGTCATCAGCGTTCCATTCAATTCAGGGCGCGAAACGACCGACGAATTTTGCCCAGAGGCCTCTTCTTTCAGGCTTGAGGTTCTTTTTCGTGTCGTAAATGTACGACACTGTACCCAAGGCTTTACTTCCCTTCCGAAGGAAGCCATACTTAGTATTTTTGCGCCCGAAAAAATCCATCGATCCAGGCCGGGATCGAACCCACGATCTTGTGTTTTGGAGGCAAGTACACCACCAGGACCGACATAGAGGTAATAGAATGTATTTTTTGTTCAAGAAGGAGTACGAAAATATCTATAATTGAATAATTAAAAACAAATTAACATTTGAGGTTATAATGAAAGTTCATAGTAAATGTATTTATTTTAACAAAGCATTTAAGGTTAAATTACAATTTTATGACTTTTTATTTATTATTTATTTTAAATCATAATATTTAATGTTTTCATTGCAATAATTAGTTTCTTTTTTATCACACGGCGTTATATCTTGTCTAGCCTCTTTTATATTTTGAATTCTCAAATCACCAAATCTCCCCATTTTTACAGTTTGTACTAACCGCCAATAGTGAACAGGAAAATGCATGAGAATAGGCTTCCTAGATCTAGTCGAATCAAAGAAGAAATGTAGAAATAAAACTGAACATAAGAGAAAAAAAATTATAAGCTATTAGCTTTTGAGCACCACTCTTTAAAACTATTAGTTCTATTCTGAATGGTGAATAAGGTATCGCCGTAGATTGGCTGAAAGCGCTTGTGTACTGCCAACAGCAAACTTATAGTAATCGTTTCTTTAAATATCGTCAAATTAAATAGTTATCTACAAAAAGGAGATCTTCAGAATATATCCTATGAATGTATATATAAATTAACAGTAATTATAATAGTAGAAAAGGATAAAACACTAAGAGAAAGTCACACTTGTAATCGCTATATTTGGAACTACTAGAGTTCTTCTATGGCAAGAAGACAAGTGAAGGTGATAAAAGTAGATATTGAGTATCGAAGGTAACGTTATGAAGGTAACTTGGAAATCGAAGGTAGCAGATGAAACTAGAAATGAGAGGGTGGGGGTGGGGGAATTAATACGTAATATTTAAACCAGTTAGTATACGCGCTTTATGTAATATATCGTACGTATTAATTTTTTCCCCACATACTCTTATTGCTAGTTTCATCTGTTTCCATACATAACGCCACCTTCGATACTCAATATTTACTTTTATCACGTTCACTTGTCTTCTTCCCATAGAAGAACTCTCGTAGTTCGAAATATAGCGATTACAAGTGTGACTTTCTCTTAGTGTTTTATCCTTTTCTGCTTTTATGATTACTGTGAATTTGTTACATTGTTGATAGTATTACTTTTCTTATATATTCTACCTATCAAAAGCAAATATCCACAGCATCGTTCGCACTGGATGCTGGAAATATTTCTGACTTCATTTAACGCTGTATTAGTTATCTCGGAGTAAGAACCAGGTCGGAAACTAAATGATAACGTAAACCCCTTTTTTGTAAAACGAACCTTCCTTAAACATAATAAAATTCTGTGGGAAGTGTTTTTCAGGTGATAAAGTTTAAAATCATTTCGTTGCAGTGACGGGCCTGAGGCGTTGAGGAAGCTCTCTCTTCAGATAATCCAACCTTGCTCTGCCCCAAGGGCTAAGGAGGGAAGATAGCGAATCCATTCCAAACCCCTCCCTCCATATTCCTGAGAGAGAAACCTCCCCTCTGTAGGTTGGCTTGATCTGGCAAGTTCATCTTTATTTGTGTCGATGCTATCACCTCTGTTCATTTTGTTCTGTCTCTCCTATGGACCAAAACAGGGCGAGCAATATAGTTAGATACTGATATTGGGCACTAAACGTGATAAAAATAGGCACACTTTGTGAGTATTAACAATAGACAGTAATACTGTTATTGAAAGTATTGCGTCAGAGCTCCTGTCTGGTGGTCGCGGGGCTAGCCTCCATTCTATGAGGAGATTTTGCTTTGATTAGAAGTTCCCTTAGATTTAACGTCTCTCCCATAGATATTAACGATTTTCATCTTCGGGATAATGTATTTGAGGCGTCCCAACCTCATAAGTGCAAGATAAGTGTGAAGTTATTGATAATTAGATACAACAGACATAGTGGATTAATCGCCTTTCTTTTAAACAAAGTCAAGAAAGTATTAGACATTTTCAGAGACAATCACAATTACCTGATGTTTATGAGAGAAGTTTTGCCTGAGTTACTGGAAATTGTTCCTCTCAATATCAGAAGTACAATGTGGTTTCAACATGACGGGGCACCAGCTCATTTTAGCAATGAATAGGTCGTCATTTGACAGCTACATAGGATAATCGCTGGATAGGTCGTGGTGGCCCGTTGCCTGCCGGAGTGCTCCCCTAATCTAAATGCTCTTGATGTGGGGACAAGTAAAGTTTCTTGTTTACGAAACTGCTATTGGTTCCGTAGATCTTGTAGCGTGCATAGCTAGCACAGCTGATGAAATCAGAGACAAGCCTGGCGTCTTTGGAGAGTTAGACAGAGCAGGACACGTTGATGTGAGCTTTGTCTGGAAGTGAATGATTCCGTGTTCCAGCATCTGCTTCGAGAATGTTAATTTAATACTTTAACACTTCAGTAAGAGTTAATCAATTATATTTTGTTTCTCCTTTCGTATATTCTTGGGTCAAATGAATCTGTATTAATTATTATTGACTTTATTTATTAATTTTCACATACCGGATTACCCCAACCGCTTCCTGTAAAATCATTCAAATAATGACTAACTCGTTACACTAAACAAAATGCCGGAGTCCTTGGGTTCCTTAAACAAAAGTACTGTGAAAACGATGATGTATGCTATCCCAAAGTTTGTCGGTCTAATTTTGGGACACCCGGTATAAAATGTCGTAATAACGAATGAAGCAGCACTAGAGATTTCTTAAATATCAAAAACATTTAAAAAGTGTGAGCTTTAGAAGACATGTCTACAAGTTTGTCTGACTTGAGAATTCCAGTTCTTATTGGGGTTAAAGCAGATACCAAAATTTTTATTATATCACTGAACGTATTTGTTTTCTTGTTGAGGGTCAGAGGTTGAAGCGCAGGCTTATTGTTGGAAGTCAACAGCCTTTGCTGGCCGAACACATTGGCTCGGATTTTATCTCGATTTGAGTTTTCGAGCCTAATTATACACTGAACGGTTTAAAAGTCCCAAAACTCAGCGGATCTACTCCCTTCCAATCGCTAAGATTCCCAACAAGGCATGTTGTGCAACCAGAAGTTTCGTTAAATAGTGCAACGGTGAAATATTCGCTGTGTCGCCGTTTATTAATCTTCAGAGCACATATCAGATACAGAAAGTCATTTGTCAGAACCAGACAGGCCTTTAGTGCTTATTGTTTATGAAGGGACTAGGGAAAAATAATCAAAGTCCACTTTTTACTTTTTTATAGAAATATAATTTGAAGTTTAAAAACGCTAAAAAATTAAGCACATTAGACATAAACTTTGTTTTTTCTAGAATGTATCTTAAGGTGATTTTCTACAAATCCTTCTTTTGAAATTAGTGTTATGTATTATTTATTCATATTAATTAACGATACAAAGTCAAAAGTACACATACTTGTAAATAAAAACAATCAAAGTCCACTAACTATATTATGAATGGACCACATTATACTAGATGTTTGCTGAAACATGAACTTTAATGCAACACTATTGAAAATAATCATTCAATCAAATAATCATTTGTCTATTACAGATAGCCTTGGAAAATAGAGCTGAGCATTTTCGGAACAGAATCTCTTCAGGCATTGTAGGTCATCATATTTTGCCTTGGAAAGTGTTCGACTGGTTATAGTTCTAGAAGAGGTTTTGGTATTTCTCTTATCTTCATTGGACATGTCTTTCTTTAATTTTTATTAATGAAGTTGAAATTTATTGAAATTTTAAGAAAAATACAAACTGCAAAAGGGCTTCACCTATCTGGTCCAGACTATTTTAGGTGTAACCCCTTACAATTACAAAAAAGTAATACAGTAGTAATTTTATACCTTATTAACCCTTTGTCTAAATTCGACATAATTAAATAAAATAGAAAAATTTTACTTTTATTGCATCAGTCCTCGGTTCATCAGCAGCAGCAGCCTACTGGAATTCCAGGAGACCAGGCTCCGATCCAACCCAGTGGACTAAAATAAAATATTTCAATTACTCTACCTATACCATTGTTTTATATGCTAGCTACAGTATCTACAAACTACTAATTGCTTCAAAGATCTATTATACTCCTGATTATTATCCAGTTCAAATAACTCCATGCCATAAATCTAAAACTCTAAAACCAAAGATCATCTACTTATTAATCATCCATTCCTATTTATTTATGACTCTGCATAAATATTCCCCTAAATTCCTTAATTCAGATTTGTCCCCAAACGTTTTCCTTACAGCTATTTCAGATTTTACTTGATCAACTGACTCCTTCACTCTTTTGCTTCTAGGCGTCCAGATGTATTTTTTATTAAGAAACGAACACCACGATTTAAAACTTGGGAACACTCAACGATATTGAAGAGAGATGGTTTCACGCGGCATCTTCTGATGTGCTCATTCCAATCGCAATTTCAGCTTGGGTTTTTCGTTTATTAAACCGATATCTTTATCACATTTCATATAACCATGGCCTCTGATAGGAAAAGTCACTTTTACTGATTCAAATATGTTGTACTTGTGAATAAGGCAATGATGGTGCACTTTTATTTGGCGGGAGCACGAATCACAAAACATTTGTAAATTTCGAACTGATGGGTTCAGATAATGAAAACAAAAGTCAAACAACATTGGTCTCATTGCGGATATTTTACAGAGGACTCTTGGTTCTTTTTCCCCTGGACACTATTTTTTCTATACTGATTTTTATGGACTATATGTGAAGAATGTGTTGGAACAGTGCTATGTAACCACAATCCATTGGCACCAAAATCTCATATTTCATCAAAAATTGACTTTGTTTTTCCCCTGTGCCCTTCATATTGGTTCGAGATGGTCGTAAAGTAGGAATAAATAGTTTTGAGCAATGCAAGCCAAGAGTGTATGTTAAGTTTTATGTGGTTTGCATACAAGTAATACTGGCTGCTTTTGATGTCAAATTATATAATTGGTGAATAATATTGAACGAAATACAGACCCCCCTGCCAGGTAGAAAACCAAATAGTCGTTTCTAAGATATAAACATAAAATAGATTACTTTGTCTGAAATATCAATTTTAAAACAAAACCTGCGTTTCGTTGTTTCGTAACATCATTCTGTTGTTTCCATTAAAGATAAAACAAAAACTATGAAGAATTGTAGTATCCATGTTCACCCTCTGCTTCGTCGTTTACAAAATTGCCCACTCGAAATTCTCCTCATAAAGGAACACCCATTTCCATTTCTTGATGTCGCGTGCTTGCGGCAAACCATGACGACAAAATTATACAGATCTCTGAGCCCATCCATATTTCAGTCGCTATACGCGCAGCAAATCTCTTGCCATCATGTGGAGTGGCGTCTAGAGGGCTTCGCCACACTCTATGAATTACATCCGACACGCGCCGCCTCCAACCAAAACAAAACAAAAAAGAAAGAAAAAAAAAATAAGAGCTTCGATATGAAATGGTTCGTGCCTCGAATATTGTTTATCCTGGAAACAATTCTTTTGAAGTGCCTCGTACCGGCTTAGGCATTTGACGAGATAAGGGACTTGAGTCCCACAGCGGGATTGTGAAACTGTAAGACTAGCGCGGCTGGGGTTCGTGCAGTAGCGGCTGGTAAGGAGGGGGGTTATGGAATTCCATAACCCTTGCTTTCAAACGATTTACGATTGGACGCTGATGACCTGAGATGTTAAAGAGCGTCCGTAAATAAAACAAATCTACCACACACCCGAAAATAAACTCCAAGCTAAAATCACAATTGAGGAAAGTTCGTTAATAATTTCTGTTGATTTAAAACTAGTCAAGGAGCCCCTTCAGCTCCTTCTAGCGTTAATAGTGGCCTGGCGAAGTACCATCTCGTACTACCGGAAATGTCTTCCTCTAGTTACGACCGACGCCCAATACAGTGAGTTATATTTTCAAAGTGCACCTGTTGAAGCCAAAAGGCATTTGATTCCTTTTACTCAGTTCTGGAAGTAATTGTAGCTACAGATTTCTGGGCGCTCTAGGAGTTGTATCAGATGAGTTTTTTTCAAACTTACAGAACGCCTATTAGTAGTCAATCAAGGAAACTCAACAACCAGATGATGAAATGGAAACCTACGCCCAAATTCTGTATTGTTTGCTTTTTAACAGGAAGGTTTACCCGCTCCCAAAGTTGCTTGCTGTTCAACTTTGATATGGGTTGTGTGTTGCAGGTCTGGTGACAGTGCCTGCAGGAGGAGGTGGTACATTTCTTGGAGGGTACCTGGTAAAACGTTTGAGCCTGCATTGTGCAGGTATTATCAAGTTCTGTGTTTTCGCAACTCTTATCGGTGTAACCTTCACCAGCTGCTTCTTTCTGTCGTGTCCTAACCTCGCATTCGCCGGCGTTACAACGCCCTATTCCAACTCCACGTAAGTACTGCAGTCATGTAAATCGTGTCACTGTTCATTGATTAGATTAGCACATAGCACGTACTTAGGAGAAGCATGCACTTCTCATAGATAACGAGTGAATTGTCCTGTAATTGGACAGGGTTAAGAATAGAGCACTCATATTCCTGATTTACACATTAAAACCAGATATAATTTACTTATCTCTCCTCCACAAACATTTCCTATCAATTATTCTTTTCGTTTTAAAGTTTGCAGAGGTTTGTATAATTCATTTTTGATAGCATATTGGAAAGTAGAAAAAATGTTTCACTTCAATATAATATAATGTAAATATATATATATATATATATATATATATATATATATTATAAATTTTAAATCTTACAATATCTTTTTCGTGTTTTACCTTGGGTTTTTTTTTTTCGAATTTTCGTATATTAATATTAGGCGCGTTTTTAAAATAAATGCTGTTTCCAAATGTCTCAGCCGTACTGCGTTATTACTCTTCATTCACTGGCCAGCCGCATGAATGAATGAATGAATGAATGAATGAATGAATGAATGAATGAATGAATGAATGAATGAATGAATGAATGAATGAATGATGTTTGAGTCCCGTTTTTGCTACAGAGGCACCACAGGCGATGGACACTGATGGTAAATGAGATGAAATGATGTATTGGGAAAGGATTTTATGGAAGGAATCGTTCCAGGCCTAAGTTTAGGGTACCTCCCCGGCATTTGCCATTTATGAGGACTGAGGAAAACCTGGAAAAAACCTCAGTCAGAGAGGACGGTCCTGGCTGTATTCGAACCCAGACCTCCCGCTCACGAGTCCGCGCCTTGGCGATTGGCTAGACATATGAAATCTTAAACCAGATTAATTAATTCTATTGCTCTAATGCAAATTAATTGTTTAAAATAACAATTTCGAAGGACAAATTCTAAAAAGCTAATGATAGACGTTAAAAATGGTTTAAACTTCAGCCTATTAGTATACATTTTATAAATGAATATAAAAGGTGTGTGTGTGTATTACGTTCTATCTCTTCACATCGAGTTAACGCTAACTCGGCTGCCGCGCAATCCGCAAAATTACGCCTCAACTTCCCCCCTCCTACGTATAACTAGATGACTCACTCATCACAACTCAATGTCATATTGCACCATTGATTCTGCGTCTGTTGATTGCCATTTACATAGTTAAAACATGCCGTGTAGTAGGCATTGAGGGTGCGAAAAAACTGCCTTGAAAGTGTGTTGGTCGATTATCTGTGATGGCACTCTTAGTACTGAACCGAACTTACAAATTTATTTTTGGCAAGATATGGGCATTAAAATGAGCTATTTTCAAAAGTTGATTTTAAGAGGCTGTAGATGTGTGTCTTTATAAACAAAAAAAAAACTATTATACGATAACTTTTGCTAATTTTTGCATGAAAACTTTAAAATTCTGAGAATGCTATTTTTTATGCTATTCAGCCTCAACTAAATGCTGTGTGACGTCACAACTCCCCGGCTTGCAGCACGAGTAACTTCGAGCGGGTAGCCGGTATTCAAGTGGCGCTGTGTGTCCCAGTGAGTTTACGCTAGTCGTGGTCAAATGATGGTGAAAATAACAGCAAGTTACCCGGCATACAATTTTATTGAATTGTCTATCATCATATACTAAATACTATTTTGTTATATTACTATTTCTATATTCATAAAGCACTTAATCTGTGTATTTTATATATCAACCATATTTTATTTGTTCATCCGTTGCGATTTTTGGATTCTTTTCTCTCAAACTAGTTTTTTAACATTTGGAACAGTCTGTTGTACACAACCGAATTAAAATTGGGAAGAAGCGGTGTTCTGTGAGACAATTTCATTGTTGAAAAACTGTTTACACATATACTTTGAACCAAACATGCTCAATATATCAACAACTTGCCTGTGTAATTGTGGCAGTGGGATATAGGAACAATGTAACAACAATCTTGCAGACTTCAATAGAATTTCCAAATTCTGGCAGCTTAAATCAAGCCCATTATGCTGTTTGCCTAATAGCATGGCATATTCTTCAAAACCACTAATTTGTTGACATTGAGAAGCTGATTTTAGGTTTTGAACGTTAAGTTGTGTCATTTATTAAAATTAGTTATATAGCTCTACAGCTATGAGATAATTTGTCCTTTCCATTTAAAAGAAAGATCAAGGACGTTGAGGTGACAAGTTATATCATCAAGGAAAGTAAATGGAAAATGTATTTTTCGTTTTGATGTTTGGAAGTATGCAGACAAATAACAAAATTCATGTATTAAATCAAATATCTTTCCAGAAGTTTACCACGGGTTAACCATCGTGCTTCAAATTAATAAGGAAGATCACCATGTTCTTTGGTAAAATGTTTCAGAAATGCTTTAAACTGGCGATTCTTTAGAAAGAACAAATTAGTGGTTTCGTCACATTTTTAAAGCTTATGCTCTTGTCAAATAAATTCTCTTCTGGTGCAGCAATTATGTACTGCTTTGCAAATTTTCCATCCTGAGTTTTCTTGTTATTAGCTATATGTTAAAACTAAGTAACATGGACTATTCATTAGCATTCTGATCATGCTCTGCATTCTTGTATCAGTGGCGCGGAGTTTGAGCCCGCACTCGTTTGCCGCGTCTTGGAGGGGGTAAGACGCCTGTTCCCTTACTTGTTGACCTTGCCGACTGTCGCAGTCGTCAGCTGTTCCCGGGTGTGTGTTGTGTTGTTCGTGTCTTAATTCGGCAATATAAATATAGTGTATTATGCCTTATGTATATACAACGGCACAGCGTGTCTTTATGTGCAATTCATGTGTTAACTCAGTGGTGAAAGAATCATAGTTCATTTTTTTAAGTATGCAGTTGATTCTGTTACTTATGTGAATACGTACTAGCCTCTTTTTTCAGAGAATTGACCGCAATGGAACATGATCGTGCAGGACTCTACCACTGTTCACAATGCGAATAATTCCATGAGAGCAATTCACAATGTGGTTCCACAAGACAGTTATTAGTAGGGATTTGTGGCTCCCTCGGTTACCCAATTAAACAGCCTGCGATTATCTCTGTGGTAAAGTAAAACATTCCGTGTACATGACGAACCCGCACACCATACAAGAACTCAAAGATAATGTTCGTCAGGAAATTGTTCGGATTTCTCAAAATGAGCTACAGCGAGCGATGAATACTTTCCTAAAAAATATCAAAAATGCGTGTAGAATGAAGATGGGCAGTTTCAGCACCTCGTTTGATAATTTGATAAGTAATGAGCCTACTATATTGGTTTGTGTATTATATGGTTGGTTTTTTTATTCTTTTAACCCCCCTCTCCACTAATCACCGAGACCCGACTGGTCGCCTAATCAGCTAACTTTTTTTTTTGATTTATTTATGGACGCTCTTTAACATCTCAGGTCATCAGCGTCCCATTCAACTCAGGGCGTGAAACGGTCGACAAATTTTGCTCAGAGGCCTCTCTTTCAGGCTTGAGGTTCTTTTTCGTGCCGTAAATGTACGACACTGGACCCACAGCTTTACTTCCCTTCCGAAGGAAGCCATACTTAGGATTTTTACGCCCGAAAAAATCCATCGATTCTGGCCGGGTTCGAACCCGCGTTTTGGGTGTAGGAGGCAAGTATGGTAACCACTACACCACCAGGACCGACAAATCAGCTAACAATCGGCACGCTCGCCCAAAGGCAAAACACTCCAGAGGAAAACGAAACTGATCGCACGGTACTTCTTAGTTGTGTTAACAACCCTGCTACACACAAAATACTTAACCGAATCACCATGATTCATAAATTAAAATAATTCTTCCTAAATAAAAGAAAAGTACAAAGAGAAGGTATATGGAATCAATTTCAGAAGTAGATGTTTTAAAACACAGATGTGATCTAATACTGCACTGTGCTGCTGAGTAAGGCTCCTCACCCCTTCAACTGCAATTTAAGCACTGCTCTAATTTGTACGAGTTGACAGTGACTGCTATAGGGCATAAAAGCTTTCGTTTACATATTTTGTACCGATGTAAAATGTAAAATATTTAGGGTAAATGTTTATAATATTTCGTCCTATTTCACGTGTAATCGCTCATATTAAGCTTTCTGGAGCAATTAAATTGTATCTACGTCTTATGGGCATTTAATATGTTCAGGGCAATCAAAAGAACATCCATACTCCCCCCCCCTTTTTTTAATGCAAGAAAGTGGAATCTGCCGACATTCGTCGCCAACTGTTTGAGGTTTATGGCAAAAACATGACTGATTGATGAGATAGATTAAGATATTTAATGAAGGTCGTTAGCATGACGAGCCAAGGAGCGGCCCACCGTCTGTTGTCAGTGATAACTTGGTGCTTGCGGTCACAATATGTAAGGTCATTTCTCCGCAACATCATGACATCGTTATTTTGGGTACCAAAAATCTCTCTTAGGAACACAAAAATTACTAATTGCCAGTTCATTGACCAATATTTTATAACAACAAAACCTATCATTTGCTCAAGATAGTAATGTTTTTTTCTTTTATATGTCCGTTAACAACCCTTTTAACTTTGAAGTGACTTTTGAAAGAACATATATCCGTTTTCGAAAGGAAATAAAATAAAAAGTAAAACATACATGAATTTAAAGCGGCAGCACGCTTCTTCTAGATAACAGAATTTATGCTACGTGCTTTACCAACAAAATAAAAAGCCCAACTCTGGTGCATTTCAACACAGTTACATTTATATCCTGTTTACGCCATATCATGTAGTTTAACTGCAATTAAATTGTATCTACATATGGGATGACCCACCAAGGAAAAATCCTGCGAACGTTAGAATAAAAACTTTTTTTTATTGTAGGAAGTTTTACCAAACTCTGCATTTTATTCAGGCATTAAACTTTTATTTTACGATCTCCATCTGAAAGCTAGCACAGTACGGCTCTCTGCGAATATATGACGTTTATTAGCCTTTTGTCAGAGGTGGAAGGAAACAAGTGTACCTTGCAATAACAGATTCGCGTTTGTTTATTTTTCCCCGCTGGCACAGAAGAATAATCGTGTAAGAAACTGCACTATTTCAACCAACAAGAGCATGTATTTTTATCCTCCCATTATAAATTTCAAAATATTTCCAACAGGATTAACTTTTTAATAGGAGAAATATTAGGTGACCAAAAAGTGTGTTCTGTTTTTGTGTAGCAAATAATTACGGGTCATATCTACAATATTGCAGGATGGTCATCTTAACATATGACGTGGAACAACAATTGTGGATATTTTGTTACATCAATTAAAAAGAAAGTTAAAGTTGCACATTTACATAATTACGGTAAGTGAACAACAAACGCTTGTGTCTAAAGACGTAATACAAGCTTGTTTTTCTTTGAATACAAATTCATGTATATAATTTTATATGGGTATAAATGCGTTAGACTATTTTCATTAATCACTAATCTTTCGCCACTTTTATATATCTTCTTAATGTAATAAATTACCATTTAAGTGTGAGCTAATTTTATTACCTACTTCTCTTTACTTGTACTATTATATGTATATTTACGCCATTATAACAAGTTCGTTTCTCATGGCATTGCGTCTAGCAAACAATTTTGCTGCTGTTTGTTGAGATTTGCCAAGGGTAAAAACGAAAATTTCCTCTGTAGAAAAGTTTACAATTCTTGCCACCAGGAGTGCCTGATTAAAACTAGCGTTCCTCGTTACTGTTATCGTGACGAAAACAAATATGAATGTATCACTCCGCGGTGTATGGTTCTTTTTTAGTTAAGTAGCATTATTAGTGCTACACACAGCTAATGTAACGTATTTAATTGTTAACTCTGGTTCCTATTTACAAACTTCATTAATAAAATGTTGCTACTTTTCAACGAATTTCCTTGACAGTGTTTCAACATTAGCAAGACAACCATATACTTCCGCCATGACGCCTCTTTGCATTGAAACCGAGTACATTGTATCTACAGAGAGCAACATGTGCGCAAATTACTAACAATTAAAATGAATAATACGATGTTTATAAGGCTGATATCTCTCAAGATTATTATATTATTCACTAATATGATTTTCTCAATGAAAACTAACTTATTAAAGTTAAAACTAATGTTTTTGAGACTACTTTGCCTAACATCGGGAATGTAAATTATCCTGGAACCGATGAAAAAAGAGCTGCACTGCATTGCTCTATTTACGTTAGGACAGAAATAGCAGTAAAGGGTAGTACTTCTCTATAGAAAGTTAAAGTTCTTGTACATTACATAACTAGGTTAGTTTCCTTGAATTCAATAGTAAGTTGGAGTATTTGTGCCTTAGGTTAGACTAAACCTTTTTTCATAATCTATCATCCCCTTTCAATGTTCTATTTTTAATTCCCTCGAAAAAGCATCAGGCGACGCGAGCGAACCCCAGAATTCAATACGTGATTTTTTTTCCTTCCCTTCTTTTTTCTCTCCATTTCTATAGCCGTGTGTTGGCACCGTGACTTATGCATGCATTGTTGCTTTCTTCTCCGTTAACATCATTTGACGAGTTTTTTTTATTACAAAAAAAGTTGCACTAAAAAGAGAAATTGGGTGGGTTACTTTTGAATAGTTCACCTCGACTTTTTAAGATGCTTGACTAGATTACTAGGACTGCTGCATTTTGATAAGTTTCTTTGAACTTTTTCAACGCAACACATTCATAAGCACTATAAAATATTTACCATCAATGGGGTAGAAGCATTCTGCGCATATTTATAAATAAATTAAAAATAATGTAACACTATTAACAATGTAACTAAAATAGCAATAACTAGAAAAGCAGAAAAGGACAAAATACTAAGAAAATTTCACAGATTAATCATTATGACCTTAGATGAACTCAAGCAGTTCGAAATATAGTGATTACTAATCTGTGAAGGTTTCTTAACGTTTTATCCTTTTCTGCTTTACTAGTTATTGCTATATATAATATAAAAGAAAAATAAAAATGAAGTACCACTATTAACAATGTAACAAATTAACAGTAATTATCGAAGTAGAAAAAGATAAAACACTTAGATAAAGTCACACTTGAGATCGCTATATTTCTAACTCGTAGAGTCCTTCTATGGCAAGAAGACAAGTGACAAGTGGTAAAAATAATTAGCGCATGTTTACTCATAATGAAAGCACAGAGTAACACACGCGCACACTCGCTGACAAACCCTTCCGCAAACAAACTACAAACTCTACCTGTACTTAATTATACGGCCTTGACTGGCTTTTTCCAGTACGCAACCGCGCTCTGCTGGTCCGTTACTCAAATGACCTCACTGTACACGAAACATTTTCAATATATAAGGACGTTCTTGAACATCTCAGGTCATTAACGTCCCATTCAATCCAGGCATGAAACGGCTGATAAATTTTGCCCAGAGGTCTCTTTATATCAGGTGTGAGAAATCTACGATATGGGACCTAAGGCTTTACTGCCCTTCCGAAGGAGAGCTCCGGTCTGAATTGATTCGGAAATATGAACATTTTGGTGACGAAAACCAAGTTTTAAACCAGATAATGATGGTGATTTTTCAGTTGTTATTTACTTCTCTGGAAAGAAATTTGATAATTAATTTTGATATGATTTATCTTTAATTGTACTTAATGCTACAAAAGCTAAGATAGAAATAAGAAGCAAAAAATAAACTTACCTAGTGCTTTTATGTTAATACAGTGCGATCATTCTATCACGCACATCATTTGTCTTGAGCATACCGACAATGGCAATGTTCACCCTGCAACAAGGTGGGGCAACGTGCCATGCATGAGAAACACCGTGGAATTTTTGGAAGAAAGGGTTCATGAATGCTTGAGCTCTAAAGTTCTGTGGCCCCCTCGTTCACCTAACTTATCGTCACCAGGCTTCTTTCTCTGGTTTTTTTTAAAGGACGGGTATATCTAGGAAACCCCACATTTTCTACAAGACCTGGAGCGAGCCATTATGCAAGAGATGAATTCCGTTAGCCCTGGGTCCTATTCCACAAAAATGTGGAAGAAGTATCAGTAAAAAGTTACAAGTGACTCATATAAGAGCAAGCATAGAAGAATGGCTGTTTGCCATATGTCACCATACCTTGAATTAGATTATTTCCACTCTTTAGGGATTTTTAATGTACAGAGCGGATTGTCATTATTTTTTTCTCAGATATTATGAACATTTATATACTTTATTTCGTAATTATCGACATTCAAGCGTAATAATCCACTTTGAATCGTCAGTCCCTTGCGGCTACATTAGGAGCATCAATTTCAGTGGTCAAGAGGTGGCAGAAGAACCGAACTTTCCAATTGTTCTCGATCATTTATTTTATTAGTCCATTTTATATTTATTTGTATAAATTGCATGACAAAAACTTTCTCATTATAAGCAAAAAAACAAATGTGTCAAAAATAGAGTATTTTAAAATAAAATGAATAAAAAGGAATTATTTTCGTGACATGTAGCAAGACCTTAAAAATACATTAACTAAGATGCTGATCTGAAACATGCATATGGAACAGGAAACGCAAATACCAGTCGTAAGCCATACTTTAATTACACTTAACCAAACTTTATATACAAATATTTATTCTTTCTTTATACATGTTATTATTCATAATTATCATACTTTTCGCTAATACTTAGTACATTTAGGTCAACTGACTCCGAAAATTATTAAAAAGATAATAAATTCTGTGCTGGTATTTAAAGTTACCAATGTTTCTATACTTGTAGCAAAATTTAAACAAATTAGCATTGCCCGACTAACGCTAATACTGCTGTGAAACAGAACAACGAAACATCACTTGTACACTTGTATGTATGGAGTAGTAAAGTACAAGAGTAACAGAAACTTTTGTGCAACAGAATTTTACTAATAACTACAAGTCCATATACTTGTAATGTATTGGACCGTACCTTCGTGGAACAGGGCCCTGATGCCCTGCGAAAGTTCGGATTTTCCTTCAGGAAAATGTTGAACATTTCCAACACTTGCTGTAAGACATTAGCATTTGTGCATAGTTACATTTCATGTTTGAAATCAAATGTGAGTATCTGTGTAGTATCGTTCTCATTGTATTTACTCATCATCACAAAAAGCTTGATTAGCGGTTCGTATTTCACTCCTAGCTGTCACAGCCTTTAAGCACATACAGTTATATAATTGTTCTTATTATTTACTGTTTTCTCTGATTAGTTAAAAAGGAATAACGGGCAAGAAAAGGCAGGACCCCAGATCACTCTTAATCCCAAAAGTGTTTACCATATCGTATTCAGTTGTTAAGAGTTTGAAATCAGGATTGCAGCGTCAACTGGAAAAAAAAATGTCATATAGTATTCCGCGGCCTGAAAAACGCTAGATATTAAATTTCAATGAGAGGAGTACGCAGTATTTCCCACCCCTTTTGGTGCCTCCCTATCCCCTTTGGGGATGAAATCAGAGACAGTAGGGGATATGCCGCAGAGCTAAAATATCCACCTGGATATATGGAGTAATTCTGTAGTTTGGTCTAGATTGATTGAAAACTCGAAGCAGAACTTTGATTTTTCATTTGTCAAAGGGGATGAAATTAGGGAAGAGGGTACAGTTTGCTCATGTTTTAAGGCAACCTTTATATTTTTCCTGCTTTTAAAGAATATCTACAGAACTGTGTTGAACTCCGCCTAAAGGTTTAGTATTGGGTAGAGAATAAACTACGCATATTTTTGGCCTATTTTATACACATTTAAGCACTTTAATAATTTATACATTTATTTTTGAGTAACATATTTTAAAATTATCGGTGAACGTAAATGAAATATGAGGGTTGATTGCTGTACTGCATATCTGATAAATTTCTAGTTGGCCTGCTATGTTTATTTTACCATGATTTCATAATCTGGTAAAAATGCCTCACAAGATTTTCTTTCAATTTGGAGAATAATGCGCTGGGAGCTAGATCTGAACAGTAAGCATGTTTCAGCAGTTAAAACTCTTGTTTCATCAATTGCAGCACAAGATTTGTGGCTATGAAGTATTGTCCTGAAGAAAGAACTAATCTCGCTTCAACTTTCCGCGATGTTTTTCCTTGATTTCATGTGCTAATTGTGACTCCTATCTGCTAATAATGAAGGAGAATGACTTTTGTAGCTAGCATGAAGTTGCCTGCTGAATATCTTGGGGATGGGCATTCCGTATTGTGCATTTCGAGTTCAGAGTGCATCCATAGCCACCAATGTGTCAAGAAAAGTCTGTTGTCCGTTCTAAAATGTCTTAGATACTACTTACAAAGGTTGAGTTTCAACGTTTTCGATATCACTTTCGAAGTACCTATCTTGCAGTTAATGTTTTCATCTTTAATTATGCACATTATGGTATGAGATGTCTTTTTCTTCTACTACAAAGCTTTCACGTAAAAACTATCCCGCACGGGCGGTGTTTTGAATCCCGTGGCGCCGGCTGCGAGCGACGCTCCCCATTCTTTCCCCTGCAAGTCATCCTTCCTGTCCTTGAACATCGCTTCGAAGCAATGCAGTAGTTGAGCTTCGCCGAGATGTGACAGTTGATCCTAAAGCAGCGCATTTTCATATGAAAATGTCACAAGAACACGAGTCAGCTCGTCCTGTTCATGCAGAATTTCCTTGGTCAATAGTCTCCTGGATCAGTGTGAAAAAAAAAACGCAAAAACGTACAGTTTTAACAGAGGATAAACTAAAAAAAAATTGTGCAAGAATTGAAAGTGCCAACAGAATCACTGCCGAAATTAGCACAACAAGTGGGTGGGGTTTCAGTGGGTTCTGGACAAAAGCAGCAATATCATTAAACCTCAAACTGTACAAGTGTACATGTATTAATTGTTTAAAACTAGGCGACACGATAGCAAGAGTGCGTTATTGTGAACTTTTTAAAAATGTATTTGTTTTTCATTTTATTTATTTGTTTGTTTATTTATTTTGTTGTCTGTGAACGAGGGTTTAATGGACCCAGCGCTTCTGTTCTTTTCAAACGAGGTTTGACTTCACCTGAACGGTTGTGTGAACAATCAAAACATACTCTACTGGTGTAAATCCACATCGTGCACAGGAAACCTTCTTTAAGATAGGAAAGTTGGAGTTCGTTGTGCTGTAAGCGAAGGCATATTATCGGTTCGATTTTTTTTACAAGACGATATGCAAAAAGACACAGAAGGAAATTTTGACTCCATATTTTCAGAAACTTTCAGAAGAGAAACATATGGGTGGTTTCAACAGATTCTGTAACAGCTCATACAGCAGCGGAGACCTAGAATGAAATTAAGGAAGTAGTTAACAATGGAGTTATTGTGCTCGTGTATGACCCTCTCGCTCACCAGATTTAACAGTGTGTGATTTTTACCAGTGGGGTTACCTGAAGGACAAAGTTCATAAAACAAAGCCTCGCACATTGTAGAAATTTAAGGAAAATGTCACAAGAAATCGGAAACATTACAATAGCCGAACTTAAAAGTGTTCATCAGAATGGGTTAAGGTTAAGGCGAGGTTAAGGCACATTCTCGGACGGCCGCGACACGTCCAGCCCCTAAGAATCAAAACACCTCGCGTGCGGGATAGTTTTTACGTGAAAGTCCCGTTTATCGCTGACTAATTCGTTCACCTTGTAAAATTATTCATCTACTTGATTCATAGTTTCTTTCTCTTAATGACAAATTTCCAGGGACAACCACCATGCTCAGTATGAACTTGAAACAGCAAATGCAAGTGGCGTTTATACGAGAGCTGTTAACGGGTGATCCATATAAAACTCATGATTATTTCTCCTCCATTGTTTGAATATGAATACGACGAATGTTTCATTTATCTATCAACTTACGCGAGAGGTCTTGGAATTTTGACTGAATGTCGTGCGAGAGCTTTAGGCAATTATCAAGAGATGGCGCAAATGGAGTTGCAACTTGCAGTTTTTCATTGTCATAGTTGTTTGATCGTTTCAGGCGCCACGCCATAGCCACGCAAAGGATATACCAGAGGGAATTTAGTGTCCAGATAGAAACACAATACTGCAATCACCTGTAATCTCCCAGATTAACGGTATATTTAAGATGCAATTGCACGTTACTGGCATCCTTCTTGTCAAAATAAACACAAAATTAAAATCATGAGTTTCATGTGAATCTCCCTGTATATAAGTGCTTGCAAACTGAAAAGATGGTAGCACTAGATTGTTTACGGCGTTTCCTTGACAACTTGATGGCTGTCGAGGGATAATTTACATGGCTAATAAGTAGTTGTGACGCCTAGTCTGTTTGGTAGCCATGTTCCTACTTAACTTTGTAAACAAGCACTCAATGTGCAGAATACGAACTTCCTGTGTTAATAAAACATTAATTTTTGAAAGCGACATTGGACAAACATTACGGCGAATCTTCAGCTTTGCTTAAAATTGTTTGATAGGTTTAGATGTGGCCTAAAGAACCCGTGGGTATTTCTGGAGATCAAGTTCATAATCATATACTTGCATATGAAAAAGTATCGGCGAGATGATCAGCTGTCACTTCCGCGCAGAATGCAAGAGAATTTCTGAGACGGTAAGTGGAAGTAGATGACAGCACGAAACAGCGAGCTGCAACTGGAGAAAGAGACAATGTTTTGGGACTGTCACGGCGTAATTTTAATTTACATTTTGGAACAGGACAAAACCATAACCGGTGAACTACTGCAGTGATCAAGCCGTCCTCATTTGGCGAAAAAGAAAGGTTCGTGTTCCATCACAATAACAGTGACCAAGTCAAGTCTACGATTGTGACTTCAAAATTATTGCACTTCAGTTGTGAAATCCTTCCTCATTCTCCTATTTTCAGGATTTAGCTCTATTTCCTGTTCCCCAAAGTAAAGAATTTGTTAGCAGAAAATAAATGTAAATAAAATGAACAAGTAGCTTAAACAAATTCGTATTTTACACAAATCTATTTTATGGATTGGATAAGCAAATTAGAAAATTGCATTGATTAGAAAGGAGATTATGTTGAGAAGTAAAATATATATATATAAACAGTTCTTTTTGCATGGACTCAATTGAACAACCTCATGTGTTTAATGCATTCTTGAGCCATGAAATTATACTGTTAAATTAACTAAAGTGGTGAAACATAGCATCTAATTCAATTTTAGTATCCTTTTGTATGTATAATTTAAAATCTAACATATTAACTATAAAAATATGAAGATAGCAAGAGATATTAGTATGGGAGCAAATTCAAATAAAATGGTGTGTGATTTTCATAGTGTTTTAAAAGCTAAAAACACCCAGAAACGGTGGAAATTGTTGTAAACATGGAACGTTTGAAGATGGAGGCAATGAATAAGAGAACGTCGGTAGTTGTGCCTTAAGGAACAAAAGAGCTGCATTATTAACAGTTCTCCCTTCCCTTCGCTGCAGGGTCGGCGCCAGGTCCCTGGGGAGTCCATGTAACGCAGATTGCGACTGCAGCAGATCGCAGTTCGACCCCATCTGCGGTCTAGATGACGTCATGTATTACTCCCCTTGCTATGCCGGCTGCGCGCACGAGATTTCTCTGCAAGACTCCAAGGTAAGTCTACTGAGTGATATCAAGGTATCGTTCAGAAACTTTATTTGTTTTTCATCTTGTTGTTGAACAAATAAAGTTTCTGAACGATAAAGTTTGCTTAAATAATAATAATAATAATAATAATAATAATAATAATAATAATAATAATAATAATCATCACCATTTTGGTTTCTGCGATAAGAGTACCTGTTGCAACTGTGGATGTCTTTTGTCCTTCAGAACAAAATGTGTTAAATTTGCACACATGATAAGTTTTAAATCTTACATTCGCTTTAATCGTGTCAATGTCTAGCCTGTACCTTTCGTAACTCCAAAATGAGCGAAAACACACGCCCAAAGGAAGCAATAGTCCCTGAAAGACAGAGCGAATTCAACCACATTGAACAGTGCTGACATGTCTACACTGTTCTCAGTAACTTTTCTAAAAATTTGTACCCACTTATCTTCGACTGTTAAATTATGCTTCTTAGATGAACCCCACTCCGCCTTTGACCATTTTGAAACTAGCAGAACCTTTTCCACTAGTTTGTGTGGCTCGAAATAATGCTCCACGTCAATGCAGAGAGCAGTGGTGGCTCGTGCGCATTTTAGATGGTGGGGCGCAACTTATAAAAATAACATTGCATAGAATTCATGAGTATTGAAAAAATTACTGACAGGAAAAAATAAAAGAACAAAATAAAACAACACTTTCTCTTTTCTCGAAAATATAGTTAAAAGTAATTTTGTGTGCCGATATTCAATTTTTATTCACGTAAAATATTCACTACATCGTTTACTGAAATAAACGATTCACCTTCATTTAAATTTGTCAAGCATTTCAAATCTTTATTAATAGTTTTCTCACGTACTCTTGTTCGGAAACAAGGAATAATGTCAGTAATAAATATAAATACTTAGAATGCAGCAGTAAATTTAAACAACTGTCCACTTATTTATTTGCTTTATTGACAGTGTATTAAGATGTTAAAAAATACGGTAATAGGCAGAAATACCAAAACTGCCTTTTTAAAACGTAAAGTTATTTAAGGATACGTTAGCTCAGATGCTTTATAGTGGAAAAGTTTCTTATAGTTTAGATTTCCCATAAGACACTGACGTGAAAGATCAAACAGCTGATGAGAAGTATTAACGTTGACCTCATTACAAATCGCTTAGGGAAGCTCCTCTTGCAGGCGTTACGATATGGAGAACAGGCTCAGTGCGCATGTGCATGGAAAGTCCATAGATTCTGCGTGCCCTTCACATCCCTATCTTCCCCTTGGTCACTAACTTCATAACAACACATTTTAAATCAAAGCATTCTGCCTTTCTAAGCCTAGACACAAATACTCTAGTCCGTTCTCTTCACACATACACATACCAAGTTGTCTACATTTGCAGAAACCGTTTAAACAATGCACCTCTCGTATATACTACACTGCATGTGCTGACATATTCATGGTCTGCATCTACGAAATCTAGCTCTTTTTCGAGTTGTGCAGAAATTATTTAAAGATACTTATGATCAAAATTAAAGGAAAGGCACGTTCCTTTGTGCCCTTTAGCACGAGACGGCGCTGGTAGAAAGTGATGACTTAGCAGCAGTACATGTAAATACTAAGTGCTATCAAAAAATTCCCGGACCGACTCTATAGCGCGCCAACAGATGACAGCACAGATTAGCATGCAACAACCTTAAACTAGCAGTGTGTGAGAAATGCGTTAAACTTGAGAAATAGGCCACAGAGACAATAAAAATGCTTCGGCAGGCTCACGGCGATGGGACATGTTTCCAAGGGTATGGGCGCTTCAAAAGTGGAGGAATGTCCCTGGAAGTTGAAGGTTTCAGATATTGTTTATATGGTTCGTAAAAAACAATCAACTCCTGTGGATGTGCTCCTGTTTCAGAAGATAAAGACTCATCTCCATTTCAATGCCGTTAACGAGATACCATGAATCGCAGAAGGTTCTGTTCTCACAAACAATGCCTTTGAGGCCGCATTCTAAAAGTTGCACAAACGCTGAAATAAGTATATTGCTACCCAAGGAAACTATTTCGAAGGGATGGTGTTCAAAATTGGGAAAATTAGGTCTTTTCTTTGAAACATAATCTTTTTGGTAGTACCTGGTACATGAATGTAATTTGGCATCATCGAATTCTTCACATTGATAGTGAGCATTTTGTTCACGAATTTTCCTCTCTTCCTGCAACGTCTAAAGCAAGGACTACGTTTCTTAGGTTAAAAAGTGCTCCCCCTTCCTATCACGAATTTTATCATTGAGTGAATTGAGAATTGTAAGGAATTCAGCAGCCGTTTATCATCTCACTCTCAATTTTTTTAATACAATTACTATACATTTTTATTTCAGACTTCAAATAATTGAAGCCATACAAGCGAAGTCTGCTTTCAATTTTTTTTCTTAAAAGATATGGGAAAATGGTTTTGAAAGAGAAAATAAAACTTAAAATCAGGAAAAACATTGATAACTCTTATTAACGGTTGCAAAAAGCGATAGCCAACTTGTTTTCGAATGTCCAAGAATTGCTTGGTACTGAATACCGGCAAATACGCAGACTTCTTTAATAATTCTACGGGAACTGTATAGATATGGGGAAAAAAAAAAAAAAAAAAAAACTCTTGCAGGTTATTCTTGTACGTCACCTGATAACAAGTCATTCGCTCTCTGAATACTGTTGTGAAAAATGTGCTCAATACAATCCATACCTTAAATGTTTCCATGAATATTTAAATTCAATTTAATTTTTCTGAAAATATTATTTCTTCCTCCTCGATTAACTTCACCAAATTTTGTGTTTGTGCGATCGGCAGAAATATCTACGATTTTTTTCAGAAATAAAAACAGATTGAAGCATTAATTTACGACATCAAATGATCTGCAATATCTGACCGTCCGCCATGAGCCATGAAAAACACCGAAATACATGGCTGATTCATTGTCATTGTCTTTGGCTTAGGAGCCATTGCAAAAATTAAAACACTCACAAAAATCACCTTTATTTCACTTGCCGCATCACAAAACTGAACATATTTTCTCTTCAAAAACCACCAAGCAGCTCTCGATTGTTGCCCTTTGTAGCCCGATCGAATTGAAATTGAAAAAACACCTGATTCGCAACAATGAGTCAACCAGTTTTAAAATCGTATGCTATAACTCGACAATGGACTTGTTTATTTATTTTTTCAAATCTCCTATTGTTTCGATATACATAATGCATACAATAAACATATTCATAAATAAATTGCTATTTTTAAAATGACATTGCATGAAACAAAAACCGGTATTTCTTTTTAATTTTGATCATATATGTCCCGAAAAGCATTTTCGGACACCAAGACAGATTGCTGCAGAGTAACTATATACGATATGTCACATCAATAATTATATGCGCAATCTAGCTATTCACTATCGCGGAACGATACTTACTGCCTACAATTTCGTTGCTCTTTTCTTACGATGAATAGAATATAAGTACGCATCTGATTACAGGGAGTTTTCATTTCTGTGTAGGCTAGCTTTGGGCTCAACCCAGTTTATTATGTCCACCCTCTTCTAGGGTTTTATGGAAGCTTAGGTCTAATAAAACAACCAGGCTGAAGATTATATCAGTTTAAAATATAGAACTGCGTTATTTTTGGCTGCATTGTGGTAATATGGAATGCATATTTTAACAGTAAATGCCATTTACGATTACTTGTTATTTTAAAGGTTATTTTTAAAATTCCTTTAACATAATTTAGTTTACTGCGTAAACTAAACTATGGTAGGAAGTCTCTTTATTTATAATTGTTTCCCCTCTATTTCTAAGAAATAATTGTCAAATGCAGCGGAACGGCGCGGTATATTACTAGGGTTATAGAGAAAGGACGGCAAAAACGCTCAGTGTAATGTCAAGAATTCATTTAGATGTATATATAACAATATAAATGAAAAGGTAACACTATGAACAATGTAACTAAAATAGCAATAGCTAAAGAAGGAGAAAAAGAATCAAATACTTAAGTAGACACAAATATTTCAAACTTCTGGAGTTCTTTTAAGGCAAGAAGCACTCCAGAAAAAGCACAGAAGGATTGAGCATATAAACAAACAAATTTAAGAATGTGAACGGTTTTAATATTGCATATAGTATAATTTAATTATCACTTGTATTATTATAGTCACCATGTCGTAATTTGGAACATTAAATAATTGTATGATAACCCTACAGAGCTATTTCTTGGTATGTTTATCATAATGAATTGTTCCATTAATTTGGACATCCCATATCTCACCTATTCTATACAAAAGCCAGGCCACGCTACTTAATGATTGATCGAAAACTGCATAAACAGGATTTATAGTATTTTACTATGATCTCTTTAATCATAAACCAAATGTTTATACTTTGAGAAAAAAGGTTAAACCCGACTCGAAGCACTGAACAATATTAAACCTAACACAAAAACCGTTCACTACAAAAGGGCGCTTTTAAGCTGCACTTTGCAGAAATACATTGTTGCATAATATTTCATAGTGCTGTTTCCCTACTGAATATAATTGAAACCAGGCGCCTTTCCATTAGGATGATAGGAAGAGGAGGAGAAAATGCGAGAATCTACTTGCAATGCATCACAGAGAATGTTTCCTTAGCTGGGAATGCCCTCATAAAAGTGTTACCCCGAAAATATATTGCGGAACTCTTTTTCCTTGGCCCCATATGGAAGGGTGTTTCCTTCAACAGGTGTACGAGTGAAATGTGCTCATAAAAACCTATTGCTCCTCTATATAGAGCGCAACCTTCCCGTAGATAAATTTCATCTTATTTCTCAACGACTCAATAAATGGAGTAAATGATTAGATATATAAAAATATAAATAAGTAAACTAGAAGTAGAAGCGGTAAAGTTTTAAGGAAAACGTAATTTTCTCGACAAAGTATTTAAGGGCCAAGAAGAATCTACACTCTTGTATCATAAATACTATCTCTGGCTTAATGAGGGTTATGTTTTGAATTAAAAGACCCCAAAATCTTAATGAATTTTATTTAATTCGCTTTTGATCTTTTTGTTAAGTGCGAAGGTAAGTCATTAAGTAAGTTACAAATGGATATAGAACTTAAAACTAGTTTGAAAAATACTTTTAATTTTCAAAGTAATCTTCCTGCACACTTGTTCCATCGTTTCACAAGCCCCTGAAATCCAGCAGCATAAAACTCTAAGGCGGTAACTTCATCGTCAGGAAACGTTCATCCGAAAGTAAGGTTTAAGGGGGGAGGAAAATCGACATTTATTGTTGAAATGCTAAGTATGGAAGTAGGTATCATTGACAGTATACTCCATGAACATTTAAAGCTGCTAAAATGGGTCCCACATTCCCTAACCAATGAAGAGAAGAAGAGAAAAAATGAAAGTGCAAGGAAACTGCTGAACATGTTTCCATCAAATGATCCTAATCGTTTGACTGTTTGACTGGTGATGAAAGTTGCTTTTATTACTATACCATCCTAAACAAATCTCATAACTGCACGTGATTAAAAGAGAATGATTCAAGAACAGTTGTTTTTAGACAAGATTTTCGTTCTCGGAAGCGAATGTTCACTGTTTTCTTCAACTATGAAGGATCATTAATAGCCGACTGTATGCCGGAGGAATGACAGTGAAATGGAGAATACTAAGGCATAATTTTGGATCCTTCCCTCCCCCCCCCCCCCCAGAATTGAGGCTGCAGCGTCCAAAGATTTACTTTTACACGACAATGCGTCTCCTCATTTGAGGAAACTGGAAGTCGTCAAAGTTCAGTTGCTTGACCATCAAACTACAGTCCTGATTTTGCGCCGTGCGACTTCTGGTTGTTTCCTCCAGTAAAGTCCCTTTTAAACGAGGTCAGTTCCTTGCCCAAGCTATAAATTCAGCTCAGTTGACAATATCTCAGTCCGAGTACCGTAGTGGTTGCACCTCTACAACTGTGAGTGTGGAGAGAGATGGAGAGTACGGATTGTGAGAATACGTTTTCGAATTCAGTCCTTAGCTTGGACTTAAAGGTGACACTTACCAAACTTTTTGAATGCCCCTCCCAAACAGCTTGCTACTTACGTTGCTACTTAGGTTCCAGGTTGAAATTCCTTGAGGCTGGCCATTCTGACCTTTGATTTTTTCGTGGTTTTTCCCTGCTCACTAAAGCAAATGCTGGGGTGGATCTTTATTCTCCATGAACTTTCCGCATTGCCATTTCATTCCGTTTATTCAGTTACTGAATCGAAAGCGCCAGGACGAGTTAGGCTGATACAGCGGGCTTAGGTGTGTTCTGCTTAGAAACGATGTTAGGGACCCCTTTTATACACGTGGCTCACAGCCCTGTGCTTCCTTCGCCTCTTGGAGGTACCCCAATGACTCCCATTGCACAAACGTCCAGCAGTTGAGCAAAGCTGAAGTACCGAAATATCCTCCATCCCTAACAATCCCATTCAGTTCATCATTTTTAAAAAGATTTTGAATATTATAATTATAAAACAATATTTATAGATATGTCTATAATGTTCAGTTATTTGATATCACAAGTAAGATTTCTGGATGCCTGTTCAATAAGTAAAAATGTGTAATTACAACTTTTAATATCCTTTTATTCTTAATGTTTAAGAGTGCATTAAGTGTCAAGATAAGCTATGAGCAATCAACCAAAAAATACTTTTAATTAATTTAATGTGGTAATAACTTAAAATTTATAATACTTTAAGCTATAATATAAAATTTACTTATACCAATTAAAATACATTATAACTGAAACTTTGGCTACAATTTTTATTTTATCCACAGGTCTACTCAGAATGTGCATGTGTGCCCAGTGCAGCCAACATAACAACTACAGAATGGGATGGTACATATCAAGCAGTAAACAGAATGTGCGACTCAAAATGCACATATCTGTGGCCATTTGTGGTGTTGGCATTTCTGACTATGTTCTTCACATTCCTCAGTACGATGCCAGCTCTATCAGCTACCCTCAGGTGAGATAAAAATGTATGAGGTAACGCTTTTTATGAAAAATATGTTTATGGTATACAACATTTTTATTATACTGTCTGTTCCAGAATTCAACCACACAAATTACAAGGATTGTGGGGCGGTGGAGATCCTTTTGAGATAGAGAACTTATGGTTTCTAGATTCCATGCAATAGCATAAAATCTGTTTTGTTTGAATTTGAATTTATTTTCAACAAACACAACATTACAATAAAATTATACATTTCCATTTTTAAAATAATCCAATAGAATTATTAATTTTGCTAAGATGCTTGTTAACATCTGGTCCCACTGCACACAACTCCAGGTTATTAGTATATTGGTGACTATCATACTCTGTAATATCCTTCAATTATTATACTTCTCAGGTTCATTTCTTTATATATTTCCTTCCCTCATCCTCTTCATCATTCTTATCCATTTCTCTCTAACATTACCTAAATAGTTTCCTATCATTTTTATATCCTTCTCTCCTTTTACATTAAAATCTTCCTAATTAAAAGTTTCCCCATCTATATTTTCCCATTTTTTATTCCAAACGTTTTCTCTCCATAACTTAGTTTGATTACAATATAGCAATCAAGGAAAATCTGATTATTTTCTCCACACATTACATATTTTTCTATTCTTTATCATATCCGAACTCTTTTAAATTCATAGCTCCAGTTCTAGCCCAAGCTAGTTCTCTACCTGCCTTATCACATTGCTCTATATATTTTTCCCTACCACATACTATTTTTACTTCCCTATTAAAATTTCAATACCTCTTTTCACCCAAACTACTAAATATTTCTTGTCATTCAATATCTTCCAATCTTAGATTTATTTCTGTCCAAAATCCTCTATTTTCCTATTTCCTATTTATTCATACTTTTTCTAAACCTATCTGTTGTAAATTTCCTGCACTTTGAGATACCATGATTCTTTGTGCTTACATTTCTACTGTATACTAAAACATTCTTTAATAATATCACTCTCTTCTAATGTGATAATTCTGAATAAATATTTTACAATACTTGTGATTATTTTTTTTTCTTAGTGGAATATCTACCTAATTCTAGCTGTGCTATACCATTTTGGGATGCTGTTGGTAAACCTAAAATCAATTTTCAAAAATTTCTATTTATATATCAACATCTTTCCATGCATCTTCTACACCCCAAGTTATAAAATCTGTTAGTGGTCAGCATGCCACTGATTATATCTCCACAGGAGGTGGGGAAAAAGATAAATGTCTCACTTGCTCAATCCTTGAATAGTGCTATGGTTCAAGGCATATTAGGTAATGGATGAGGTTCAATCTACATTCTAAAAAGTCCTTTTAGATATTTAGAGAAGAAATAAGTTACTACTTTCAAAATATTTATGGAAAACAGTGTTTTGTTAATACTGAATAGTTTTGTATAATGGACATCTGTCATTTTAATAAATGCCCATTCAAATATTTCTTGCACTTCAATATCTTCAAAACTTAATTGTTTTTTTTCTTTCTCTCGCTTTCCAAAAATCTTTCACCTTTTAATTTCCTATTTTTCCACATTTCACGCATACCAATTCTTTCAAAATTCTGCTTAATCTACTGACCTAGGTCTTTATATAATCCTTTCTTGTAAAATTTAATTGCCTAATATTTTAATATAAGCATTATGGAAATCATTTATATGTATGTTTGTTTGCTACAGATGTGTGCAAGATGAGCAGCGAAGCTTTGCTCTGGGCATCCAGTGGATTAAAGTACGGCTAATAGGCACCATACCCGCACCAATGGTGTTTGGTGCTCTCATTGATGAGACTTGCATTCTCTGGCAAGCATCAGATGGCAAAGAAAATGGGGCCTGTCTTGTGTATGATAATATGTACATGAGCAGGTAATAACTAATAATATTTTGGATGTACAGATTTCTTTGAAGTGTCGTTTATAATAATATTTCCTTTTGACTCAAGATATTGCTCGGTATTCAAAATTTGCATAGAATTGTTGGAAATTAATATCTTTGTGTTTGTAGGTATATATATCTTTTAAACTTTAGAGAGAAAACATTCTTAAGATGATAATTTCATGGTTGGTATTTCACTTTCCCATAAGCTATGTAGAATTTAATTTCTCATGTTGTTCTCATGTTGAACTGGAGTAGTTCTTTTTAATTCTGTTTCTGCATGAGATTGGCAAAGATTTAAAGCCACCTGTAATAATCAATCTGAGGATTTTATTTTCTACATTTTAAGTTAGCACATTTATTAAATATTTTCCAAAGTACCTGAATAGCAGTTTTATTTATGGATATCATCAATGGGGTTCATGCACATTTTAGCTGGTTGGACACAGCTTTATAAAAGTTACATTGGATAGAATTGATGAACATGAATTACCACACTGATTTGCAAAAATGTACTTTCAGGCCAAAAAAAATTAACAAATAAAATAAAATAAAATGAAAATAAAGCACAACACTTTCACTTTTCTGGAAAATATAGTCAAATGTAATTTTATGTACTGGTATTCAATTTTTATTTGACGTAAAATATTCACTACAAGTTCACTAAAATAAATAATTCACCTTCACTTAAGTTTCTCATGCATTTCAGACCTTTGTTAATAGTTTTGGTATGTACTCTTGTTCAGAAACAAGAACTAATGTCAGCAATAAATATAAATACTTAAGATGCAGCAGTATATTAAAAAATATTGTCTGCACATCACTAGGTGCATTTCTTTTTCTTTCTTAACAGTGTATTTAAAAACAATAATAAAATATAACATTAAAGGATGCAATAATTATTTAAAGATACATTAATTGAATTGTCTTTATAATGGAAGAGTTTCTAATAGTTTAGATTCCTCATAAGCCATTGGTGGGAAAGAACAAACAACTGATGGGAAATAATAACATTGGTCCCGCAACAAATTGCTTGAGGGAGCTCCTCTTGGAGCGGCCAATATGGGAAGACAGGCTCAGTGCACATGTTGTCTAGGCCATTCTCTTTGCAATACACACACCAAGTAGTCTGCATTTGCTGGCTTCTCTTATAAATTTCAATGCATGTGCTGAAACGTTCAGGATTTTTATCTATGAAATTTTATAATCCTTTTTGAGTTAACAATTTATGCAGAAATTATATCTTTGTGCCCTTTAACATGAGACCCCACTGGATTTCATTTGAATCTTTGCAGCTAGTCTAATGGCCTTGTTGACTAGTGAGAGGCATTCTAACTAGTTAATAAAACTTCCAAATTATGAAAAAGCAGTGCACGCTTTTAAATATGTTACAAATTTGCCCTATTCTGTGCTTTCCAATTTTCAATTATCAATGGTATAATAACTTATGGCTGGAGATTTAATTTTGTTAACTGTGGTATTAACCTTATTATTATCCAGAAGAAGAATAAGAAGTGAGAGACTAACTGTTGTAATTCCTGGAGTTGAGGAGATGAGAATTTAATTTACGTTTAAATTGCTTTATTGTCCAACAATCTCTGACTTCAGGAAGAAGGGAATTCCAGATTTTGGGAACTAACATGATGAATGAGATTGAGAGAAATGTGATTGGTGATGAGGGGTAATAGTAAATTCATATTCCAGTCTGAGGTAGGAACAGATATACAAAGGGAAGAAAACGGAATGAAAATTTGTAATACAATAATCTTTTTCGTGTTTTCATAGTTCCACTTATTTTTTCTGTGTAAAAATAAACTTGTGCTTAGAAAATGTGCTTTTTGCTTCACTTGAAATGAAGGGACAAAACTTTTAATCTGATAACAGGCTAGAACAAATATTCATATCACTATCATATCCTTGAAGCACTTTGCCAATTTCCCTCAACTTCTTCAAACAATCATTCTTTGCACAGATATTTGCCAATTTGTGTTTTACAACTTCACCTTGCCTATCTGCTGCTACACCTGACACATTTAGCTTAATTTGGGATTTTCCAATTTATTTCATGGTATCACTTCTGCAGTGAACACTCCACAAAGCCCCTTCTAAAAATCCTCTGCCTGTGCTTATATGTTAAACTATTGGAAATTGTTGTAGCATCTAACCTAGGAAGTAGAATCTATTATAAGCAGTGCTTTCTATGAGGAGTTCAAGTTGCCAAATATTTTTTAAAAACTGAAATTGAAAACTAACATTAATCCAACCTAAACTTTTTTAAAATTGAATAAATATTAAGACTTAAAATCTACAAAAAAATTATTTGTAATTCTTTTTTGCATAGCTATCAAAATGTGACACTACCATTGTTGCTTAAGCATGAATATGAAACAAGGAATTTTTACTGGATTCCCCCACCTTTTTTCCCCACTAATACCAAGATTGTTGGGCTCACACTTCCACCTTATTCCCAGCAATTCACAGTATTGCCAATCTTACCAAAGTTGTACTAGGTTGCATGTTTTATTTAAGAGCAGAAAACTTTAAAACATATATATATATATATGTACACATATATAAATTAACAATAATTATAAGTCTTCATGCCATAAAAGAACTCAACAAGTTCGAAATATAGTGATTTCAAGTGTAACTTTATCTTAGTGTTTTATCCTTTATTACTTTTATAATTATTGTTAATTTGTTACATTGTTAGTAGTATTACTTTATTTTTATTTTATCTCTCTCTCTCTCTCTCTCTCTCTCTCTCTCTCTCTCACACACACCCACACACACATTATTTTATCTCTCTCTCTTACAAACACACACAGACACAGAGTGTTTATTATAAATACAATATGTGCAATAAAGATGTATCAAAGTTTAAGATGCAGTTTTTAATTTTAATGATGTAAATTTTTTTTCATGTTGATAGTTCGAACAGTTTGCAAGTGTGTTTCAATAATTTTTGTTTTTTTTATTTATTTCATGGTTTTTTGACCAAAAGTGGGCTGTTGCTGCATTTTTCTATCTGTTTCTAATAATATTTACAGGTTTCTAAAATTATTTTCACTTTTCCAATATAATATCTGATCACAGTCTTTGCAATTTATTTGGTTAGAGATACCCGACTTCTTGTCAGAAGATGTAGATTTTTATAGGAAGATTGTATCATATTTATAATCTTATGAATGTTTTGAGGAGCCAACATTATTTTCTGTTTTTTAAAGTTTCATTAAAATTTATTGAACATGAAAGATGGTATGTAAATTTTTTGAATTGCATATGTCCTATCATTTGAGATAGCATACTTGTGTCTTTGATATCTTTATTTGTTTTAAACTTTTTAATTATTTTATATACTAAATTTTATGGAAATCATTATGTAATTCTATGTGGATGATGTATTGGTATTCTTCTTTGTATTTTTTTCTATTGATTGGAGCATTCACTAATTATATGCAAGGCTATTTAGGATGGCACAATGGTGTGTTTTAGGATTAAAGCTATTTTTCTTAATGTGAATGTAGCTGTGGGTAGGTTACCTATATATTCCAAAGGCTAACCTGTTATTGTCTTTTATAGTCTTCAAATCTAAAAATGGGATCCACCCATTCTTTTCAATTTCTAATGATATTTCTGTACCAAGTCTTGAAAATTGTAGGAAAGGCATCAATTAGGCAAATTTCAAAATCATTCATAAACAAATCTGCCAAGAAAAATGAAAAAGGGCTGCTGATAACAATCCAGAACCTTTTTGATAAAATTACCATTAAAACTGATTAGCTCTGTCAAAATGATAAAATCATCTATTGTATGTACGGGATGTAAGGCAGCTTTTTAACAATTTATATTATATTCTATCTGTAGGAATACTGGGGAATAATGCAGACATGTCAAAAGATACAAGTAGGTCTTCTGATGAAGCATATATATTCTTAACTTTTTCAATAAAATTAAGTGTTTTTTATTCCTAAACTTCTAAATTTTTTTTTATGAACAGAATTTCTGGGAAAAAAATTTTGCTATCTTGTAGGTTGGTGAGCCAATTTATCTCATGCTATTGTCTTTTTTATGAATCTTTTATGAATTTTCTATATGCAATACATCCTTGGGATTCTTGGGTTGTTAGGCTTAATTTTTAGGATTTCTTTATTGTTAATATTTTATTGTTTTTAAAGTGGCATTGACTTCCCTGATGCTGTCTTTTGCCCTACAGCACTACATAATGGTTTCCATAAAAATTAGTGTATAAAATAATTAAAAAGTTTAAAAGAAATAAAAACTTGTGTCATCAACAATAAAAATAGCATCATAAACTTTGAGAAGTCATCAATGGATATATTTGATAAATTTCTCCAACCACCTATAGGTTATGCTTCTGCAAATTGGTTTTCTGCTGATGATGGAGTGCATGTTCCCGAAACATGTCCAATTAAAAAAAACCAAGTAAATCAAGTAAAGGTGTGACAAAACCAACTCTTTATCAATATTATTTTACTACCAAATTTTAATAGCTTCAAGAGTATCAGTTCATATTAGAAATGTGTTAGCTTCAATGTACATGCATTACTCCCTTCACCTTATTGTGTTCCATCTTCATCATTTCATTCCCCCTCCCTGTTTTTTATAATAATTGTTAATGCCTGTTTGACCTACTGGGGCATCACTGGTGGCCATTTGGCCTTAGCTCTTAGAGTGGAAAGATTAATGTTTGTTGACAGTGCATATCAGATTTCGGTAGAAGGGTTTAGATCTGTGAATCCTAGAAAAACAATAGTTTATAACTTTTGTAATGATATCTCCATTTACTAATCCTAATATATTACATAAGCTTAAAACTGGATCATATACATGGAAGGGAAATTTGAAACTGGAATGCATAAATTTCAATATACATTCTTGAGGTACTTCCATATTTATAGCTTGGTACATATTTTTTAAGTTCTTAAGAATTGCTATTTCTATAATTAAGCTCAAAAAAACTATCCTCTACTTTCTAGGTATGATTTGAACCATAAGTTAAATGTCTTTAATTCCATAAGCATGCAGTTTTGAAAGTAATATGGTATGATTTGATACATCATAAGCTTTTTTCAAATCCAGAATAACTGCTAATATATTATTGTTGTCATAAATTTTTTTGTATATGTTTTATGTAAAATGCCAACAACTATTTCAGTATTATTGTTGTTGTTAAAAAGTAGTACATTCCTTTTTAATCACTGTATATATCTAGTAATTCTAACAAGGTATTTGTATTGTTACAGATATATGCTTGCGTTGGCTTTCCTTGGCAAGGCAGCATCATTATTATTTTTCTTTCTGGCATGGTGGTTCTACATTCCTCCAGTAGGATTCAAAGAGGCACTGCAGGCAGCAACACCTACCTCGCCTGATATCACAGAAGATGGTGGGGGGCGAACACCATCAATAATAATGAATGGTCACACAAACCATGCACGAATGACAGAGGATAATTAAATTGTATCCTTCAGCCTTGTGCTTGAAACCAAAGAACAGATGATATGCCCTCCCAGTTTTTTTAACTGAATGTCTGGATGTAATATAAATGGAATGAATGTTTTAAGGTATTTGAAAACATATTTGTTGATGCAATATGCTGTTCATGTTTTATATGTACAATTGATGTGAATGGATCGGTGCTTGCAAAGTATTCAAGCACATGGCAGCTCTGTCCTTAAGTTGCTCAGGTACTGAAACAAACAACTTCCTTAGCTTACATATCATTTTATATCAAATTTTTTAACAGTGAAAAGAGACATTTACTGTCTTAAAAATTACTCATCATTGCATCATTTCTAAGCTTTAACATATGATATAATTAAACCATAAAGCCCTTGATAAAATTGCTTTCCTAAATAATGCAGATGCTTTAAACTTAAAATTATTATTAGTAATTTCCATTTTAGGAGCAGATGCTCATTTGTTAAGCATGTGCTATAATGCATTACATCACAATCATGAAGTAAATGTTATAAAATGAATGTTTTTCATTAAAAGATGGAAGAATTTAGACAAATAAGAAGTGTACCTAATAGCTATATGGCTTAAATTAATGTATGGCAGTAAAATTAAAGAGTTGTATGAATAGTTATTATTTTGAGATTAGACAAGAAATTGTGATCTTGGCATAGATATAATAAAAAGTACAAACTCTGTTATGGCTAAGATAAATAAGATGTTAATTTCAATAGTAATGCTCATTGGGTTTGTTGGCATGGAGATTTAATTTGGATGTTTGCTGGCATCTATAGCCTAAGACTGATTACCGAGTTCATAGTAGTTTCAGAGTAGCATAAAATTAAATTAAAGGTATATTTATGTACTCAGCCAGTGCTATAAGTTAAGTGGTAGAACTGGTCATGAACTTCATAGCTGCTTGAAGTTTCTCCAAAGATTTTCCTAACTTGAATAGGCAACTTTCTACTAACTGGTGCTTGTACAATTATGATAGGGCCACAATTTTTTATGTCAGCAATAAACATGAAATGTCTCTGAGAATTAAGGGAAGGAATGTGTACATCCTTTGACAAAATGAGTTATCTCTTAAAGAAAAAATTCTTCTAAGTCCTACTCGGTACATTATGAGGATCACAAGGTAACTGCAAAGCTATGTAGCCATTACAGCAGTTGTGTTATATGGCATGCACTAAAGATTCTGTCTATTATATGTATTTTGTTAGCTCTGTGGCAGAGTATGCAGTGATGCTGTGGTTAAGAGCGCAGGTTCCCCTCATCGCATGAAACACATTTTTTTTCAATAAACCTTTGTAACATATTATGATATATTAGTTTTGTAATATTGTTTCCCCTACACATTATATTATATACATATAATGAACATTATAACATTTCCTTCAGTATTTGTTCTATCTAAATGCAATCTGTGCACATGCAAGGACAAAAGATGGCTTAGGGACACAAACTGAAGAAGCCTGGGATGTTGTAATCTCTCATCCAGACTACTGAAGAAATTTGATATCATCTATGCCCCGAAGATTGAGGGTAGTTATACATGCTGAGAGTTCACATTCCCAATATTAATTTGTGTTTATTTCTGTGTCTTTTCACTTTAGAAGATTAATAATTCTGTTCATATATTTATTTAGTTATTTGTAAAGAATACATTAATTTGTGATTACATTTTTGTGTGTGCATAGGTAATGCCATATAACTTAAATAACATAAATTTGAACAGTTTGGGATTTTCACAGTGAAATATAGTATCATATAGTATCATATAAATGTTAAAATAATATGTGATATTACGGCAACATTAGTTATATATATATATATATATATACACTTATATAACCAGTAATAAAAAATAATACAAAAATTTTGTGTGGGATTTAAACCCAGGAGCTTACGCAGAAGAGCAATGCTTTCTAAACCACTTGGCCACCACTACTCTACCATAACGTTCTCTTTCCAGATGCTTATGATTGTGACAATTACAAGTGCCCATTGCAGTGTACCAATCTCTGCATGTTTGGAATTTCAGTGTTTATGAGCATCCCCAAAGCTCTCTGATCAACATGTAGAATCTGGGGATGACTCATTTTTTTGGTCAAAGGGTGTACCACAGTAGACAAAAATAATGATTTACTCTCAGAGTGTCCAACTTCAGCACTCAGTGCCAACATTGATAGCACTCAGTAAAACAGATTTCAAAGTAGGAAAAATTTGTTTTCATTTGATACATTTTCAATTAATGTCATGCAGAAAACACATACATACTTACCCATATGCACATACATGCATAATAGTAGTACCCATCAATTATAGTACAGCCAATGAGTCGGAGTTGATCAAGAGAGAGCACCAAAGTGGACAACAATCATCTATGCTTTGTACTAGTAACCACATTTAATGCTCCAGTCAAATACCAAATTAAGCATCAAGTATATAACAAATATCTCCACCTTGGTATATTGGTTGATTATTGCATATTTCATTTTCCCTGGAAAGATGCCTGAGGTGAGATTGACTGTACATTCTAGCAAGAGGTTCACATAACTCCTCTACTACTTTTTTGTACTATGTTGGTACTAACCCTACAAATGTTTTTGGTTTGAGTGTCATGATTGCTTTTCTTATTTTATAAAATCGTTTGTGCATTTTCAATGACTATTGCTAAATACTTGTTGGTGATCATTTGCTCCAATGTATGTGTCTTGAAGTTTGTTACCTCTGGTCTCTTATCTTGATGTTGCAATAGCTATACAGGTACTCATTTCTGTTTTTGTGGCAACTGACCTGTCTTATTGACATGCATGAAAGCAATTTTTCTGTGCTTCTGCAGCTATTTTGAGTGTTCCTTCTCTAGAAAGCTTTGTACTTTGTACAATACACTTGTGGTGTATTTTTTAAGGTTCTTCTGCTTATTCATGTTTCTTACTATATGTAAATCTTTAATGACTTCATTCCTTATGTTGTAACAGTTGGCATCAAACCATGCTTTGGTCTTTCTCTGGTTTCTGGGTTTTATTATGACTGTTCTATGTAGTAGATATCTGTAGTGTTATTTGTATCCTTAGCTACCATTCTTTCACAATCTTGATTGTATGTTCTTCTGTTTTATGAATATTTCATCAATATTTCTAGTTATGAATGATTTTCAGCTCTCTTCCTTATTGCAGTAGTCCTAAGTATTTGAAGGATGGTTATAACTAAATGTTTTCTAATGGAGTTAGTAGTTTCTGTCTTTTGTTGTACTGCTATTGCCCCAAAATTTATGATGGGAGTGCCATTTTAAGAAACGTAGGTAGTTCAGGTTATTGTTTACAGTCCTCCTTGTTCTATTCTCTCTTGATTCTGGAATTTCTTTAGTCATTTCTGCAGTGTAGGACCCCAGCTGTAATGACTGATTTGTTTGCATCTGATTTCTATAGAGCTTCACTGCAGTTGTCAGTGATCTCTGGTGAAGTTATTTACATTTGGAACTTTAACTTATTATATATGGAGATTCTTGACAGAATACAACATGGAAAGCACTGAAAAAGCGACAGCTCTTTCCTAAAGAAAGCATCATGCATCTTGAGAACTACTCATTCCAGACTTGTATGTATAGTGGTGAAAGAAACCTTCTTTCTAGATGATCTGAGATATGATCTTCAACTACCCACCAACAATAGTATACACTCAGATGATCCAAAGGAGAAAGAAAAGTATGGCAGATATACAGTAAGATTTATGCATCAGGTTCCATCTTATACTGGGACTAGACCAAAGTCAACTACAAGTTGAGACATGTAACTATACTAGTATTCACTATTTTCAACAAAAATTATGCACAATTAAATTATTTCATGAACCCAACAGTGAATGTGTTTGTGGAGAGTATGAAAAGTGTCAAATCAAAAAAAGGACAAAATTCTTAATGGCTTACAATAAGGTAATATTGTGCATGCAGTGAAAACAACTGAGGAAAATTACCTCTCTTTGCACATTATTGCACATTTGTTGTTATTGTTGTTATTATTATCATCATCATCATCATTATCATCATCATCATTATATTTAAATCTTTAATTTCATCTAGGAACTATTCTAAGCATTTTGTTTTTGTTCTTATATTCTGTATGTTCAGAGTAATAGCCAATTAATTTGATCGCTTTGTAATTTCTTTACATTGCATTTGTTATGCATTAAGTTTTTTCCCACATGCATTTTTATTTTAAGTAATCTGTAGGATACCATCCTGCTGCTGGATTAGTTTAACTGTCTTCTATTCATTGTTTCTACTGCTTTATTAATTAGCCAGGAGGTAGGAACCCTCAAAATTTAAATGTAGCCATCCAGTATTTTATTTCCATTTGTATGTATATATATATAGCCTTTGCATGCCCACCATATTTTATCATTCACTTTGTTTAAGTAGCCATTGAGACATCATGCCTTTTAACAATGCTGTTCACTGCTATCACAGCTTGTCAAATCTTTGCTTTAGTAACACTTATCAAATTGTAAATTTCTCCCATCATTTTCACTAGCACTATGGTCATACCTTTTCTTACCCAACTGCTTGGCTTTAGTACCTCTATGACTTTGACATTGGCACCTTTTATTTATATAAATTTTACTATGAAGTCTTCTATCACTAACACTTCTGGAGAATGTTCTTTCACTTACTATGGTTGCATCTTTTAGATTGGGTTACTGCCATGTGAATCTAGACTTCACCATTTACATGATAGATACCTTCCATTTTTCTTCTGTAGCTAGTTGCAGAATTTCAAACTTGTTGCTGTTCGAAAATATTACCAATCTTGGTTGTGTTTGCTGGATTTCTTCTTTGTCTCCTTTATCCATGAATTACTTTTCCATTATTTCAAATTCACTAGCTTCTTCTTCTTCTTCTTCTTCTTCTTCTTCTTCTTCTTCTTCTTCTTCTTCTTCTTCTTCTTCTTCTTCTTCTTCTTCTTCTTCTCCTCCTCCTCCTCCTCCTCCTCCTCCTCCTCCTCCTCCACCTTCTCCTCCTCCTCCTCCTCCTCCTCCTCCTCCTCCTCCTCCTCCTCCTCCTCCTCCTCCTCCTCCTTCTTCTTCTTCTTCTTCTTCTTCTTCTTCTTCTTCTTCTTCTTCTTCCAATGAAGAGTTGAACTAATGTCCACATTTTTATTTGCTAATGCGTTCCATTTTCTGTTGCTCGTGGTCTCAGTCAATGAAATTTCAATTCTTTGTTTTCTTCCCTAAGTGTTTTAATTTCATCCTGAGCTCTTTTTAGGTTCTTGTTTAAAATGACTATTAGCGTCTGTACTGACATGACAATTTCTGCTTCATGTTTTGTGGTTTCCTTAAAGAATTTGGTTTTATCCTTATTTTTCCATTACATTACATTTCATTATGAACTAACTCTAATGCCAGCATTAATGTATTTATTGACTATACTCTAGCTATGTCCCACGATACCAAACATGAGGTTGGAAATGAATCAGTGTAGTAAGACCTTCTTGTTTAGCAAAGTTATTACATGCTTTAACCAACCAGACCAATATACAATAGCAATAAATAGAGGAATAGTGTGCAAATTTTATTTATTTTGAGGCAAATGCTTAAAACAATTACATAGTACATAAGTGACTGTAATAAAATTGAAACAAAACTGCTGTAAACCCCTGTCTAAATTAATTATTGTCATTTCAATTATGCTCTAATTATGCTGTAAATTACATGTTCTATTTTAATTCTGTATGCAAGTGTCTGGAAAAAATGCCAAAATATCTTACCTTTATTTATTACTTTGTTTATTTAAAGTTTTCTTCATGCCTATTCCAACATAGGGTTACTATACATTACCATTTATGTGGACCTGTCTATCTTTTGATAATGAAAATAAAAAATAGCCTTATATAATTTTTAGAAATCCTGTAATGTGAAGTGCTAATTGGAACTTCTATAGTGAAACAAATCATATAATTAAGATTATTGTATGACTGAGTCAAACTACACACTCTTATTGACTCCACTTATAATATAACCACCTATACTCCACCTATAATATAACATATTTTGCTTCAGCTAACTGTTGACTGCTGGATAATTCAGTATTCCTTTGGGGATGCATATACTGCTCTAGTGGAGGTATGATAAAATTAAAAGTTTGTTTTCATCCCCTGAAGTGTCTAAGTTCATTAAACTGTCTCTGTATTTATAAATATAGATTTTCTCCCACATTGCTAGCTCTGTGGGTCCCTGGATTGACTGTAATAATTTTACTTTGTTTACTATGTTGTAGTTCTCTGTTGAAATGAGATGTTACTGCTGATTTCTCCATCTGTTTGTATTTTATGTTTCTGAGTGTTCTTGTATCCATGTACGTATGTTTCTCTTTGTTTTTCACATTCTACACATTTTATTTGCTAAATACCTGCTTTTTTCTTGGGTGTAATCCTTTCAATAATATTGCCATTCAGGAAATTTTTAATATTAAATTTGTGTATTGATGCCAATCTAATATTGAAGTTTATAGAATATTTTGAAATTTGTGCTTAGCCTATGGATGATATGTGAATTTTATAAAAATTGTCTTATCTTTTTTTTTTTTTCTACTGAATATGTTGTGGTTTCTTTAATAAGTTTTTGTTTCTTGAACTTCTGTACTATTTTTGTGAACCAGTTCTTTGCTAAATTCATTTATTAATTAACAAACGCGCACATGCACGCGTTTGTTTGAGAGAGAGAAATTAGTAGTTATGTATAATATAAACTGATTAAGTCAAATGTACAAACTGTACATAATTGGTGCATAAAAACCTATAAATTTCAATGAACCACTAAACTTTATAGCACAAATTCTTGTCCAGAGCTAGTCATTTTTTCTGATGGGCTAATTCACCAGGTACTTGTTTTAACCACATTGATAATCTCAGACCCACAATAAGTTCTGGTACTTCTGATTTTTTGTTTATATCTTATTAAAGTTCCAGAAATATAAATGCTTGAAAATTGCAACATAATGAAAATATAAAAAAAATTCACCTAAAAATAATAATAGAAACAAATAAATCTTCCAAAAATGACAAACTAAATCTTCCAAAAATGACAAAATAAAGACCCAAAATTGGGGGGGGGGAAACTAAAAACTAAAAAGTGTAAAAAAATTATAAAAATAATTTTAACAACTTAGTATTTCTATAATGTTCAGGGTTTGTGTACTAGTTGCCTAAGTCTATGATACACCAGTTAAAGAATTAGGTTCCTATCTTCAAAACCCAGGCTCTGACCACCAGAGAAGCATATCCAATCTTTCAATGCAACATGAAAAAATGCATTTTTAGGGTTAGTTGTTTTTATACAAACCATTGGATCTCATAATTTATTCATTTTAGAAAAGATATTTAACACAAAAGAATATTATTTCAAAGACATAGATTTTTTTGATCTGTAAATTTTTCAGTATGTCTGTTCTGAGTGTCCTCTTTTTGATCAGTGGTCATCTATTAACACAAGATATAAGCACTTAATAATGAATTAATTAGAAGTCTTTGACAGTAAACAATATATCACTTGAGCATAACAATTGACTGTGTAAATAGTGTTTACTATTGCGAACTGCTATACTCAAATTATATAATTGCATCTTTAAACTATCTGTCTCTACATGGTGGAAGTTGGACATTACTAGAAACTGTACATCTTTATGTTTAAACCTGATAAAAGCAACACTTTTACTAAAAATATGTAACTTTAACTAGAATTTCAACTTTCATGAACAGAAGGAAAATATGTAAGTTATAATGCCAATTCACTTGCCAGTCAGTCATTGGAGTGCCAGAGGGCAGTGGCAAAGTTAATTTAAAATGTATGAACTGAGAATCAGCAGACTATATTACACTGAATGTTGAAAGTGAAATGGGGATGGAACAATCGCAGCATGAGTGGCAGTGAAAATCGAAGTACCCAGAAAAAATCTGCCCACTGTCATTTCATCCATCACAAATTCCACCTATAGTCTTTGGGATCAAACGGGCCTCCTTAACATAGGAAATAAAAACATACACACATATTTTTATATTCTTGCGCAGAAGCTACTAAAATGTTTAGCCATTTATGTTTCATAAAGAGCAAAACATATATTGGTACATTACTGCTAAACACCTTTTGTTGACTCATTGTTCAGCAAAGAATCCAAGGATGAATGATAAAAAAATAAATAACTGAATCCATTTTATGTTGTACATCACAGTTTGAATTACCAACAAAATTATGCTAGATAATCTCAGTCATAGAGATCAGATGCCAAGCAATTACATCCTATTTTGTAGATACAAATAAAGAAAGTTAAGTGTTAAATTTATTTTTAAAATAAATTTTCTAACATAGATAATATAAAAAAACACATTATTTCTGTTTTATACCTTTTTGTGTTAATATAAAAAAAATATAATTGATACAATATTTTTGTCTTGCTTGTCTTCTTTTTCTCTTATTCATTAATGAACAAAAGATAGACCTAAACAACTTGCTCATGTTTTCTGTAATAAAAAAAGCATTCCATTATATTTTATGTTATGTTCTCAGAGAAATTGAATGTAGTATTGTAAAGTCATGAATGTTGTGTAAAATGTTGTAAAAGGCTTAATATTTGAAAGAAAGTACTTTAAAAGTATATCAGATGTAATTTTGGAAGAATTTGGTTACATTTCATTTCTCTAGCTATGAATCAAACAGAATGTAAGGTGCAACACCAAATGTTTCAGAAAAACTATTGGATAATAAAATTTATATGCTACTAAAACAAAATATGTAAATTAAAACATATTCTACAGTGTAAATATGTAGTAAAGTAGAGCATTTGGCAGGAAACAGTACTTTTAATTGCACGTCTGGTAAAGAGTTGCTTACAGAAATATATGTAACTGAATTGTACAAAGCAATGTATCTTTATTTGCATTTTATAGTAAACTAACATCACATTCTTTAGCATTAGTTATATAAAACCACCATTTCAGTTCCTAAATTAGCATTCATAGCTATGCACAAAGCTGCTAAATTTATGAAATGTTCAAGACGAATGGAATAGCACTCTAAAACAACATAATTCTGCATTTTATCTTTGACATTTTAGGTGATGAAGTTATATATTTGTTAAACTGGAATACCAAGGAACTAGAGCTTTATAAATAGTTAAGCTTTCAGTTTTCTGTTATAGTTTAGTTGTCAAACAAAAGTGCATAGATCTGAAAAATTAATTAATCTTAATCTATTGAATATATTGGAGTAGTAAAGTGTTAAAACAAAAGATTCACTCTAAACTTAGGGATTCATTTTTTTTTTTTTCACTAAACTCCACTTACTTACATAAAAGTAAGATGTGTTTCAGGAGAATCTCTCCCATCTTCAGTTGCTCACTGAACTGCCATTATTCGAAAAGATCCATTATCTTGAGATGTGCAATGAAGCCACTATTAGACTGTACTCATCTTCACCACATGGTTGTTGGTTGCTAGTAGCCATTAGGGATGCTGATATTTATTTTTTCCCTAGCTTCCCAATAAAGAGTTTCCAAATTATTTTTCATTTATAGAGTTAAATAACGGGGATTTTCACAGTGAAATATAGTATAATAAAGCAAATTATTTATTATTTGTTTCTTGCTATTAAGTTGACTGCATTTCAGAAGATGTTTTTTATTTAAGATAGTATTCTCATCTTTACAATTTTCTAAAAAATTCCAAAAATATATGAAAGTTGCAGGACAACATTTTCTACATCTCCATACTTATCTCATTAGGTGTATGCTATTGTAAATATAATTGCACTAACTTGGATCGATGTGCAATAATACATGTGCTTTGTAAAGAATTACCACCACTGATTAACAACCTGCTAGCTGCCATTAAATACACAGTGTTTCATTGTGCACATCATATCCAATGAATTGTCTATTTTATGATAATACCTTGGAAAATCTGAATGGCTGATCTCTGTTGTGTCATGCTCTTTGTGTATAGCTATGGACCCTCCTCTTGCTTATCCTTTCTTAGTAGAATAATTATATATAAGAAATGATCATGCTTAAAACAAGTAGCTGCATATAACCAATTTGGTAGCAAATAAGGAGGAAAGAGAAAAGAAAGGAGAAAACACTCTTAATACAATTAAAATCATTATGTGATTGAGTCGAACTACATACTCTATTGCTCCTTTTACTTGTTTATAATATGTAGTACTAGATTCATGACCCATTGTTTGCATCCTCAGCTATCAGTCAACTCTTAATATGTTTGTTCTTTCAAAAGTTGTATAAACTGAATATATACTGACACAGATAAATCATCAGTTTCAAATTAAGGACTTGAAAATTATCACAAAGAAGTGTGTACTTTAAGCACATACATCTAAATTGTCTAAATAAATATCCAACTAAGTCATGAAGGACAATAAGTAACAAATCTCTCACATGTTTATAATACATTCAATAATTATATTTTGAGCATAAGCAATCATTTACAAAAAACTAACAGTAGCTTAACCCAGAGATTAACATATTCAATCCACATCCAGAAATGAACAAAAGTGAACTAAATAAACTGACAAATGATGTTAATAATTAAGGATCCAGATGGAATGGGATGCATTATGATCAAAAACTGTGTTACTGAATTGTCTACCTATTTAATTACTCAGTGAATGAATATTTTTTTCTGAAAAACGTAAAATAATGTATGTCCAACATGCAAAAAAGGCTATAAACAAGTTCCAATAAAATATAGGCAAATTACTTTAACATTTGTCTTTGGAAAACTGTATGAAAAAGTATTCTTAAAAAGAATAACAAATTTCTTAAACAATAGCAAGTTCTAATTAAATTGCAACTTGGTTTTAGGAAAGGACATTCAACACTAATTACCATTGGTGATTTTATTCATGAAATATTAAAACAAAATGAATTGAAGTAAAAACCCAGTGGCTGTATTTCTGAATTTATCTAATTTATAGCGACAGTATCACATGATCTCCTGTTTGAAAAACTATAAACTATAGTTTAAGAGAGAAAGTAAATAAAATTGTAAGCAATGCTGTGAAAGTTACTGGGATTCTGGAAACTATATAAAAAGTAACCTATCTACCTTTGAAACTGTACACTTGAACAAGTAGTAAGTATATATTTGAACAATTTATCCATATTTACTTACTGTTTATCATTTGTTTAGATATACAAATTTATTTAAAAGGTTTGTTGTTTCTTAGACAATTTTGATGATGAGTATGCATTTTTATTTGTGATATATATTATTTGTAGTAGTTTTTTCTGAATTTTTGCCAAATAATAGAACCATCAGAGGCAGATACTACCTTAATCTTCAAACAGACTACATGGTACACGATGATAATTTAATTAAACTGCAAGTATGACGAAAAGTTTATGTATTTTGGCATTTAACTTAATTTTAATAAAATCAACAATACACAGTTGAGCAAAGTTTAATATTTCTTATGCATCTGTGGTAAATTTCATAACAAAAACCTGATAATTTAATTTTTTTCTGCAAGCTTAAAGTTATCATGGCACAGAACAATATAGAATGATAGTATTTTGTCAGTATTTTGTACTATAAGTTGGTTAGCTTTAGCTTATTCTCAACAGTCAGAAACTGGGGTGATGTGCTTAGAGCATAACATTTGAGTAAAAAAGATAAACAGTCCACTACCATGGGAATTTGGCACATCCAGAATAGATACTCATACAAATAATTACATTAAAAACAGAAGCCACAACCCAAAACCACACAAACTGAACTAAACAACATCCTTGCATTCAGATTAGTTAACCTACCTATAATCACCTATATATATATATATATATACATATATGGTGTTGATATTTATTTATTTTAACATGAAGTATAAACAGGTGCATTCCTCTGAGTTTTTGAATATAAATCTAAATGCTAAGCTAAACAGAAAATTTTACAGGCACCATGAGTATATGGAGGGTTTTTTTTTTATCTTTGGAAAAGCATTGTGACTATAGACATTATGTCATTTTATGATATTTTAAAAATATTTACAATCACATTTTATTAGGAATGACAAGTTAATCTGTCAAAACATTGCAGACACTCATTCGGTACTTCAACACGTATGCAAGCAGTACATTTACTTCATATTTATTATTTTATCATTTATTTACATGTTGATTTCAAATATTTGGTTTATGATTTACTTATTATTTACTTGTCAATTTCAAATATTTAGGTAATTTAAATGATTGGTTTTGGCTTTAATCATTGTTATTGTTTTTTATCTTTCTCTTTAAACTTGCATTTTATATGAGCAGTTATCATGCATCACTTTGTAAGTTTTATTGCTAATATATTTTTAAAACTTGGCAATTTAAAAATTTGCATAACTCTCTTTGCACTGATTTCACTTTTTTATAACACAAGATGCCTGTAGCTCATATTATCCATGTAATACGTCTGTTGTGGACTTAATTGCAGTGAGTCATTTTATAAATAGCATTGTATATTATTGTAAAAACTGTAAACCTTATCAACATTTGGTTAGGATTTTTAATTGCAGTGTATTTAGTATTGAACCCCAATATAGTTTGCTTTAATGAATTTCAAATAAATAGATTGACACCCATAAGCAAGATCATATGCAAATCAGAATGTCATTGAATCATAAATACAAGCAAAATGGATTAGACAATGAATCTGATAAACAAGAAAACAGAGAAATTAAAAAAACAAAACCAAGATGAAAACCTACTTTATATTTTATCTGCAGGCACACAAAAATGTTCAAAAATATTTAAAGACAGGAATATTATGTTGGCCTCAATAAACAAATATAGCTTAATAAAGCTGGATTTTAGAAGACAGAATCCTCCCCAGCACATTAATAAAATCAATTGTAAAGACTGCAACATAAGTTCATATGTAAAAACCAAAAGAAACATTACTCTCTGTTTCGAGGAACACATAAGATAGGTCAAATAAAAGTAAACTAAGAAATTAGCAATTACATACCATTTTTGGCTCAAAAATCATGAACCAAAATTTCTTAAAATTATCCAGTAACTGTATAAATAAATATGGGAACCAAGCAAGGTGACTCAGGAAATAATGTTTGGGACTTCATTTAGGAGTTTCCAATTCAAAGCCCTTGAGCCTAATAAGTCTGACCTTGAGTTTTTGCTTGGTTTCCTCTAGCTAATTAGAGAAATCCTGGAATAGTTCTTTACTTTCCATGATTTTTCAGTTGGTTCTGTTACATGGTTAAAAGTGTCAGGGCAAGGTGGGCTAGTGTAGTGTGATGGTGACTTTGGACTTTGGAAAGGTTTCTGCCCCAGCATCTAGTATGGAAGCAAACTTCTGAAGAACTCAAAATTCCTTGGAAGGGGGACTGCACTGGCATTGGGTTGTTCTATCTGGAAACATTTTAGGGACCCCTTTTACATCTGCATAGTCACCACCTGTGGGGTCCTGGTATCTGATATCTCCCTCCCCTCAACCCTTCAAGCCTGAGAAAAGAGGTCTCTGAGCAAAATTAATTGGCTGTTTCATGCCCTGAATAGAATGAAACATAATGATCAAAGATGTTAAAGAACATTCTTAAATAAAATTATCTTACCTAACCTAATTCCTTCCTTCTACAGGTGCCCCATTGGAGGCATAAGCACAAATGCCAGCCATGAGCAAAAAATAAAGAAAACTTAGCAATTCAAATCTTCCAAATAACAACGATGTCTCCAAATTCACCAGATTTGTAGACAGATATCTGCATACCACACTGGAAATCTAACAATGAATCTATGCTGATGATGCAGGTAACAGCATTTGAAACATGTTCAAGTAATTGGCAAGCGGTTTTTTGTGAGAGTTGTTTGTTTATTATTATATTTCACTGTCAAAACTTGCTGTGAATATACCATGCAGTGTAAGTCTTCAAGAAGCTCTAATTGGCAATGGCCTTTAGCAGGACAAATGATATATGTATATTTTTCAAGTTATATGAGCATATTCGAAAAATGTAATAGTGGAAAATGAATCTAAACATGGGAGGTTAGAGGGTTTTGGGAAGGATGATGGATAGTTCAAGATGGTAGGGAGAGGGAAGTTTCAAAATAAGTTTGAAATGTTCATACAAAATTGTAATAGAGAAAATTATAGAAATCAATGAGCTATATGTTTATAATGAAGGCAGCAATAGACAGCTCTACAGTAGGGATGAATGCTTTGAAAATAAACAATACAGCAAAATATAGCATTTAAAACAATGTGTGTTCTTAGAATTTTAGTTGCTATAATATAATGTTACACAATTTTCACACTTAAAAAAAACAAAAGAAAAAACATTAATCTTTTACATATCTAAGCTGCGCTCATATTAAATAAAACTATACAGATCACCTCCATGGTCTAGTAGTAACAATTAGAGCTACTAATCCAGAGGTCCTGGGCTTGATTCCCAGATCAGGTCAAGCTATCTAGGTAAGGTTTTATTCAGAGTTTTTCCTTACCCTGAGAAGGTGAATACCAGAGAGCTTTAAAGCGCCAAAGATTCCAAATTCATTTGCGCCACCATTAAGTCATTTCATTACATTCATAACTGCAGACTTACACCTACAGTATTCACGCAATCTACAGACATTAGAGGACCAATGCAGTCGAAGCAATAATAAATAACACAGTAAAAAAAAATATATTAATTTAGGAGTGTTAATATATTGTAACAGATTTACTAATTTTTCCTTTCAATGAAAAATTATTTTGTTTTGTTAGAATTCATGAAGCACATTTTCAGATTATTTTTCTCATCTTAATGTGATCATACAATTATATTGCTGAGTTATTTTACATCATTGAAATGGCCTTTTCCCACCTTTTCAGTCAATTTTGTTATAAGAACATTTTACAATGAGTATTACAATTGCAGTTGGAAGAGCCAGGATAAATTTATGACATGTTGCTTAGGTGAAAAAGTTTCTGGAAAGGCAATTTTAAATAGTGATGAAATGAGCCTATTTGTGCATATTAAGTAATTTAATTAAAGGTCATGAAGATCATTAATAGTTGGTATGGAACTTAAAATCTTAAAAAAGGCAGAGAAGGAGATAATAAGTAGGCACATAGTCTTACTAATATTAATTTCATTTCCTTAAGATGGAACATTATGTTAATTGACTATTGTTTCACATAGTCTCTCTCACAATTAGTTATTGCAAAATTTTGTAACTGCAAATGAGAGAATATTTTAGAATGTACAAAAATATAAATGAAATGTTAATTTTTTGCAATGAACAGAAAAATAAATATAATTTAATGCATATAAAAACCCTACTGGAATGTAAACACATGAGAAAATAACTGAACTTAAGAAATGAATGATTCCACAAAATGAATGCTTTATAGACCTTAATGTTGGTTGTATAGTAAGTACTATTGTACACTAAAGCAAAACATTAATCTATAAAATAAAATATTTACTTTCTCATGCTGCATTGTCAGATTAGACATAATTTTGTAATGAAATTTTTGCTAGTAAGTCAATGCTGTTCAGCACATACTTGCATGAGTCTTTACATTACAGTTAATACTTTAATCAATTGCAAACATTCCAGTGATTAAATTTTTAAGTTACTTTTGACATTTCACTGAGCTAAATTAAAGAAAATAGTAAGTATTTGATTTACTTTCTATAATTGAAACAGGTAAAGAAATATTGAACGTTTTGGCAGCTTTTCTGAAAGTGCAGGATATTTGATACCTTACATATGTTGAGACAATGAGTGGAGTCTGCGATATTAAATATTAAGATGCTTTTTTCCATGACATATAGAAAAACCTTGAAATTAATATGCTTTACCTAGTACAACCAGCAGACAAATCATGTACTGAAAGCAATTAAAAAAATACTTTCCCATCTAGGTGAGCTATAAAACATCTCATTAGAATACCATGTGGAATTCTCACATATGCTTGGAATTCTTGTAAATGTTCCAGTATAATGCTAACATAACCTAATTGAACATAACCTAACCTGGTAATGCTTTATGGTTAGACATATACCTGATATAACACCACTTCTAGTTTACATATATGAAATGCAAGCATTAATATTAGTTGATAGTTTCAGGTTTGAAAATAGAAGGAACTTTAATAAATATGCAAGAGGGGAAGAAATCCAGCATATGTTATTATGTAAATGCAAATTACTCTTTTTAGTGTTATTATCAAATATTTTAATTATAATAATTTTATTCTTCATTTTTAACAACATTTGGTGATTTACTTCTGTACATCTCGTCAAAATGAAGCTCCACAATGTAATTTTAATTCATAAATAATAACTTAATTAAAAACTCTATTATTTCATTTGTTCATTCTTTACAGCGCTTGATCTTTATTTACAGTGTATATATATATATATGTATATATGTGTGTGTAGCCTTTTCCATTTATCCATTAGTACATGTTATTTTATACCTTATTTTTTGGCAAAATGTAATATAATGTTAGGTAGTTCATTTAAAAAAATGGTAGCAAAAACAAGTTGTACAATATATAGAAAATATTCCTTCTCATAAGTGCAAATTTTTTCCATCAATAAAAGCTTTCAACTCTATTATAGCCTTAATAAGGTTGAAAAAGTTGTGAAATAAATAGCAATAAATGGAATGCATCATAATTTAGTAATGCTTTGGGATTAGAAAAAATAAGATTTTACCTTTTTTGTAAAATCAATTTAGATTGATCATATTGTTCCATAGAAATCCAAAACTTGGAAATTCAAGGCTAAGGTACCAAATATGGTAACATACTTGGATGAACAGGTAAAGTAATGAAATAAATGTTATTTTTTCTACCCTTTTTCTTTGTTCCATTTACTGTAAAGACTTGCTGGTTTAGGTAGTAATGAAAGTGCTAAAATAAATTTGAGTAAAACAATTCTAAGTCTACTGGAGCCTAAAATTATTAAGCATATATCTACGCAGGATGAGCGAAAATCTTAGAAGGAGCTTAAACCAAGCATTAAATGAAGGCTCCAAAAGGGATTCCCATCCAGGCCTCCTATGAAAAAGCCAATCGATTGTTGACGGGAGAGAAGTTACAACACAGGCCCTCAAGGTTCAAGGACGTATCGATTTATTGTAATAACATCGCGCATGTAAGTCAGAACTACAAATGATTTACGAAGTTCATGTCGATGACCTGTAAACTGTCCCTATTTAAGAATTGTTTTTGCCTTTAGGTCAGCATGTTGCGTGATTAAAGCAGCTTGAGAGCTGAAATAAAAATATGTCCATTTTTTTGGGTTGTAAGATCCCTACTGAATCCACTGCTGTTGGCGTAGTTTAACGGTGTAGGGTCAGCCATTGTACTGCTGCTTGCATTTTTAACACAGTGGATTTAGCTGAATCAAATAAACTCGTGGGATATTCCAACAGAGTTTTAGTTTAATTTAAAGCTGCTAACACAGCTTTGTGCAAATTAGTGTTAATTGAACTATTTATTATATAATATGCAGTATTATTTGTCAAAATATTACAATTTTTATAAATGTAACTTATTTTAATACTCTTAGTCTTCTCTAGCTTTAATAGTTTACTGCATTCATCTGGGCATTGAATCCACCAATATTTTACAATGTTAGAATATCTTGGTGATAAAACCACACGCAAATGAAGTTAAAGTTATAAATTCTTCAGTAGAACAATCGAGCCTCTCACCCTATACATTTTCGATGAGATTCGTCTTTAGGGAAATTTCATGGTCAGTAAGTAACTGAATCTCTGAACATTCACGAATTTAATCTCTTTCTTAGAAATATAAGCGCGGTCACTTTGTTGTTAAACACCGTCGCTTCATTCAAGATGTAATTTCTCCCCATTATTAGCAAAACCTTCTCATTATTAGTCATCTGTTCATAAATGATCAAATAACCAATACCATCATTAAAAAAAAAACACCCAAAACTTCTTGCTTGGAGTCTATCTGATAAATGTAGTTGGAGGAATGTTTTTATTGCTCGACTTCTGCAAATGCTGTACTCTGATATTCTAAACGAAAAACTGGATTTTTATTGAAGATAACTCTAAACATGCAGTTCTCTATCTTAAAGAGGTTGGCGAGGATTTTAATTTCTTATCTTGCCATGTAGTTTTCTGAATGAAAGGTACTTTTTTCTCAAGAGGAGGAAACATTGCTCACATTTAGACATAGGTGTAATATGTACTTGGGTTTTTAACCGAGATTTTTAGAAGCACTTAAAACACTTTTATCAATGAGTTTGGATATTTTAAATACAATTTTTCACAAAACTGCTAATAATAGACTTGAAAATGTTTACTTCGTAGTTAATTACCCAAATAATCCTTGGCTTTTTCATATATATTGATAGTGTTTAACGCCCATTTTTACTACTTAAGCACCACAGGTTGTTATTGATTTGTTTTATTTACAGACGCTCTTTAACATCTCAGGCAATCAGCGTCCTATTCAATTCTGGGTGTGAAACGGTCGACAAATTTTGCTCAGAGAACTCTTCTTTCATGCTTGAGGTTTTTTCGCGTGCCCAAAATCTACGACCTTGGACCCATGGCTTTAACTTCCCTTCCGAAGGAAGCCATTCTTAGGATTTTTACGTTCGAAAAAAAAAAAAAAAAACAACATCGACCCTGGCCGGGATTAAAACCGCGATCTTGTGTTTACGAGGCAAGTACACCACAGGTGATAGTTGAGCTGAAGTTATAAATTCGGAGAATATATTTTTTTAAGGAAGAAAGAGTTTCAGACATAAGTTTAGGATATCTTCCCGGCATTCGCTTTTTGTGAGACCATGGAAAACTTGAATAAAGCCTCAAACAAGGTGGACGGTCCTGGTGGGAATCAAACTCCAGATCTCCCGCTCACGAGTCCGCGCCTTAGTAGACCTGTCAGGTCTTTTTTTTTTTTTTTTTTTTTTTTTTGAATAACAAATTTAGAAGACATTTTATACACCACAAAACGTGCAAAACTGGAAGTTAACTGGAAAAAAAAAAATAAAGTGTTTTTAAATATACCTTGGTCAAAAATCCAGCAATAAAACATCTATACCTAAATGTATGCAAAGTTTCATTCTCCTAGTCACCAAACGGGTAAGATGTATGTCACATCTTTTCCCTAGTCTAGAAGCATGCAAACTAAACTTGGTATTTTTAAATCAGGTATGTAATAAATGTAAAAATCTCTTTTTGGTGAATAAATATGATTTAGTATAAGAACAAGAGTTATTATTTAACAAATTCCCTTTCATATTTATTGCCAAAATGTATTTGTAATTATTGAATCCTTTTTGGGGAGACGCGGAAGAAAAACAGAACAGTAAACTTGAGTTGCAGTTTTATTGCAAGAAGTTTCATTTTATGGGTAACTTCAACATAGTTCTTTATTTATCGTTGGATTAGCATTATAATTGATCTTTTCTCTTTACAGAATAAAAGAATTATATACACATTTAATTATAAAATATAACTATTATCTGTAGAAACCCATTTTACCAATTTTCGGTAACTTACTTTCTGAAAGAAGCCAAAAGAACAAGCGATTTATTTTACTTTGTGTTTTCAATTGATAAACTGAAGCAATACAAAATACTCTATCCGAAAGCTTAAATATCTATGTCGTACTCTACATCGTGGTAATTTCCAAGATTGTGTGCTTTCTTTTATATATATATATATATATATATATATATATATATATATATATATATATATTTCTCAGTAACTCCTGGGCATTTTTGAATTTCTAAATAATTTTGTAATTTATTTTTCAACATAATTAACTTCAAACCAACTGTCATTGCTTCATTGTGGAGCTTGATATCTTGACTTGAGAAAATGCCGGGATATATCTAATTATACATCAAAGTGTGCCCAATAGATTAAGACTTCTGGGTAATAATTTTTTTTCTCAAGTCTAAGATTACAGCAGTGCATATTTATTGACATATACAGTATTTAAACGGGAAAACAGGACACTGTATGTCTTATTCGTCTTGAAGTGAGGGGTGGGGGAGCAAGCATGTGCAGATGCAAAGGTGTGTTGACGTTTAAATGGGTGGGAGTTAAACCTCCCGGCGCCAAACAGCTGTTTTGCAGCATACGGTGCAACCAATCCACTGCTGGCTAAGAAGCCGCCAGTGCTGCCATAGATGGTCACTGCGCATGCGCCATGCAACACAAAGGAAAACAGCTGTCTTGACATCGTTTGGCTGGCTAGTGCGAACAACTGCAGTACGCGGAATAGAGGCAGACGTACGTGTGCTTGGAAGAAATTTTCACGTTTTGTTTATTTTTATTTTTTGTGTTTTTGTTTGTAACAATTCGATGGAACACGCTGGAGTTTTGGTATTCTTGTGCAACGAACACAGTGTTGTGTGGTGAGCCATTTGTGTTTGGTGTTTGTGTGAGTGTTCCTTGTGGGGAATCGTGTGCATCTGCTACAGCTGGTCACCTACTGGAAGCAAGACATTGACCTCCCAACAAAGTTCTGTAAGTATTCTAAGAATGGACAGTGTTATAGTATCAGTAGATTTGTTGCTTGTAGGCTTATGATCGACATTGTTTGGTCTTTTATTATATATGATAGTTTATGTTATTTATCAAATATTACCAAGGATACAATATTAAAGGAAGGTTTGTCATTTCGATAGTTCTCAAATACTTTTTGCTAACTTTCTTGCTAAATTTGTAGTAGGTCACTAACCTTAAAAACAAACGCCTAGGCGACAGTGCATTTCTTAGGAATATTTATTAGATAAATGCTAAAGTATAGATACGTTTAAATAGTTTGCCTCGTTTGCCCTGCTTTTCATACATCTGTTTAATTAATTTAGTAAAATGTGGTTGTGTTTGCATTTGAAACAACTGTCTTTGCCTACAATTCATTTTTATATTTTTTATATAATTGGTTTAAGAACGTTGTCGGCACATGTAATTGTTGTAGGTGAATTAAGCAAGAGTCAATAGTTGTCCAAATGCTATTTAAACTACAAAGCTAACTAACCTAGCAAGTTAAAAACTATTAAACAAGACTGTGTGTCTTTTTAAGTTATTTTATATTGGGAGGAGGACATATTTGATCGTCGCATACACACTTGTAAAAACAACCTTACTGAGATATTTGATTAGCCTTATGTCTAGCATTGAGGTTAAGAATACACCAATGTGCTCAATGTATGTTACAGAAAAATACGAAGGAATGACCTTAATTATGTGTAAACCATCATTTGTTTAGATATAAGTATTAAGTATTTACTGAAGTTTGATGTCATTACATTCAATTAATTTTTAAAAGCTTTATTTTGCTTTTTAGGTTAATTTTATTCACATAATGCGTTTACAGATACTGGTACTATTTTGAGATTAATAGTTATCACGTTTTATGTTTACATCGTTTGAGCCTAATGTAATACACACCAAATTTAGCAAAATAAATATGTGGAGCAAAGGGAAAAAAGTAAACAATTGTCACATGTGTAACTGAAAAATGCATAATTTATATAATGAAATTAGCAGTCAAAATATATGTATGCATGCTGCTTTAAACTTACACATGTAGCCAGAATATTTTTGGGTCATATAGCTTAATTGCTTGCACATGTTTAGAGCATATAAATGCATTTTAGTAACGTGTGAATAAGATAGTACATAACCACTCTATTTACTCTTTTAATACACTAAAACTGAACATCAAATTCACATTATTAAACCTATTTTTTTTTTTGTTTTTGTTTTTGTTTTGTTTTGTGTTCTTTAGAACCATATATAACACTAATGGCTAAAGAACATAGAACATGTCTAGTTTAGTTCAGTTCAGTTCCTAGAGCATTCCGTGAGTTCGCGAAACAGTCACAAAGATGTGTGAACATAAAATTTGTCATTTACAATACCTCAGTTGCACACATTTTACATTTACAAAAAATACAGTGTACATCTGTATAAATGGCTACACTAAAAATGGAAAACAAAGCAACTTCTGGACCAACTCAGTCAAAACAAAACAAAAAAAAAAAATAAATAAAAAATAAAACTAGAGAATCAGAAACAAACAAGTCACTCGGTCACATAAATTTCGCTATATGCATATTTCCACATACATTGATATAAAAACATTACAGTATTTTTGATTCAGTATAATATATCGTTACTGGTATATTCCTTTACAGAATGATAGGCCTTTTTACACGGATATTTTAAGAGCAGATTTGAATGATTTACAATTGTTTATTTAAGGTTTTTAGGCTAAAGGGAAGAGTAATTTTATGCTAAAATGCATTCGTAATAAACGTCATGTACATATTTTGGTTTTGTACAAATTTTTCTTTTATTTCATGTATAAAAGTTCATGAGAGATGATATATATTCACATGGAAGAGTAAAAATTTCAAATTGTCTAAGCTTCTACATTAATGTCTGCTTTTATGTACTAGCGATTATTTATTTGTATGGCACTTTTCTGTAATAGGGAAGCACGCTAACTGTTAACTGGTTTCTCCAAAATATAACTCATATTTCATTATGTCGAAATAGGCATGATAAGATCGATTTAACCTTCCAATTTCGATGGTTATCAATTATTTAACCAAAGAATTTAATATCTTTAACTTGTACAAGTACATTGCTATATTATCCTATCTGTAATAATGGAACTGGAAATCTGTGGGTGATGATTTCATATTATTTGTTTTATCTAGATTTAGAGACAATTTGTTTACTCTGAACCAAACACACAGGGAGCTCAGAACTAAATTTAATTGAATAGCACAGTCATTAAGACTGTTTCCATTTATCAATATGCTTGTGTCATCTGCAAATAGAACAGCATTTCCTACTTCTTTGATAGATAAGGAGAGATCGTTTTTATACAACAGAAAAAGAAGAGGGCCCAGAACAGATCCTTAAGGCACTTCATGGTTAATCATTCCCTACTCTGGTGCATTGGTTTTATTTTAAAGAGACAATTTATTACTACTTTTTGTTTCCTTTTGTCAAAATAGGATATAAAGGTTGGTTTTTTTATTTCACAGAAAGCTAATTTATCTATCAGAATTTAATGACTAACACAATCGAAGTCCTTTGCTAAATCATAAAATATCCCCCCTACATGAATTCTTTCATTTGATACAGTTAAAATTCATTAGTAAGTTTCTTCCGTTGAGTATATACAAGGTGTGATAAAAAATAATGGCAATATTCGTTTTTTTAAGAATATTTATTTATTCGTCAACACCAATTTTGCTCCCTTCAAAGTAATCCCCTCCGGTTATAATACACTTGTGCCAGCGCTTTTTTCAATCTTGGAAGCACTTCTGGAACTCACTTTTCGGTATTCCCTTCAGTTCCTTCAGCGATTGCCATCTATGGTGGCAAAACGTCGCCCTTTCAAGGGTTTCTTCAGCCTCGGGAATAGTAAGAAGTCGCAGGGGACCATGTCCGGCGAATATGGTGACTGAGGCAACATAACGGTTTTGTTTTTTGCCAAAAAAATCACGAACAAGCAATGAGGTGTGAGCAGCAATTTTTGCTGCCACACGCTTCGTGCCCAAAACATCCCAAAAATTGCTTGGCACGAACCAAATGATATGCAGACTTCATAGCAACCTCTCTGATAGTGATTTTCTTCACTTCTTCGACGTTGTCGGCGGTTATTGATGTGCTAGGACGTCCAGGGCGGTAGTCATCTTCATCGTCTTCACGTACGAAACGTCTGTACCACAGACACATGTGTACCAACAAGCTAAAAAAATTAATTGAAAATCGGATTTAAAGAACTCGCGAAATAAAAAAAATTGCCGTTATTTTTTTATCACACCTAGTATACACCCACATTCTAAATAAACTACATTAAACTGCATAAACATCTTGCAAGTTGCTGACCTTGAATGCTTCTTTTTATATGTAGAGTTCTAGTAAATTTATTTTTATTTTTAATATAAAATTCATAAGCGAGAAAATATATTCAGATGGAAGAGTTAAAATTCAATGTTTATAAAACAATTTTCTGCGTTCCTATTAATATTCTTTTTGCATTTTAAAGATTTTTTTCAACAGAACTACCAAAATCATTGTTCCATATTACAATATTATAAATAAAATAACCAAAATGTGCAGTTTTTAAAGTTTCAAGTAAATTCAAATTGCTGGAATAACATGCTAAACCAGTTTAGGTGTACTGGTAGATCATAAGTTTCCGGCCTAACCATTTTATAGGTGTGATAAAGACAAAAATATATTTCACTTTTCAATATAGCTGCCCTTTACTGCAATACACTTCTCACATTTTTGAATTAGTATTTCAATCCCTCCCACCAAATAGTCAGAAGTCTTGATTGCAAAATGAGACTAAACAGCATCCATCACTTCTTCGTCACACTTAGATTTCCTTCCTCAAAGGCCTTTCCGAAGTTTTGAGAAGAGTAAATAGTTACTGGGAGCTAGATCTGGACTGTAGAGTGGATGGTCGATCTCCTTGAAGCCACATTTCTTCACAGCTTCCTTTGCAATAAGAACTGTATGCACAGGCCGTTGTCGTGAAGAAGGCGCACACCACCTCTCAGCTTTCCTCGCCTTTTCTCTTTGATAGAAGTACGTAGTCTGTGCAATAGGCCAGATAGTGCTCCTCATTTACTGTGGTGTTCCTTTCCTTGAAGTCAATGAAGAATATTCCTTCACAGTCCCAAAAGATTGTGACGATGATCTTCTTGGTTGACTGGAAGACCTTGGCCTTGGCCTTCGCCAGGTTTACGCCACACCATTAATTCTCTTTTGGACAAGGGACCATAGTAAAGGACCACAGTTTCATCTCCTGTAATAATGGTTTGCAGAACTTCTCTCTTGTTGCCAAGGCACAGTTCCAAAAATGCCTGACAACAGACGACTCGTTGCTGCTTTTAGACTGAAGAAAGAAGTGTAGGCACCCATTTTGCACTAACTTTATTCATGTTTAAATGTTCATGAACAATTCGAAGGACTGTTGTTTTAGAAAGGCCCAATTTTACTGCTATTTCTGTAACTTTGAGCCGCCGGCATTCCATAATTTCTCCTTGCACAAGAGCGATGTTTTCAGGAGTGAGCACCTCCACCTGCACGCTCTTCTTCTTCAATGTTTTCTCGACCCATTCGAAAAAGTTGGGTTCATTCTTTACGGTAGAATATGAGGGTGTGCTCCCCCATATACACCGTCGAATCGCTGATTTAGCTGATTTGTATGTATTGTTATCAGCTAAAATAGAGCGACACACGCTTCCAGATTTTGATAGTGCATTTTAAGCACGGTGAATGTCACGCAGAGACAGTTCGAAGACTTGGTGTAATTTTTGGTAGACAAAATGTGCCAAGCTGTTAAGTGCAGAGACATTTTAAGTACGGTGAATGTAATGCAAAGACAGTTCGAAGACTTGGTGTAATTTTTGGTAGACAAAATGCACCTGGCTGTTCTGTGCAGAGTATCGTAAGTAAATTAGAGCTTTTATTTTGTTACAGAATATTTTTTCACACAAGTAAGTGGTTACGAGAGGTTCTTTCATGGTCTGCTTTGATTGTAGAAAATGTGTGGGTATCGCCTGCTCCAGCCTACCCAGTTCACATGCTGTTGTCAGGGAAACTGAGTATTCTGCCTGTTCCATTTGAACTATTTGAAAGCTCTCTCCGGAACAGTTAAATATCTTCACTTTGATTCTAATTTACTTCATAAATAGCACCATTAAATTGTATTACATATAATTTTCTCGTTATTCATTTTTTTAATGGTGGTTTACTACTGAGGCACCACAGGCGGTGGACACGAGATGAAGTGATGTATTGGGAAAGGATTTTAAAGGAAGGAAATGTTCCTGGTCTAAGTTTAGTGTACCTCTCCGGCATTTGCCATTTATGAGGACTGAGGAAAACCTGGAAAAAAAAAACTCAATCAGGGAGGACAGTCCTGGTGGGATTGAAACTACACACCTCCCGCTCACGAGTCCGCGCCTTAACGACCTCGGCCACCCTTGGTGGTCAATGTTTTCAGAACTGGTCTAGAAGACAATAAATAGCGTTGTAATTTAGGAAACGAAGATTGCTTAGGGATGCTCGGCCTCTTCTATTTACATAGGTTTTTTTTTCCTTCAATGTAGTTAATAATAAATTTTACAGTTTTTAGTTAAGGGAAATAGAAAGTAACATCTTTCCATTGTAGCTGTAGCAGTTACTCGATTATGGTCCATTCTTTGAATAAGTTTCACCCCAGTCTCTCTCTCTCTCTCTCTGTCTGTCTATATGTGTGTGTGTGTGTATGCATATGTCCTGGTGGTCTGGTGATAACCCATAATCGCGGGTTCAATCCCGGGCAAGGTCAATGTGTTTTTCGGGACGTAAAAATCCTAAATATGGCTTCATTGGAAGGGAAGTAAAGCTGTGGGTACCATGTCGTAGATTTAGAGACGTTTGAACAAAATGTATCGGCTGTTTCATGTCCTAAATTGAATAGGACTGTTGATCTGAGATGTTAAAGAGCGCCCATAAATAAATGAAATAAAACCTGTCTATAATGTTACTTCCTCTTCAAGTATGTCCCAAGCTTTTTTAAGAGTGTACCTGGATATGACGTTCTTTTTGGCTTACATCTATAAACTTGTTTAGAACTATTTAGTTCCGTTCTCATTAAACTTTTGAGTTCTACTTTATTTTGTTGTGTTCTTTCATTCACAGTAGTAAGTATATTTAATTGCTATCTTATCTTTTGCTATTTTCTTTTATATCCTGCTATAAACCTTGGAAAAGTCATTTATGAATATTGTGTTTCGTTTTATATCTAGTTTTATGTGATTCAGTTCCACTGCTATATTTTATCGCAAGTGGTTTAATTATTTTATACAATTTAATATATTTTTATCTTTTTTCGTCAGTGTGGTGCAAATCTATGAAGCTTTTTCTTTCATTAAACAATTTTTCACCTCTGTGGCATGAAAAGTTGGAGACTTGTTCTGCAATTTTCTCATCGATTATTATTTTTATTTTAAAAGGATATGTTGTCACCATTCAGTTACTTTTGTTTTCTTGAGAGATTTTTAAAATTGTAATCTTTACGTAAGTTTTTAGAGTATGCAGAGTTTCATGAAATCTCCTTAATTTTCTTGTTGTTATTTGATCTGTATTAAATCATTATATTAATATACGACATATTATTAAGTTTTATTCTAAGCTGTATATTCTTTTCCATATTTTTATCATATGATATATTTATACCACATTACAAATGTTAATTCATTTATATACTAATATATTTCTCTGCCTATAATCATATTTTGTAATGTTCATTATACGTGTATGGTTTGATTCTCCACGAATACGGGTATAAATGCCTCTGTTTATCTTATTATTAGATTGTTATTATAATACACCATCAGCGATGATGCATATGCTTTTTTGAAGTCGTCGAAAGCTCAGTTGCCGTCCTCTTTAAACATCTTCATGCGCCTCCTATGATATTGATACTGTTGCTTTCATTTTCGGCTCGATTTGACATAGACAACGTCATCAACACGCATACACAATTAGCAGACGCTTGCAGACGTGGATGTTATCTACGTGCCTGAAAAAGATGACAGCTTTGCTTGTTTAGGGCATCTATTCAAGAAAGTATCTGAAATTAATTGCTAACTAAAAGTGGCGTTTCTCGAGTTTGGCAGAGAATTTATTAGCCAATATAAAAAAAAATTAGCAAATTCCGAAGGAATGAAGTTATTGCGGTCGTCGCCATGAAAAATATGCTTAATTTTCAGATATTTTATTTTCTTTTAGCCAATTAAGAAGGAATGTAAGCTATTGCTGTTGTGTCAATGGAAAGCTTTTTTACTAATCTATTCAAATCTGATTCTGTCGCACCTACTAGGCACCTAAAATATTTGGGAAAATAATAAAATATTTAGGAAAATATACTTGTGTGTGTGTGTTTTCTCTCTCTGGCGGTCACAATTTTTGCTTTATCTCAACAAAAGTCAGCAAATAACTTTAAAATAAATTGATAAAACCGCTTTTCTAAAAGCCTACAATCGGGCCACACCGAGTGAGGGTATACCTGAAAAAAGTTTGGGGGTAAACACGAAATTTAAAATTTGCTCTAGCGGCTGCAATTTCAAACGTTTTTAAAGAAATTCGGTATATACCATTAAAATAAAGTAGGAAAAATAGTTTTCGAAAATCAATAAAATAGGAGTATTAGGAGTGGTAAGGGTTTGCCTGAAACCTAAAATTTGAAAATCGTTCTAATGGCATTAATACATGATTTTTCGCAACGAAACTCCGTATATGCCATTTAAATAAAGTTCTTTTGTACCTAATGTGCGCCGAATATATTTATATTCAAATCGTCGGAATAATGGTGTGCAGGGTTGCGCGGCCGAGGTCTATTCTGGCATACAAATTCATCAAAGGTTATAATCAATTCAGACACATCTTCAATGGTACTGGGAGACCGCAATGTTGATGAACGACCAGTGCTCACATTCCCTGCAACGGTAATCTGTTATTTGTGCAGGATGTTCTTGATCACACATCTATGAATTTCTGCACTTTTGACGCCTTCCATCCTGTCCCGTCTATCTCAGTTTGACAACAAATGAGCACTGCTCTGTCGCTACACACTCTGCTTGCAGCCGCCTCTCTCATCTCCGTCCCATGCGTCAACTTCGCTTTGTACATACATAGTTTTACATATTGAGAATGCTAAGATTGTCGTTCTCCCCAAGTTAAACGGACGTGTATTGGGCTAACACTCATTGACACAATTGAGTTCGTTCACCGTAATTTCATCGCTAATGGTTTCCTTCTCGTTCCAAATCCCCCACTTTTGGGAGAAATTTAGTTGACAACTTTCAAGATTTGTGCCAACTTTGCCAAGTTTTTCTCCGTTAAAACGACACGTTTTCTCTCTTTGCAATAAATCAACAGTTTCCAATTAGTCAAAATATCGCTTATGGAAGTTCTGGAAGTAGACAGCCAATGAAAAAAGTCTTCAAACTTCGTGTTGAAAATAGCGTGTACATACAAAAATGCGTCGCATTCTTCGCGAATGAATGTAAAACCGACAGAGAACAGATCCAGAAAGCGACGTTCAAGCGCCGCTGGCTGTGGTAGCCTAAGGCTACCTGCCCCGGCGTTTCTACCTGTCTTCAAAGACATGCTTGAAATTATTTTTTGACATGTCTTTTAGAATCGCCTCTGCAGCTTTCACTATTGCTTCTAATGATGGGAAATGCCTCCCACCAAGTTGTGTCTTCAATTTAGAGGGATGGGGAAATTCAGAAAGGCTAAATCTGGACTATAGGGAGGGTGAGGCACACACATCGCCTTGATTTTTGCGAGATATTCAGCAGCAATATTTGAGATGTGCGGCCGAGCATTATCGTTGCACGGAAATGTTGTCTTTTGAGATGATACGCCTTATAGAAATTTCAGGACAACTCTGTAGTGTTGTCCAGTTACAGTCAAATGTGCAGCTAATGACATGTAGCTAAACCATTCCTTACATATCGAAAAATAATATGGACATCTTTCCCAGCAGAAGCAGATCGGGAGTTCAAACTCGGCCAGGGTCGATGGATTTTTTCGGGCGTAAAAATCTTAAGTATGCCTTCCTTTGTAAGGGAAGTAAAGCCGTGGGTCCGGTGTCTAAATTTACAGTATGTAGAACCTCAAGTTTGAAAGGAGACGCCTCTGTACAAATTTATCGGCCGTTTCACGCCCTGAATTGAATGGAACCTGATTTTTTAAGTGTGTAACGCCCGTTTTTACTACTGAGGCACCAAAGGCGTTGTGCACTGATGATACATGACATGAAATGATTAACTGGGAAATTATTTTTTTTAAAGAAGGAATCATTCTAGGCCTAAGTTTAGGGTACATCCCCAACATTTGCCATTTAGGAGGACTGAGGGAAACCTGGAAAAAACCTCAGTCAGGAAGGACGGTCCTGGTGGTAATCGAACCCCAGATCTCCCGCTCAATATGACGTTGATGACCTGAGATGTTAAAGAGCGTCCATAAATAAACCAAATAAATAGTTTTAAAACCAGTAGAAGTAACCAATTTTGCTTTTTATGGCGTTGGTAACCACGTAGAGCTATGCTGTTTACTTTCAGGATCGAAATGATGCAATCAAGTTTCATTAGCAGTATTTATCTTTGAAATAAACTCTGTATCTTCTTGTAATCTCATCTTCAACTGCGTGCAAAACTGCACACCAACATTCTTTTGTTTGTGAATCAGCAGTCTTGAAACCCCACGTGCACAAACACGTCTCATTGCAACTTTTCAGTTACCAACGTAACATTGCATAGGCCTCAGCTGGGGATTTGTGGAAACGAAAGCAGAATTTCAGATTAGCATAGGCCACTTACAATTTGCTATGGACGGAACTGAGCATGTTTTAACTTGCACACCTCTCCCAGGCGGGTACCGAAGCAACAACATTGAAACTAGTAACACTTGTACAATACACATTAAGCTAACAGAATATTGTTAAGTTAAAATTTAATGCAAGAAATGATGGCTGTAAAATTTATAATCATTCCTTATTGAACAGTGCTCGTGCTTTTATAAGATTCAATAGTATTTTTGTTTTATGTTTAGTTTCCTTGCTCTGACTCTTTTAACCAAATGCAAAATACAAGACTGTTTCATTATTATACGATCTACACCACACCATGCTATGCAGATCTGCATAAATTATTTCAATGTAGTTGCCACAATAATATTCGAACAGAGAAATTTTGCATATTTTTTAACTTTGGATAATACGAGTTTTCCTTGAAATGTGTTGGGTTTTTTTAATTAAATAACACGAGTTTTACAATTGGCAGCCTTAACCTTGGTCAGGCTACAGTTCACTAATAACTTGCTTGCAATAGTGCCCCCCCCTGGAGATAGTAGTTATTGATTTCTTTGCTGTATGCCCGTAGTTTATGTCCCTGCTCGTGCATTGTAAATTCCCCTGAGTGCACTGAAAGGACGACGGTAGTGTATCCCAAACTGTTAGAGCTGCAATGGAAAGCTGTGTGTCAATAGCACAACTGCAATACAGTGACTTGTTCGGTTATGTGATGTCGACCAATTAAACGAAACAAACGTTTAAATTTTGACTAATCACAGTCTGATATCGCAATGAACTTATGGGAAAAATTTATAAAATCCTTTTTATCGCGCATTTGTCTTATGGTCAGTGTAGCCAACTCTATACCTCCACTATATAATTCCTGAATACGCATCACTGGCCACTTTTCTTCGTTTTCAGTATTTGTATATTTAACTAAGCTAATGTGTATTCACTCAAGCAATTGTTTTTGCTTACTCAGCCAAACAGTCTGAAATCATTTTGTAAATTATGTAAAAATATCTGCCTAAGCAACCATACATTTTAATAAATAGGCTGTTTAGAATGAGAAAATTTTTTCTGTGTTTTGTTTTTCTCAGTTGGTATCAGTAAAACTAACGGTAGGGACTGTGATAGTCGACATTATCTATTTCAGTCTCACGGTTTCTGAATAGGTAGGTATTCATAAGTGTAACGTTTTATACAAGTGGTAATAATCCGTTCGCAAATTTCAAATATATATATTGCTTTTATTCTTATTCTGTTCATGAAATGGTCCCAAACCCGTATTTGATTTTGCTCTATTGGCATTACTGACAATCGACATTCGTCTGTATCTAGGTGGCTTGAAAAGGTTAAGTATTCATAATACAAGTGTACAAGTGTTACAATATTGTAAGCCAAGTTGAAGAGAATTATATTTAAAGTTTTATTGTACTCGTGAATTAGTCCTTATAAATATCACAAGGGTCTGAGCTTTCCAGATAAATTCATTCGCTACGTTCTAAATTTATCGGTAATCTCAGATCCTCTCGTGATATTATTTGTGACAATTCTTTGAAAAGATTTAACCCTCTATTTCTGCATTGCAGTCTGTTTTCGTTACTGGACACTGTAGAATCCACAAATAGCTACATCGAAATTATGGAAGTGTGTATTAAGCATTCTTAAACAACAGTGAGAACCATTTTTAAACCTCTAAAGCACACGTTCCATTGCTTTTTAGAACAGGAGTCCCAGGATATCCACGAAGCATTCGAATGGTATTTAGTAAAAGATTATACAAATGTATGATGTGTATTTATTGAGATAAAATTATTCAGAACCAAATTGGAGGCAAATATTTGTTCTGGGGTAACTTTCAAATAGATAAACCAGGCAGAAACTTCGTATGTACATTGTCCTTCATTAGTATTGCCTATACAATATAATATCTTATCCCAGGATTTTAGGAAACATGGCGAGTTGCACAATTTTTCTTCTGAGTTAATTCTCTGAAAAACAACAAGCGAAAAGCACATTGTTCATACACTTAGGTTATATTACAGATGTCAAAATTGCACGGTATTTGGCGCATTTAAAACTAAATTTCTACATGAGCAAAGCGAGAGCTCAAGTGAATATTGCCTCCTGTAACTAAATTCTTCAAAAAATAATCAGTCATACATTGCAATGGGCCATGGGCAGGCTGTTGTTCCTTTTGGTAGCATTCGTTGGGCCAAAATTATATTACAAGGTGATCCGTTTGGTATGTACAAACTGAAAACACTGTAATACATTTACTACTGGATTTTTTTTTAACTTTGTATATACAACATTGAAAGATGGGAGATTTTTCAGAACGCTACATGACCCCCATTGCACACTCTGCACAACTCATAACGGTGATGCAGTTCAGACGATATCCGTTGTAACATCAGAGGGGCGATTTTTTGGAAAGCTTGAGTAATTTTTAATTTCAAATCGTCCTGTGTTTCTGTGGATATAGTTTTTAACAAAACCCCACACGAAGAATTCAGTAGAGTTAGATCTGGGGAGTTTGGGGCCAAGAAATTGCTCCGTCACGACCACACCACATATGATTAAAGACAGTATTTAAAAAATGACGAAGCTCCTATGTCCAGTGAGGAAAAGCACTATCTTGTTGGAATACAATGTTCATGTTCCTATCTTCCTCAAGTTTCGACAACAGAAACAACTGCAACATGTTCAAATAGGACTCATATCATACTGTCTTTTCTGCAAAGAAGCCATGCATTAACTTTTGAACTTGATCTTTCAAGCTCGTAGGAAACGTGGAATTTTCCCTTGTCCAAATAATAGGGTTGCGAGTATTTATTCTCCCGCTTATATGAAAATTCGCTTCGTCTGTAAATAGCGATTTGTTTAAGAAGCCGTCATCACCTTCAAACCGTTGGCGCATTATGGATGCGAAATTGAAACGAGCTTTATGGGCTTCTAAACATGTAATTGATATGGGCACAGTTTCAGGTATTTTCGAACAATACGCTATGATACGTATATCATAAATTCATCTCAACTGACATTCGTAGGGATCCTTGTCATGACTGTAGAGATAGCTGCTTCTGTACTAAGTTTCGCTTGCGACCTCCTGCATGCTTTATAACACAGAAACTGTTTCTACAAATATTCGATATCACAACATTATGGAATCGTATTTGGGCACATTACGCAACCATACTCAAGTCGAAATTCTTTGTACTTTTTTAACACTCTCAAATTTAGCACACCAAAGAACTAATTGCACTCGCTGTTTTTTTTAATAATGTTTAACGCCCGCTGATGGGTGATACTTGAGATGAAATAACTTGGGAAAGAATTTTTTTTAAAGGAAGTAAGCGTTCCAGGCCTAAGTTTAGGGTAACTTTCCGACATTTGCCATTTATGAGGACTGGGGAATACCTGGAAAAAACCTCAGGAAGGGCGGTTCTGGCAAAAATCGAATCCCAGACCTCCCGCTCACGAATCCGCACCCGAACGGCCTCGGACACCCTTGGCGATCGCTATTGATTTGTACTAGCATTTCACTCATCTACGATTTTCATTATTCATTATGCATTGTTGATTGTAGTTGTTGCCATGTACGGAAACTCCCGTCTTTTAAGCAAAATGTCTACTATTATCATGAAATTTAATATTATCCATACCCTGTATTTTATTTTGAATTGGTTCTGATATTAGGATAGGAAAATATTTTTTGTTGTTAAATTTTAAAAACACAAATGTGAGAAAAGCTCGGAGATGGTTTAAATGCTTAAATAAGGGAGGCAATCAACTTCAAAGGAAGGTGGACTCGGATTTCCAGTCCGTGCTCTAAATGAAGAAAACATTACATCGTTGCTGTCATTGTGATGGAGGATCATCGAATAATATTAAAAACCCTTTCAGAAATTCTGAAAATGTAGCTGAAAAGTTGCACATGAGATGTGTTTGTGTCCGGTGGGTTCCCAGACTATTGATTCCGGAGCAGCTTTGCATATAGCTGGAAAATGATGTTACAGAAAATGTGGAATTTCTTTCAAACGTAATCACTGCTTATGAAACTTCATTAGGTCATTTCGATCCTGAGAGCAAACAAAGAAGTTCTGAATAAAACAAAAGTGGTTGCTTAGCTGGGAAATTTATGGTCATCTCATATTTCGATATTCAAAGAATAGTGTACCATCATGTAGTTGACCTGCACACACATCTGTAACTGACTACAGAAATGTTCTGAAAAGTGTGCAAGGCTTTTCACGCGCAAGAAACCATATATCTGTGCAACATGATAATGCATGGCCGCACATCGCAAACATTGTCACTGAAATCTCGCAAAAATCAATGTGATGCGTGTTTCTCACCCTCCATATAGTCCACATTTTGCTCCGTGTTACATTTTTCTTTTCCTCAAGTTGAAGAAACCTTTTGGGAGGCATTTTCCTTTATCACATGCATTAGTGAAGGCTGCAGATGCGATTCTGAAGGACGTGTCAAAAAATGGTTTCCAGCATGTCTTTAAAGACCGGCAGAAACGTATTACTTTGAGATAGATCATCAAATGTATGAAGAAGATTACAGGTATGCTGTCAAAACAAATTATAACCATCCTTTATTGAATAGCCCTCGTAAATTATGCGGTCCGCGGTCAAGGAAAGTTTGTAGATGAATGCATCTCACGGCTACTTGCATCCGTTTCTCTGCGAAGTGTTTATTTCCTTCTAGTTTAAAAATGGAGACATTACTGTCCGTTGGTAGAGTTCACACTCCAGGTGGCACTGTCGTGCTTAAGAGTCGTGTTTTAACGTCGAGATGCAGGACGTTGACGCCAGCGTAACGGATGTAATGAGGTAAATTGGGTGAATTTATAGTAATTGTCGTGTGTGACGCAAATGCAGGTTTCACTTTCGTCCATGCGAATAACCGGCACTGCATGGAAAAACAACTGATAAGATGGAAATGTTCAGATTGTGTTTTGATACGCAATGTGTTTAATGTTTTAACTGAACTTTATTGGTGATTTATTGAAATTATAGCATAATATAATTCATTTCTTTATTAAATTATCAATTAAAATACTTAGTCTTATTCCAATTCTTGAAATACTACCAAACAAAATAATCACATGTAGTTAAAATATTCCCTATCTATCACCTACAAACCTTACATGCATCTTCGGTTTGTCATTAGTTACATACTGGAATTCCAGAAGACAAGTTCATCCAACACTTCAAATACTTTTTTCCCATAAACACAGTGTTATTTATCCATTCTTTTCCTTTTTTTTTTTTTTTTTTTTTTTTTTTTTTTATTTTCCTCGTTGTTGTTCTCCATTAAACTCCTATTCTGTTTCAATTCTTCTTAAATTCATGAATCACTAATTAACAAATATACGAGATGATTCTAAAGACCTTCCCTGGTTTTGGGGGTCGATAGTAAAGTAACCATGACTAGCATACCGGAAGCGCTTATGGTGGATAGAGCACGTACGCATCTTAACAGGTGTTCCATATGTCCTCCGTTGTTGACGCGACAGACATCAATCCTGTAGTCAAGTTCTTGCCATGCACGTCCCAACATCTGACAGTCGATACCAGCGACTGCATGCGTGGTCCTCTCTCGTAGTAATGCAAAATCAGTTAGCACGAACAGAACATTTGACACAGCCCCATAAGAAAAAATCACATGGGGTTAGGTCAGGTGATCGTGGAAGCCACGGAAGAAAGGGAGTCATCTCCAGCAATACGTCCAATCTAACGAATTTCGGCACCGAGATTATCGCGGACATCGTGATGAGAATGAGATGGACCTCCTTCTTGCTGATAAATGAATTCCTGGCTATCTGCATATAAGTATGGCATTAGCCACTGTTGAAGCATGCCCAGGTACCGTCAACAGTGTTCTCCGCAAAGAAAAATGAGTCGTACACTTTTGAGGAAGAAACAGCACAAAACACATTCACTTTAGGGGAATCACGTACGTGTTCTATCACAACATCAGGTTTTTCCGTGCCTCAAATGCATACATTGTGACGGTTCAATTTAAAAAACAGTTTCGCAGCAAAATCGTCTTCATCTAGCCGCTTTTGAAAATCAACAGAATTGCAGGTGACGATTGTGACCCTGGTACTCAAGACCTGCAAAAGCTGTATCCGGTATGGTTTTACTTTAAGTCGACATAAAACACACGGGCAGTTGGATGCGGAATCTGCATTTCCTGGCTTGAGTGACGCGGAGTGTCGACTTTGCAGGGCTGCTGATAAATGCTTCTCGCACACGCTCAACAGTCTCGACCTTCTCTTGTCAGTCTGGTGGTGTAATAGTAACCATACTTGTCTCCTAAACTCAAGATTGTGGGTTCCGTTGACAATCCTAAGTATGGCTTCCTTCGGAAGGGAAGTAAAGCCGTGGGTCCCATGTCGTACATTTATGGCACGATAAAGAACCTCAAGCCTGAAAGAAGAGGCCTCTGAGCAAAATTTATCTGCCGTTTCACGTTCTGAATTGAATGGGACGCTGATGACCTGGGATGTTAAAGAGCATCCGTAAATAAAACAAATCAAATTACTCGATGACCGGCCTGTTCGTTGTCCATTACACAAGCAGCCAGTAGCTTCAAACTTTTTATTCCGTCCACGAATTGTTTTGGTTGTAGGTGGTTCTTGTTAATGTTTCGTATCAAATCGTCACAACAGACTCACATTTAGTGAACTGAATCGGGACAGCGGATTTTTTTCGGGCGTAAAAATCCTAAGTATGGCTAAGGGAGGTAAAGCCGTGGGTCCCTTGTTGTAGATTTACGGCACGAAAAAGAACTCAAGCCTGAAAAAAAAGGGGCTTCTGAACAAAATTTGCGGGCCTGAAGAATTGAATGGGACGCTGATGACATGAGACCTTAAAGAGTGTCCATAAAATAAAAAAAAAAATCCAAAAAATAAATTAATAAAACAACTTAGAAAGTTTTATGTGAACCAGTGAATGCATGTTTTGCTATGACTGCCCCTCAGCGGCTGTATCTACAACTACGCCATGATGTCTATTACGAATGCAGCTTGGAGAGGTGCTCTTTCCATTTATAAAACCTTTTCCGCTATGTCTGTCATGGTTTTTGTTCTATCGGCACCCAAAACCAGGAAGGACTTTAGATTCCTGTATTATACATTTATTTTAACTTATATATCATTTACCCTCTTTATGTTTATTTATAATTCCAGCAGTGATACAATTTATATAACATTTACCAACTAATTTCTTTCCATCTAATTCTACAAATACATAATATTCAATTACACTGATAGACACTATTTGCTAAACCAAGGAAACAACATTCTCACTAACTGACTATAGTTGGCTTCCACTCGTGAGCTGTTGACTCTTCTAATAATCCGTAAAACTTCACATTGTGATTATTTTGCTATCGGGACCAGTTTGTACCCAAGTTTATACCATATCTATTTCTATACCATATATAGATTCTATGGTTTTCAGCCGTGTCATTATCTCATAGCGGTATATCTTCATACTTTTAATGGGAAGAATTATGGATATCCGTTTCAATTGCTTCAGTGTTATGGAGGTTTCTTTCATGAAGTAGGTTGTGGATCTAAAAATGTATTTTTAGACATTTCGTACACTATGCACTCAAACCAGAAACTGCATTTTAACACTGTGATGTAAAATGTTACCAACTTTCTTTTAATATGAAATGTGATGAATATTAATATATTTAATCAGATACACTTGGCATTTTTACAGCATCTTCATTGTACCGCCACACGGGTGGCCGAGGTTGTTAAAGCGGGAAGTCTGGGATTCCAATCCCGCCAGGACCGTCCTCCTTGACTGAGGTTTTTTCCAGATTTTTCACAGTCCTCATAAATGGCAAATGTCGGGCAGGTACCCTGAACTTAGGCCTGAGACTTTTCCTTCCTTAAAAAACCCTTTCCTATATATCATTTCATTTCATGTATCATCAGTGTCCACCGCCTGTGGTGCCTCAGTAGTAAAAACAGGCGTTAAAAACTATTTTTAAAAAACTTCATTTTCTTACGCAATCAGTAATTGGTTTTTGCGGATGGGAATTACTGCATAACAGCCTCACCACCTGTTAAAAGGAATCCGTTTCGTAAATTAATTTCACGCAATTTTTTCTTTCGTTATTTATTAATAGTAGATAGTAGTTAATGTTGTACTCACACCTTAGTTAATGCTCTCAATGTGAGACATGCCTAAACGTTTTAAGGCACTCTCCTCAATTAATTCTCCCAAATATTGGAAACTCTCTCCTGGATATTTTGTTTCAACAGTTGCACGGGTTTTATTCCATGCTCAAATGGATGAAGATGCAACAGTGAACCGCTTTATACACCAGCTAGCAGGGATAATCGTCGAGAAGTTTCTAATCTATAGCCTGTTTCATCAAGCTTCTCTTGTGTTGAAATCCGTTTATCGGATTCGCCTTCTTGTCAATGAAAACGCCTTGGATTCGAACTTTTTCATCAACTTGAAAATTGCAATTCCCGACTGAGGCGTTACTCCTGGAAATTTAGAACGAAATTCTCTCACAGTACTTGTACGGTTTCTTTGTACATAATTATTATACCATTACTAAGTCAGTTTTACAATGTATCAATATCTTCAGATAGCCAATTATAAAATGACGAAATATAAAAATTTTCACATTTATAATTATATAAAGTTGGAGGCCCCATTGTAGTTTGTAATTAAATTTTTCTTAGCACTTTATAAAATTTCAAATTTCATTACATAGATGTTTGAGAAATAAAAGAATTAGTGGTTTACAGAGACTGTAGCTAGCTGATAAAATAATGGTGCAGGTAGAGTAACTGAAATATTTTATTTTAGTCCCCTGGGTTGGATCGGAGCCTGGCCACCTGGAATTCCAGTAGGCTACTGCTGATGAACTGGGGTCTGATACATTAAAGGTGGAAATTTTGTACTTTGTTTAATTATTTAGAATTTAGATAAAGGGTTAGTTTAAAATCATTATTGTATTAAACTTTCTGTAATCGTGAGAAGGTACACATAAAATGGCCTGTGCCGATAGGTGGAGACTTTGTATCTTATTTTTCTTAGCATTTTTCATAAATTTCAATTATATAATTGTTTATAAATGGTAGGAACTGCGGAAAATCATTCCTCTCGGTTCAGCCATTGTTTTCCTTTTAGGTATTTATTCTCCATTTCTTCTCGGATGTGCTACATCCACGTTATCAATTTCCGTCTTCTTAGTGAAATTCATTTAAATATCATTCTTGGTGATCTTTCTTCACCCACTCGCATTAAATGGCCATACTGTATCAATTGTCTTGTTAAAGTGTTCTCCCAATATTACTTTTAATTCCCATTTTTTGTCTTATTGTTATCATTTCTGGTATTATCTCTTCGCAAGACCCTTGCTGGCCGTCTCCAGTAATCCATTTCCATTGCCAAAAATCCTTTTTCTATATACTTTTAAACTGTTATGTTTTGCTCCATATAAAGCTGTGCCTCTAACAATCTATTTACAAATTTGGTGTTTTATTTATTTATTAATCTGTTCATCTCATATAGGGTTAACAGTCCATATGTAATAATTATAGGGGATTGACTGTCACAAATACTGTTAGTAGTATATATGGTCAAATATTAATGAGTAATATATGAGCAAGGAAACAGAGGAGCAAACAGGATTTAGAGCAGGAAGATCTACTGTTATGTTTAAATCACTTAATTGAAAAAATTGTAGTTATTAACCAGGAAGTACATATATTGTTATTAGATTTAGAACAAGCGTGATACAGTCCCACATATTAAACTTTGGGAACGTTTAAAAAAGGTTGGCATTTCAAAATATTTAATCAAAGCAATACAAAATTTATATTCTATGGAAAAAATAAAATACAAAATAGATTGTCATCAAAATTCCTGTTACCAAAGGCTTGCATCAGGGATCTTGTCTATCTCCAACATTGTTCAAAATATATCTTGAAGGTTCAAAAGGCTGGAAGAAGAATATGGAGTTATGGGAGTCAAGGTTGGTGATAGAAGTATTTACACTGTGCAATTTGTAGATGATCAAATAATAATGGCTGAAGAACATGATGAAAAATCACTGAAGACTATGAAAAGGTGGGCCTTAAATTTATTTTGAAAATCTAATTATATGGTAATAGGAGGAAAAAAAAACAAAATCTAATTGTTGAAATAAGGGAGTGATTAAGTATAGTGAAAAATACAAATATTTAACGGTTGCAAATTATTAATGATGGAAATTGATAAATGAGAGAGCGCATAAGAAAGGAACATTTAATATCAACTCTTAATATCTTTGCACATAATCATAAATATGCAATGTGCATTGCTCCAGTTCATATCTCTCTCTCTCTCTCTCTCTCTCTCGGCGTATTCCACAGTACATGAATACACACACGTGCTAAATTTGCAGGAGTAACATTTTCATCGAGAAGTTCAATTTTCAGATTCGGGAATGGGGCGTTTTCATCGACAAGAAAGCGAATCCAAAAAACCGAATTTCAGCAAAAGATAATCTTGGTGGAATAGACTGTCGATTAGGAACTTCTTCTCGAAAGTCACACGATTAGCCCAGCAAGTTGGTTTATCTGTCGACGGTGCGTATAAAGTCACTAAGGCGCTTTGTCCTTATACAATTACTGTTTTGCCTGAAATAAAATACATGTAGGCAGTAAAACAAAATATCCGGAGGATGAATTGTGGAGAGTGTCTCACATCTATTAAAATACAATAATGATTACTCTTTACTACTAATAAATAACGAAAGAAACAAAAAATGCTTGATATGAATTCGGATTGTAAAGCAGAATAAGGACTTAGATTTGTAATTGTGAACAAATGTGACGTTGTTAATGTTTCCCTGATTATGTTTGCACAAAATGACTCGATTTACTTCGAGGATATTGCGTCCTGGTAACAGTCTAGACAGTTTGGTAGAGACACTGGGTTTGTTTAGAATCTACCGGATTACATCCTGGGGCATGTAAACCTCTCACAGGCAATAAGGTTCTGGTTCGCTTGGGAACCCATTACAATTGCAATTAAATTAACTAGTCCAGCAACACTAACATGCTCGTTAACTTCTGTCCCTCTCTGCTAGGAGGTTGTTTTTCCTTGTTTACACCGTTTCTGTAGGTACTGTAGCAGCGGTCATTTCCTGCTTTAGTGTGCGAGACCTTATCGGCAGCGTCAAAAGCCATGAAACTGTGCGACAGAAAATGCAACGTAATGGTCATAGTATTTCTGTTCGGACATCTCTCTAGTTCTATTTGTTGATGTAGGAAGGAATTTGCGGCCCACATATATGGCTGATTAATTAATTATCGCAGAAGCGGCAATGGAGTTTTCCGTCCTAGAAAGTAAGTGAATTTGTTCTTTGCACATATGAAAAGCTCTGTAAACTATGCGCATTCATAAGAGTAACTTTAAAAAGAATATAAAATCTAAATTATGACGTTATTAATTTTTTAAATTAAATAAGTTATGGTATTACTGTATGTAGAATTTTTGCAACCTATAAGTATCATAAAAGAGAACCCACATTTTTAGAATTATATTGAAATTAAATCTCAAAAATAAATGAAACATTATTAGTTAAATGAAATATATGACCTCTTATAGACGAAGCTATATTGTGGATATTTTTAAATTTTTTTAAAATGTAATCATGTTTATGAATTGAGTTTCATCATCTTTGCACTCCTAAAATAGAGAGAAATAACAAAGTTTCGAGTTAGATTGTGTATTTAAGATGTTCATACGTTAAAATAAAACAAAAACGTGTTCCTTTTTATAATAATTACAATGTACTAAGCAAATATACACATTCAGCAATAAACAATCGAAAGTTTAATCGATTTTATTGGCATTGAGATTTAATTTAAATGTTATTTTAAAAAAATATAAACGCAAACTTTTCTAGTCTAGTTTTCCTAATTTTTAGAGACTTGTTTTTTCTTGTTTTATTTAAGCGTATATGTTGGATTTTGTTGTGAAGAAACAAATGTCAGTGCCGCTACAGCTATTTTTAAATTGGGTTTCAGGTAAATCCCCCTCCTAATGACACGATTTTCCTGATTTTCAGTAAATATTTTTTTTTATTTTATTTTGATGTTATATGTGGAGTTTCGTTGCAACACAACAAATATTGGTTTCTCTAGAGTAATTTTTATATTACTCTGTTAAATTTTAAATTTTGGTACTCTTATCTTGTAAACTACTCCATATTTCTTGCTTTTCAATATCATCTATCCTTTTCTTCACTTTATTCCGTAGCCCTTGTCTGTTCATTAATGTTGTTCCTCCACGTCACCTGTTCCAAACTCTTGGACTATTTTCTTTAGTTCAGCTAATCAACTTCTTTTCCCTTTTACTTTTTCATGTATCTTTAAACAGTCTTGGACTGTGTCTTCTTCTTTCCTTGATGCTATCTTATACCAAAATTCAAAATACGTTTAACTACCATGCCTTTCCTGCTAACTCTTCCGATTTCCACTAATGCCACCCCATTTGGAGTTGTCCTTGATACTCCCAACACAATCTCACAAAATGCTTTGTGATGGTCGATATACTCCGACCATTTCTCTGGGCCCCATATTTCAACCCCATACATCATTTTTTATTCACCGCCATGGGTCGCCGAGGTCGTTAAGGCGCGGACTCGTGAGCGGTAGGTTTGGGGTTCGAATCCCGTCAGGACCGTCCTCCCTGAATGAGGTTTTTTCCAGGTTTTCCTCAGTCCTTATAAATGGCAAATGCCGCGGAGATAACCCGGAACGTTTCCGTCCTTAAAAATCCTTTCCCAATATATTTCATCTCATGTGTCATCAATTTCCACCGCCTGTGGTGCCTCTGTAGTAAAAAACGGACTTCAGACACCATTTAAAAAAATAAAAAATTATTCAACCATTTCTAAATAAATTCTCTCTAGCCATGTTACACTTACAATTGGAATTTTCTTTAAACAAGTTCTTATAACATTAATAGTTAATTTACTCTTTCCTCTGTCCATCTTCCATTATTTTATCCTAGCCCCTAAATAGTCCAATCTCTTTACTACTTTAGTTTCTCATTTCTCATCTCATTTGAGTTTATTGCCTTTCTTGCATACCATAATTTTCCATTTATTTTAACCCCCATTCTTTACAATATCTCTCTATTCCTTCTATTGCTTTATTTAACCGTCAGGTTTTTATTAATGTGCAGATCCTTTATAGATAATTGAATTAAATAATGATAATAATAATAATAATAATAATATATCATTATAGTAATCACCTTTTCGCAGGCCTGCAACTTGTTCTACTTGTTCTGTCTGCCTATGTCTAGTTACTTTGCTGTGTATATCTGCAATTTTTATGAATACTTCTAAATTGTCTACTACAAATAAAAGTACAGTAGAATATACTCATAAGACCCCTACGAGGCCCATTGCTTAACAGATATAAATAATGTTTGAGTTTCAAGTGAAAAATAATTAAGTGATGCTCTAATGTTGTTATTATTACTACTAAACATGGACTTTGTTTCATTTTATTTGTTTGAAAATACGCTCATCTAACATTCGTAAACTGAAGATGAAAGGAAAATGTCCACACACATATGTGAGCTTGATTTTGGTCAGTTGCAGCGCGCAGGAAATTAGGTTTGCGTGTGTTTCTTTCTACGAAGTTAACTGTTTCTGGGAGGCTGAAGTCAGACTGCTAGTTGGGCGTTCAGTGGTCGTCTACCTCTTGTGCTGTTGGTGTTATTCAAGGTCACACAGTGCGTGTGCTGTTGAATGATGCCCACGTTAGCGGACAAGGATAGAATAAGATAATGAATGCGTTTTAGAACGCTAAAGAAACTTTCTGCTGTCTATTCTTAATGCTGACCAGTGACAGTGTTTCTGGCTAAAACTGAAATATTTGACTCTGTAAACTGTGAGCTGTTATGAAAAGAAATGAATATAGCAAGACGCCTACTTTCTTCCTTACACCATTTTCCATTTCCATAAATATATGAGCTACAGATTACAGAAATGTAAATTATTAAGGTTATTTTTTCATTTTAAGAAAATGTTTATACATTTTAAGGGCATTTTGGGCCATTTAAAAAACTTTAAACTTTTTTTAGTAGTGAGCAGCGAGTCCAAAATTGTTTTGAGGCGGAGGATTTCTTCTCTGCGCTTCATACAAGGAATAAGTCATGGCAACAATTCTTTCCCTCGCATACAAGGGGCAACAGTAAAATATACAATTGACAGTGTATGGAATGTACTTTCGAATGAAGCCGCCAGATGGGATTTATGAGGAGAGTTGTGTGTCTCAGCACGCCCCGAAGTTCGGTTGATCAGCGAGTGTTCATGAAGGAGGGTCACAAAAAGTGAACAACATGCGTATGTGAAAATATCATTTCTCCGCCGCAGGAATGTACGAAAATGCCACACAGGGCTACGGGAAACACTGGTCGCGCGTGCTCTGCCTTATCGAACAGTGCTAGCAGAAGAAAAGGGACAGAAAATTAGATCATATAGACAAGTATAGAATTAGATTATATGAATAAGTCTGTTACTAGAAGGCAGTTTCATAATTACTGCAGGCTGAACAAAGAATTTCCAACCTTAGGAAAGTTATATTCATTTTTCAAGATAAAATAAATTCATAGGTTCAAGGGAAGCGTTGAGAAAATTAATTAACCTTGGTAATTATGTTTAAAATAAAAAAAACACCGCTACAATAAGACAGAGCAGTGACTTGCACACAATGACATGATACGGTGAAGATGTGCTTTGTTCGGTTAGAGCAGATTGCATGCTTGTTACTGATGTAAGTGTGACCTGCATGCAAGTGGAATAACATATCCACACCCACATGTATACGTCATACCTTTCTCCCGTGTTCACACTCTGAGGTATTTGCGCTTTCAGTCCGCCGTCCGTGTGCTTGTGAATCACTGGCTTTCATCCGTCGTCGTAACATGGGCAGCAAAACGCCCAAGTTCAAAGACAAGCCACCTGTTAAGTTTACCATGACATAGCACCCAAAACCTTCGATTTCTGAACCAATAAGTTCCAAATTCTCTGTGTGATTTTATCCTTGTTCCTATTTTATTCATTTTCTATCACACGAGAGAACATTCCAAAAGAAACTAATTCAACACATTTTTTTAAAGTCTCTTTGTATCATGTATGCAGGACGCTTTTTTTTTTTTTTTTTTTGTAGTGATATTGATTAATTTGGGCGCAATGCGAATGTTGTTTAATCCTTCGGCCACTAGTACAGGAGAGTGTCATTCTGCCTTAACATATTTATATTTTGTGTAAGTTGCTAGTGTGTATCCATTCATTAAAGAAAATGGAGTACTGTGTCGTTTTTACGCGCATTCTCTTCTGATATAAGACCTCATTTCTTCCTTATTCAGTTTACCTGGCCACGTCAGGGTGGTTTCCCAACTAATATTAGCCAGTTCCTCGCCTCTCGTAAATGCTACGATTCTATAATCTAATTATCTAACACACAGGTCCTGTTGAAACCAACCATATCATTTTTCTTCTTCTGTAAGATGCTGAAAAAATGGAGTCAAAATATCCCTTTTGTACCTTTCTGCTTCTATTGTCGTCTCGTAGAAAATCGGACCGATAATACGCTTTGCGCTAACAGCTCACCGAACTCCAACTTTCCTATCATAAAGATGGGTTTACTATACACAATGTGAATTTTCGCGCATTAGCGCATGTTTTAATTGTTCACGGCGGTTCAGATGAAATCAAACCTCGTCTGAAAAGAACAGATGCACTGGTCCATTAAACAAACACCTTCATTCACAGATTGGGAATGGGATAACGCACTCTTGCTACTGGGTCACTAAACAATGGACACAAGTGCATTTGTAGGGATTGAGGTTTAATAATTTTGTTGCTTTATGTGCAGCACCCACTGAAAAACGTACTTGTGCTTATTTCAGGAGTGAATTTTGTTGGCAAACGTTCAAGATTTGCACTAATTTCGTGTAGTTTATCCTCTGTTATAACAGCACATTTCCGCGTTGGGTTTTTTTTTTTTTTTGTTTACACTGATGCAGTGGAATCAAATTTATTCGCAATATGGAATTACTTTTTTGGAAGGAGACAATTGATCAGGGAATTGATCGAAAATGCGTTGCCCTGGAGTCAACGGCCCCATCTTGGTGAATCTCAACTACTGCACTGCTTCTAAGTGATATTCAAGGAAGACTTGTAGTGGATGTTTTATTTATTGTTGCTTTGACTACATTGGTCCTCTCATGATATCTGTAAATTGTGGACAACGCGAACGCTACCACTAGACCAAGGAGGCGTTGTTGATTTGGTTTATTTATAGACGCTCTTTTACATCTCAACCCATCAGCGAACCATTCAATTCAGAACGTGAAACTACCGACAAATTTTGATCAGAGGCTTGAGGTTTTCTTTTCGTGCCGTAAATGTACGACACGGAACCCACAGCTTTACTTCCCTTCCGAAGGAAGCCGTACTTAGGATTTTTACGCACGAAAAAAATCCATCGATTGAACCCGCGATCTTGAGGTCTGTGAGGCAAGAATGACCACCATTTTGACAGCACTCTAATCGTCTTTTTTTTAAGAGTGGGTTATTTATTAAACCCTTTGCCCAAGCATTGTTGTATCAAATGTTTTATTCCATTTATTGTATTAAGTTCCGATAATGTTTTGAAAGTTACATCTTTTGCAATAGATATTGCTGATTTATGTTAAAAAAACTTGAAAAATTCAAGTCATGGCCTGGATTGGAACCACAGGGACACGGAACTACCAACCTCCGGTTTCTGATTTTATATGTCCCGGAGACCTCCTTCAGGTTTTCTGTGTTGTGAGAAATTCGTTCCTTAATGCTACCAGTACGTTTGACCTAAGCTTCTAGTTTAACCACCAACTATATAGGGAAGCCGAAAGACCTATGGTTCGAATCTCGACCGTAACCCGAATCTTTCAAGTCTGATTTTTCACACACATCTAGTGTGAAAGAATTCTTTATATATTTTGATAAATAATTTACATGTTTTTATGACACAAAAAAGCAATTTTTTAAATTATTGTACCAGGTAAAAATTTGGTTCTTCGTTAATGCATGTTCATTATGAACACTGGATTTCCTAATTTAATTTCGGGCTTATCAACTTCGGTGTTCTTATATTATTTATTATGCTTCTCGAATATGTTTTTTGTTGTCTAAAAATGGTGATGGTACAGTGAAACCTCAACAGACGCAAGTATCCAATTGTATTGGTTTTTATAATACACTATGTCTGTTTAATTTAATACAAAAATTAGAATAAATATTTTACAATAAACCTTAAACAAGTATATAGTTATTTGCAACGATAAAATAAAAGATTATAAGGAAAAATAGAAAAAGGCCACATTATGAATGACGTACAGCTGAATTCAATTTGTTACCCCCATCCTTCCCAGGTTATCAGCATTTTCAGACCTGAGCTGTGTCTCCCTTTCGTCAGAAAATAACCTTCCCTCCTACCAGCAGAGCTCAGCATGACCATCTCCCTCTGTTCGATCCTGTAAAGGATTCCTGCATTCTTCCGTACCTTTACATTCCACCAGTATATTTGTCCATGATGTCCCGTCCACTCAGATTTCGGTCCTGGTATTCTAGCAGTAGCCATACTTGCCATGATCGTGGGTTCAACAGGCCATGGGTCCATGGATTTTTTTCGGGCATAAAATAATGACACAGGACGAAACTCAACAGACTGTACGTCGGTGATTAAACTTGCATTCATGTATATTTTGATACCTTGAGGCCCATTTTGGCAGCTGTGTTAGCTACATTTTTGTAGACTTTATTATCCAACAATGGATAGGCTGGTTGCTACTTTTTAAATGTCCCTTGTACATGGCAGGTACATCTATCATTTTGCAACGCGCCTTTATATCTCGTGTGAGGTTTTGGCATGATCTTGTAACACTTTCCAGGTCAAATCGCATGCCCAATCGTATTAGAGATCTAACAGCTTCGCACATTTTTTTTTAGATATTGTGTTTTGAGTTTGTTCTACCTTGCACACAGTGTTTTATTATATTTTATGTGCAAAATTTAAAGTAAATGTAAATATTTCATTTTTAATATTCACCGAGCCGCGTTTCATAGCACGAAGAACTCATTATACCAACTCGAGGGTACTTCACAACTGAAGCATTTTTCAAAATTTCTAGGTCATGGTAGGCAATTCCCAATGGCATTAACTGCAGCGAACATGTGCATAGCTGGAATCAATAATCTGAAATGGATATACCACACATTCGATACGAAATGCTCTTCACTACTTGCTGTAGTGTTTTATTGGGTGCCTGTTAAATGTTTCGATGCTGGAATACAGTTCGAAATGACCTACACTTCTCCATATTTCAATCTCTCCCTCGAGAAATTTAACAGTTGAATAAATTTGTCCGGGCATAGAGCTTCCATTCCATCTCTGCTTTTTGTCGCTCGCGTTGCAGTAAAGTCATTAACGGTAGTTTGTGTCAATACACGTGGAACGAATTCGCGCGTAAAATATCGCGAGCACAGAGTTTCAGATGCAGCAGAGAGAAAGCTACTAAATTCATACTTTTTTTTTATTACCATTGATTAACAAATAGCGAACTGTGTCTGAACTTGCATTGGTAGAAGTAGCGTTAGCAAAAACTTCCATCAGGCAGGAACTGCGTAAAGTAAGCGAACCCCTCGCCTAGTGCAGTAACTTTAAAATCCAAATTATGACCTTAATAATAAATGAAATACTTTATGGCATTACTGTGTTGTATAAGGAGAACAAAATTTAAATATAAAGAAAGAAACAAGAGAAAGTTTCGAGTGACATTGCGTATTTAAAAAGATGGTGTTCATATATTTTAATAAAACAAAAGCATGTTACTATTTAAAAACAAGTTTAATGTAATGAGCAAGTATACATAATCAACAGTAAACAATCGAAAGGTTCGTCGATTTTCATTAGCTTTGAAATTTAATTGAAATGTTACTGTCTGAAAAATATGTAACGCAAACGTTTTCTGAAGGTTATTAAAGGGCGCTCTTGCTAACATGATCCTCAAACATATATTAGATTAATATTTCACATTTTACTATCTTATTGGCGATGTTTTTGTTAAATACAAAACATAGGCATAATTATAAATACAGTTGATATGCTAAATTAATTTGTCCTTTTATTTTAAAACAATATAGAGAAAATTAAACACAAGAGCTATCGTTCTTCAAGTATACCCCTACTCATAATGGTCCAATTTCCCCAATTTTTGGATTTTTTTATTTTATTTAAATGGTATACACCTAATTTTGTTGTGAAGAAACAAATATTCACGCCGTTAGGGCGAGTTTTAAATTTTAGATTTTATGTAAACCCCACTCGTAATAGTCCGATTTCTCTGATTTTCAGAAACTATTTTTGGAGTTTATTTTAATGTCATATAGCAAGTTTCGTTGAGAAAAAATATAAAATTGCGGCGGCTAGAGCGATTTTTAAATTTCGCTTTAACCCTCATTGTTTTTTTTATTATTTTTTTTTAGGTATACCCCACTCATTTTGGCCCGAAACCCCTTATTTTCTTAAACTACTTTTATCAATTTAATTTAAATCAATATACTGTGTTTCGTTTAGAAAAAAAGAAATTGCAGCCCCTGGAGCGATTTTTTTAAAAAAATTCTTTGGATAAATCCCCACCCCAATGGTCCAATTTTGCTGGTTAAAGAACTCAACGAATTGTTTGTTAATTGATAGTTATATGCGAGTTGCGTTGAGAAAAAAAAATTGCCACCGCTAGAGCGTTAACGCACCACTTACGCATACCGAGGGTGCCAAAAAAGTACACACACTGTCACGGTAGATATCTATTTAATATATTTCAAAGTTGGACTGAAAAACAACAGTAATGGGTAGTATGATGTTCTGTAAACAGATGTGACTCACATACATTATGATAGCGTTGCTATAGGTGAATCAACAATGAACAAATGAAGCCAAGTTGGTTTCATTTGTACCGAACATGATACGCACATCCGCCCTACCTGCCATTCATACACTATGGAAATGAGGACTTTTACTTCTAAGAGGATGGTACACCACCACATTACCAAAGATGCACGTGTATACCTCGATGTCAATCTCCCAAGGCACTGAATAGGACAAAGAGGTCCGACTGAGTTTCCACCGCGTTCTCCGCGTTCTCTAACTCCGTGGACTTCTACCTGTGGGGAACTCTAACGGATGTTGTATACCGTAGAAAACCAGCTACACTGGCAGAACTTCGAGAAGAAATTGAAACGGCGTGTGCTGCAATCGCTAAGGACACTTTCGCAAACATTGTTCAATCAGCAGTTCAACGTACTCAGAAGTGTATCGATGCCGATGGTGGGCATTTTGAGCAGCTGTTGTAACTGTAAAAGTCTAAGATGATTGGTGCTCATCATTTTCTGTTTGTTTGAATTCAGTTTTGTTAGTTGACACAGTTTTTTCTTTGCTTGAACTGTGTACATATTTTTTGGCATTCTTTGTATATATACATACATTTTTTTTTTTCATTGTCATTTTCAATACCCTGGTAGGTAGGATTGGTGGAGATCTGAAAAACTTTTTCAAAAATCGTTTCATGAGTACATTCCTTCGGAGTTCCCAAATGCGTTGTTGCAATTATTCCGACTCCTATCTGTTATTTCCGGTCCCTTATATGGCCGTTTAAATATTTTGGCCATTGTTTATTATCAGATAGGCGTGTGCCAATGTGTTTTAGTATGTAGAGCTGAGAGGTTCCTGTGTCACGTGCGCAGGCAGGCCACTGAAGCACTGGCGTTTGCCCGTTGGCCTAGAAAGCCCACAGAATACAGAAGTGTGTGGCCCATTACGAAATCAGCACGTACATCTCGCGTCATTAGTGTTTGAAAGTGAAGCATGCGGATATCCGTCACGTAAAGTGGTACAAGAGCACTTTTTCAGTTTGGGGCTCTTCACCTACCTGTTAAAAGGGGTCGGGGCGGATCACTTGCCCAGTGCTCGTCTAAGAAACCCCGAGCAAGAAACTGGGGGAGACGGAGCTTGTAGAAAACAGAATGGATCATTTGAACAAATTCTGAACGCTCTCTCTCTCCTCTAGTCGGTCCTGGGGGTGTAGGGTAACCACATTTGACCTGAGATGTTAAAGAGCGTTCCAAAATAAAACAAATCAACAACTCCCCCTAGGGTGCTGTAGCTATAATTGCATAAACTTTTAGGAAACATATTATAGTAATAATACCCCAGGATGCGTTTAAGTACGCAACTTTGGCGGAAAAAGGCCGAAATTTAAAGTCGATAGTCTTAAACGTATTCAACAAACTTTAATAAATTGTCAATTGACACTGCTACAAAAGTTAAGAAGAGAGGGAAGCCCTATCTTAGCTAAGTTTATATTTCTGCCTTGGCAGAATCGTTAAGTCTTCAACATTGCAATTGAGACGGCTGTTTTGATTTGTTTTTTTCTTTACACTAAATCATAATTAACAGAATTAAGGCATTGAATATGAATAATTTTTTTTATTATTATTTAAAGCTATTTTCTGTGAAAATAATTATATATATGCTCCCATAATTCCTAAATCATGAAAATGTGCTTAATGTGATTCAGTCGCTTCATTGTCATTACTGAAAACATAACTGAAATTTTCAATACAATACAATACGATACAATAACACCTTTTTAATCTAGAGGTACTAAAATAGAGTAAAACGTAGTTTTGAGAAAATTGCGCCCAAAGAACGGTTCGGGTAACGGCAGGAATTCAAACTACAAATCTTCAGTAATCAGTACTGATGCTCTAACCAACTGGGCTACCGTGTCTTCCTCCAGCACGGAACCGCAAACCCTCTCAATGTTTCATCTTTGGCTCTGTGTTTGTAGAAGAACACAATAGCTCATTCGGGTAGAGGTTAAGATGTGTGGTTCAATTCCGGCCATGACCCGAATCTTTCAGCCTGATTCCAACTGTCCCACACCTGACTATTGAAAAAGAACCTTTTTATATGTAAAGAAAAACTTGTTAAAAAAACTCACTCATAACTCCAACCAAGAACCCATTGCGTGCCTGCATTATAGTCCAGATCTGTTGTAACTATTTAGTCAAAACAGCCAACACTCAAAGCAAATTTTCCTCTAGCGAATGGTAAAAACCACGACCTTCTAGCTCAGTTAGTTCTAAAGTTGTGAGAGTCATTCATATATAAACCGAATTTTTTAAAAATAAATTTTACAAACAAATTATATTACTTTACTACATCGTTTCCTTTAACGGAAGTGTACGAGGGTCGCCCAGAAAGTAAGCCCACGTTTATTTCCTCAGCCGACAACAATATTTGAAGATTCCTGAGTTCGCGCTCAAAATTTCCGTTACCTCCGACAGAGAGCGTAGCTGCAGCAATGTATCAAAATGACGTCTGTGAGGGTTTTTTTTTTTGTTTTGTTTTATTTATGGACGCTCTTTAACATCTCAGGTCATCAGCATCCCATTCAACTCAGGGCGTGAAGCGGCCGACAAATTTTGCTCAGAGGCCTCTCTTTCAGGCTTTTGTGCCGTAAATGTACGACACGGGACCTACGCTTTACTTCCCTTCCGAAGGAAGCCATATTTACGATTTTTACGCCCATCGGTCCTGGCCGGGTTCGAACCCGCGATTTTGGGTTTAGAAAGCAAGTATGGTAACCACTACACCACCAGGACCGACTACGTCTGTAAGTGATGTACGTTACAACCAGCATGTGAAATTCTCACGGCGGAGAAAGAAACTGTAGGGAATATTCACAAACATTTGTGTGAAGTCTATGGAGCATCTGTAGTTGACAGAAGTACAGTCGGTAGCTGGGCAAAGAATGTGAGGCCATCAGGGCAAAGAGGGTGAGGCCATCAAAGGCGGTTCGGTGGAGCTCCAAGATTTGCAACGTAGGGCAGCGTGAGAAAACCTAACGAGTCTTTAACAAATAAGGCGGATATAACAGTCTTAACGCACAAAAACAAGTAATGGAAGCACAAAAAAAAAAAAAAAATAGAATGCATGTTGATAGTTAATCACATTCAGTATAGAGCAAAATTAAGTGGCAAACGATAATGTACCAATGTAAAAAGTATAGGAATTAATTTATATGGGAAAAGGCCTAAGCTTTTAACAGTATAAGTACTGCACATTTTTTTAACCTAAGCTAGTCTGAATAAATTTGCAACGTATATGAATTTAAAGTAAAATTGCAACCTAAGCGTTGTTCTTAAAAAATGTAACATTTATTATGGTAAGAAAAGTGCAGGCAAATTATGAAGATTAAAAAATGCCCCTGGGAGAATTGAACCCAGTACCTTTCCTTTAGCATCGCGTCGCTGTAACCAACTGAGTCACCAGGACAGTTACCATGAAGGAGATGGTAACTATCTGCCTGCATTAGTTGATTGGAATTGTGCTCGGTTTTCTCCGCTGTCCTCCGCTGTTGTTCGTGAAAGCGACTGTAATCTGTACGGGTAAGAGAATGTCGAGGGTCTGTAATTTCTGATACCAGTTTGGCAAAGCGCTACAGATAACTATGAAACCATGATTTAAAGTTTTAAATTCGTTAATATCATGCTTAAGGTTGTTTATGATTCTGGTAAACACAGTTATATGAGGTTGCGATGCAATGTCTAAACACTGTGCATGCTCTAGTCAAAATGCATCGCCTTTTACAATAACCAGGATTATTGGCAGGTTTCCAGCATATTGTCTTTAATTAAAAAAAAAAAAAATTTAAATCATCTACTTATTACATTTTACATTAAAGCAGTTTTAAAAGGTACTCGGCTGGATTAAGTAAGAAAAAGAACTAACAAGCAAATTAGAAGCATTAAACAGTCATGGAATCTGATAGAAGTACATGGAAAACTTCCAATTGGAGAATCTTAAAACATTCTCGTAAATAATTAATGGCACTTGTTTGAAGAGGAACGGATTAAGATGCCATAACTTGAGACTTCCAAAGAGCTCTTCTCTCAGCTTAACGGCACCATATTCAGCAGAGAAAGTAGACTATTTTTTTTTTCCTTCTTTTTCTTCCGTTCGCATGGTAAACAAACGACAAGCCGTAACGAAATAAAATGTCGCATTTTCTTTCATTTTGAAAGACTTTACTGTAATAAGAAAAAAAAAAAGCAATAACGAAGATGTAAAAAGAATAATTACTGAAGATTATTATAAATAAACTTATCTGCGCATTAATGTTTTAATATCTTGTAATATCCTTTGTTTAAGTTATTGCAACTTAATCTTGAAACCCATACTTGCCTCTTAAACCCAAGATCGCGGGTTCAATCTCGGCCAGGATCGATGGATTTTTTCGTGCGTAAAAATCCTAAGTATGACATACTTCGGAAGGGAAGTAACGCCGTGGGTTCCGTTTCGTACATTTACGGCACTAAAAAGAACCTCAAGGCTGGAAAAAGAGGCCTCTGAGCAAAACTTATCGGCCGTTTCACGCCCTGATTTGAATGGGACGCTGATGATCTGAGATGTTAAAGAGCGTTCATAAATAAAACAAATCAACAAACAATCTTGAAATCATCTACCTAATTTTTTGATAAACTGACTAAGCGAGGTGGTTCAGGCGATAACATTGGAGATTCGCTATCGGGAGATTCTGAGTTCAACCCTTGGACCCTGCCAACCTAATCTTGGGCTTTTCTAGTTTCCCTTGGTCGCTTATGCAACCGCGTTCTATGAATTTTCCGCTGGTCTGTGCCATATTACATTCTATTGGGTTTGAAAGTATTGCCAAGACCAGTTGGTACTGTGCGGCTTGAGGGTAGATTTCGCGCTCTAGAGAAACTTCCCGTCTTACGGGGCGTTTGCATACAAGACACTGGGGCAGAAATACAGGCCTTTCAGAATATGTCCTTACTGCTCGCAGGGGACTTTGCGTCTAGGTCAAAATTCTCTTCCAACTCAAGGCTGCCTGCCTACATCCTTGAACTTCAGTGGCAGTCACCAGTCTACATACGTTTGCGAAGACTTTAGAGTAAGGTATTTTTGTGTGTAACTGTTTTTTATAAATAGAACTAACTCGTCATTTTCGTGAGGAATTTATTCGGAAATTCCTTGCCTTCTTCTGGTAGAGCAATTTTTTCACTATCTTGGTTTTACTACTCAATTCAAAATAACAGAAGACAAATTAGACGAAATTGGCACAAATCTTGAACATTCGCCATCAAAATATCAACCGACATTAGCACAACAATTTGGGATTTCAGTGTCTTTTGCACATACAGCAACAAAATTATTAAAACTCAAACCTTACAAGTGTACATGTGTCTATTGTGTAAGACTAGATGATCCCGTAGCACGTGTGCATTATTGTGAGTGGTTTCTTTCATCAGTGACTGAAAGGTTAATTGACCCAAAGCTCGTGTTCTTTTCAGACGAGGCGGGGTTCCACCAAAATGGTAGTGTTAACACTCAGAAACTAGCTTATTGGTCTTCTGAAACCCCTCTATATGATAGAAAGATTGGAGTTTGGTAAGCGATTAGCACGGCTGTCACGTGTTCAGTTGCCAAGACACAAAGCCTCCTGTGAACAATAAGGACATATTCTGGAAGCCGTGTATTTCCAAAACGTCAGCCTTTGTCACAAAAAGTTTATGGAAAGAGGGATCCATCGCAGCATTCAACTTACATGACTAGGAAAGAAACCCAAGGTGAGGATGGCGGTTCGTAAGGGATTTGAACCCTGAATTCGAGATCACGGCCGGAATTTTCTTGTTAGATGTAGTGGAATTTCTAAATGTTTTATTTTATTCCACAATTTCCTTTATTTAATTTTAGCATTTTTGTGTCCTTTACTTAGCGTCCTCACTAAGTTAAAAACAGAAATAATGAGCTTTGTTCAAAGGGAGAATATTATTTCTTTATATTCAACCCCTAAGCAGCTTTAATATTGCAAATGAAGTAACATATGGTTTAGATTTAAAAGCATGCTGCCGTTGCAGCAAACAGAAAGGTACTTCTGTCTTGTTCTCTTTTCTGTTATGATGTTACAACCTACGCTAGATCCCGGCTTTTATTTCTGGGTGTGTACAAATTTTCCCAAGTGCGCGCAGAGCAACATTGATTCACTGCGGCAGCAAATTTCGCTGTACTCTGTTACAGCTTTCTCGACAGTAAGTCAGAATCTAAATTAACACAACTTTGAGTTATTATTTCTCTGTTTATTCTATGCCATCTTCCAATTAGCAGAAGCACTCAGAAATTATTCCAGTGTGTCTGCAGTACACACAGAGTCCTGGCATTTATGATGAAGTACATTTGCATGATCTAGAATCGTATCCGATTTAAAAATACTCCACCGGACAAAAATTTTTGCAAATATTTTTAGAATTTATTTGACTGTTTCACTGACGTGTCGTCATCTTAAAATCGACCAATAAAACGAAATAAAATTTTGAATTTTGACCAATCACAGCCGGATTACGGAGTGAAGTTATGGGGGGGGGGGATCATCAAATCCGTTTTATCACGCGACGTGCATTTGTCTTGTGGCAGTGTAGCCAACTCTATACCTCCACTAGGTATATAATTCCTGAACACGCTTCTCTGACCACTTTTTCTAGAGGCGGTGGGGAGCTGTTGATAGTAGCAAAAACCTGGACAATCGACAATCATAACGCAAAATGGAGGGTTCTTCAAAGCGTTTTGGTGATGCCTCAAATGTGCAAATTGATCTTATCATTAGAAATTCCAAATCTCAGAACACAAAGAAAAACAGAGGCGCTGCATTTATCTTCTCTCTCTCCCACTCACTCTCTCAGTTAGTTTTACAAAATCGAACGGTAATAATTGTAATTGCGGACTTTTGTCCATTTCAGTCTCACAGTTTCTGAACAGAAAATATATTTATAAGCATAACATTTGATACAAGTGTTAATATTCTGTGCGCGAATTTCAAATATATTACTTTTATTCTTATTCTATTCTTGAAATAGTCCTAAACCCATATTTTTTTCTTCTCTATTGCGATTACTGATAATCGACATTCTTCTCTCGCAAGATTGCTTGAAAAGATTAAGTACAAAAATACAATTATTACAATATATAAGTCAAGTTTAGAGGAATTATATTTAAATTCTAATTTTATTCATGAAATAGTTCTCATAAGCATCACTCGAGGGTCTGAGATTATCCATAAATTCACGTGTATTTATGAGTGGAAAGCTCATTTCCACTCACTACGTTCAAGAATTTATCAGTAATCTCAGACCCTCTCGTGATATTACTTGTGATAAATTCATATATACTTTTCAGCTTACGTATATAAATTTCACGTATATTTTAAAACAGTATTAACATTATTTCTTTCAACAACAAAGTTACAAAGAAAGAGCTCAGAGCTGTGTTCAAGCATCTATGTAAAAAAGTTACGAACTAAAGACACGAGGATGGTATATGAAGTGGATGCTGCTTCCGACGTCATGATGAAGAAATAGATAGCTGAATTCAGGCGTGGAAGAATGAGCTCTGAAGACGACCTTGCTCAGGAAGGCTAGCGGAAAAGGTGACGGGAGAAAATGCGGACAAGGTGCACAGGATGAATGACAGACGTGTAGGCGAGGAACTGCAGATGTCGAAATCAACAATTGAACTATTGTGTACAGTGGGTTTCCAAAACTTCTGATCAAATTAAAAGTTGATCATGATGTTTGAATGAAGATTAAGACTGTTTAAGGACAATCCGGACAGACTCATGAGCGTCTTCGAATCATGGGACCATCAAAGACAAGCCGGCCTGCAATCTCCATTCACATGTCGTTTGTTACTATAATTCTCATCTGTGACTGCGGCTTCCAAATGCTCCAACGCTTGTTTACAAACAAAAAGAGAAAAAAAAGGCTTTGGATGACCCGGCACTTTCATTGTGATGACAGCTGTTTTACCCACTTTTCTACAAAACTGGAATCGGAGCAATGCAGAAGCACTGGCAAAAGTCCCGTGGATTTTACTTCTGTACGCGCGTGACGTGATACTGTTGATAGTTTGCTTATGCATCGCGTTCAGTCCCAGCAAAAAATCTATGTAACTCAGCTTGGGATATCATGCTAATCAAAACTGCTACGGGTGACCGAAGTCCTTAAGGTGCGGACTCCTGAGCCGGGGGTCTGGGGTTCGATTCCCACCAGGACCCGATCTTCCTGACTGAGTTTTTTTTTTTTTTCCCAGGCAGTCCTCATGAATGGCAAATGATGGGGAGGTACTCTAAACTTAGGCCTGGAACATTTCCTTCCTTAAATAAACCCTTTCCCAATATATCATTTCTGTCCCCCGCCTTCCACCGCCTATGGTGCCTCAGAGTCAAAACCGGCTTTAAACACCATTAATAAAAAGACTATCAAATTACACATTATTAATTGTTAAACTGAATTTCCGAATAGTATTTTAAAAACTGGAAACTTCTAAATTTCACATGCCTCCCTTTGGTAAACGTTTTGCAAAGACAAATACGGGTTGTACATCATCAGTAGGGCATTCCATTCCGACCACGCGGATTTCGCACCTGTAAAATTCCCACTACAGCTGGAGTGGACACCAGTGAGATACCAATGTAACCGGATGTTGCATGCCATGTGATGAGAATATCCGACAAGACATTGATCTCTGTTATTGTTTTCCGACAACAGCAAACAATCATATGATTAACATTATCGGCAGCTTCCATTTCATCTGTTGTTGACTGTTTAATTAATCTGCAGCTGCAGGAAACAGTTATTACTGGCTTGGTCGGAGTTGTTCTAATAACAAAAGAATAACGGCCTACTTAAGTACTGCAGAAAACAAAAGCAGGCTGCAGGAGAACGCAGGTTAGCACAAGATGGACATTTCAACGTTGACTCCGTCCACTAACTTAAGGTTTTGAATTGAAACCCTCATGTAAAAATAAATAGGATTACCACTTGAATTTCACTGTAGATATTAATGGGAGATATTTCTCGATCTGAAGTATTCATAAGTTATTTCGCTGATTAACCTAAATTAACACGCATACGAAAGTAGGTTCTCAAATTTCCGCCTTCGCCGATAAAGATTATCGCCTTCACAAAACGCTTATCTGGTGCCATACCTTAACTGTTAAGTAAATAATTGCAGCTGTAACTTCTGCTTCGCTGTGTTCAGTTGTTCAGATATAGTTACATAAAGTGGCCTATGTGTAGAAGATTGTGACATGTTCAAAATTTAGTATCGAGCTGTTATTAAGTTCTCCACAAAAGAAGGACGTACTCCAAATGAAATTAAGTAGCAATTGAACTTGTGTATATGGGAGGTATCCCCCTGATATTCTACCCTAAAAGAATGGGTCGAGAAAGCATTGAAGACGAAGAGCGTGCAGGTCGGTCCTTGGAGGTGCTCCCTTCTAAAAACATCGCTCCTATGGAAGGAGAATTATGGAAGACAGGTGGCTCAGTCAGAAATAGCAGCATGGTTGGGCCTTTCTAAAACAACAGTCCTTCGAATTATTCATGAACATTTAAACATGAATAAGGTTAGTGCAAGATGGGTGCCTACACTTCTTTCTTCAGTCTAAAAGCAGCAACGAGTCAACTGTTGTCAAGCATTTTAGGAACTCTGCCTTGGCAACAAGAGAAGTTCTGCATTGTTACAGGAGATGAAACAATGGTCCGGTACTATGATACCTTGTCCAAAAGAGAATCAATGTAGTGGCATATAACTGGCAAAGCACCGCCTCTAAAGGTCAAGGTCACTCATTCAACCAGAAGATCATGTCTACAGTCTTTTGGGACTGTGAAGGAAAACTCTTCATTGACTTCAAGGAGAGGAACGCAGTAAATGGGGAATACTATGCTGGCCTACTGTACAGACTACGTGCTTGCATCAAAGAGAAAGGGGGAGGAAAGTTGAATGGTGATGTGCGCCTTATTCACGACAACACGCCTGTGCACACAGCTCTTGTTGCAAAGGAAGCTGTGAGGAAATGTGGCTTTAAGGAGAACGATCATCCACCCTACAACCCAGATCTAAGTCCCAGCGACTATTTCCTCTTCTCAAAACTCAAGAAGGGCCTTCGAGGAAGGAAATTTAAGTGTGACGAAGAAGTGATGGATACTGTTTATGTCCATTTTGCAGACAAGAATTTTATTTGGATTGCATGATCAAAAGTAGCGATAAGTAGCAATGTGCAGTATATTTTGCAACCTTTTTCCCTTGTGAGGGAACGTAGTTTCACGAATTTCCAACTTGTCTTATCCTTATTATCTCCGTGCATGCAATTCATGAAATATTAGACAATAGAGTCATCAATAATAACATATGCCCCATCGGCCCCCCAATTTACTCCATGCAATTTTTATATCTGGGGGCATTAAAGGAAAAGGTGTGAAAGATAAATCCACACACAGTACGTGAACTGAAAAATAACATTCATGAAGAAATGTCTCTCATTTTTCAAAGGGAATGCAGAGGGTAATGTTAATGTCATAAGCTGATGCCAGAAATGCATGTTGACAATTCCTGCATCTTCTTGCTTGATAATGTGAGTAAATGTAGCTTTTAAGTGGTTAAGTATTAGCAACAACCATAGCTGCAGACTTTCTGATTCCTGTTCACCGCGGTACCAGCTTGAACCGACGGATCGGCTATGGAGACTTACCCATACGTAATTGTTTTCTTGCTGGCTTAACCCTCACCATGGTAATCTCGCCGATGGTGTTTGAAGTTGGATGCATAATTGAAATTCTTGTAGCTCATTTCACAGTGATAAGTGTATGATTGCTATCTATTTTACAAGAGGCGCGATAACATTTAAGTTTTCGGGGTGTACTATAGAGACATGCTTTCCTAGATGTTTATTGTACTGTTTTTTGTTAAACGTAAGTAACCCATGTAACTTTCTGAACAATATATTGTTCCCTATTACAAAATTAATTTTTTTCACTTTTACCACACATTGTCTTATTGGAATTCGCACTACCACACACTAGCCGTAACTATAAACTTGAGTAAATCCTAGAAATTTGTGGACCCAGTGGTTCACTGCGGCGAGCTACGGCCTGACGGCCTACGCTCACCTATAAATTTATAGGGGATCGTGTGCTATCAAGCATACGGGTAAAATGTTGTGACTGCAGTAGGGGAGAAAATCCTAAATATAAATTTACAGCGGATTGTGTGCGGTACTATGTTACAGAGTAACTCATTGTATTGGCTGCAAATTTCCATGAGCTCCGGCAGGAAAAAAAGAAAGGAAAAAAAAAGCACCGGGACCTAAGAATTGGAAGCTTCTACCTTCACAACGATCCTATGACACTCTAACCGTCTCGGCTATTAAATCGTTGAGCTTGGAAGCCTTATTATCTATCTTATCTGTGGAAGTTACTCGTTTTTTTTTTTCTTCTTCTTCTTTGAGCAAAGAATATTCTCTGTGGAAATATCTTCCTCATTTTTAAGACATTTCTTTACTTTTGGATTTGCATTCCCACCATTCCTCCATCTCTAGCACTTCTTTATTCACACTACACGCAGACAGATAAGTGCAAAATATGAATCCCATTTCCCTCTCGTTCGGAACTGAGGAATTCGGCTCTCTCGGCTGTCGCTCGGGACTGTATTTCCAACAGCTCTAAGAATGATCTTCCTGTATGGGTAAGTGTTATGGAACGGTTCTGCGAAGGAAAAATCCCCCATTTTAAGAGGATACGGTCATGACGTCTGTTCTGCGCAAGCGTCACTCTTTTTGCGCAGTGCTGCCAGATTAAAGTAAGGAGTAACTTACTTTTTGAATCGTCCTCGCTATTTAAAAAAAATAGCATAAGCAACTCTCATGTGAAATAGCTATATACACATACGCTCTACAGTTTACGAAGCGAATCAAGGCTGACGTCATGTAGAAATCTTATTTTAATAGCTGTCATTAAATTGTTGTTGTCTTATATTACTATTTTTTTTTATTTTATTGACAATTTTATACAACCCACATGACAATTGTTTTCACAATGCTAATGTTAAACTAAAATTAAAATAATACTAAATATAGTGGTATTGACATTCATATTTAGAATCAGCGCATTAACATATGGAAGACTAACAATTCTTCATTTAAAAATCATTATTGCCGGTTCAAGTTATGCAAACGCAAGTGATTGCATAGGGCGTAGAAATCGTGTGGTAAGGTGTATAGTTTTTCAGATGTAACCAAGTGCATTTGCTAAAGGAACTTTCTCAATTTGTTTGGTTCACGAAATGTTTTCTCACCGTCCCCTAACTATGGATCTCCTAATCGTGACCAAGTAGACCAAGTCTGTGAGTAAACTTCACCTAAAATGTGTCGCCAACTGAAGTATGAGGCTATTTGTCCGCATGCTTACTTGACAACAAACTTTCAAGGGAAGTTGCTAGGCAGATAAAGCAGAGTTTCCCTTGTTTGTTTAGAGATCATCGTTACATGTCCTCGCACCAACAGAGACAAATGCTTCAGGAAGTTACAGCACTTTGCAGGCAGATATCAAAAGGTGTTTTGTGTGTGTTCAGAACAGGATGAGAACAGCAGCATACTTGACCAATGTATTGGTATATTTAAACAGCAAGCAACCAAAAATAAAAGAAATAATAAATAAATAAGGGCTGGGTTTGGATTGGTAAGAACGGAGGAGGAATTTTCGGTACTTTAGCCTTGCTCAAGGACTGGACGTTTGTATCTACGCCACCAGTGGAGGCATTTCCGGGAGTAAGAGATAAAGTGATGGATACATCGGGTGGGCAGGATCTAGGAGCAGTGTGGCGCGGAGGTATGCAGGGTTCGACCCCCTCAGAAGGGCCGCTTCTACACCTGACACCGGGCAGCAATTTTTCCAAAGAGCACGTGCTATCTATCATACAACACCAGTCCTCTCGCCTGGTACTTTTGACTCTGTAACAAAACCATTGGAATCGAACGAAATAAGAGGGAGTGGAAATTTCATGGAAATAAATATATATGTGTGTGTGTGTGTTAAGAAGGTTGGTTTGTTTGTAGGTGTCTATTAACGCTCTAGCGGCTGCAATTTTTGTTTTTTCTGAACAAACTACGCATATAACGATAAATTAACAAACGATTCACCGAGTTCATTAATCAGCAAAATTAGACCCTTTGAGGGAGTTACATTGAAGTAAAACAAGAAAAAAGTTTCTGAGCGTCAGCGATATCAGACTATTGTGAGTGGGGCGCGGGGTTACGTGAAAACCGAAATTTGTAATCTCCGAGTATGTGGCCCAGGAGGGGATATGCGATGATATGGGGTTGATATTATTAGTATTAACAATTGGATATTTCCCCCAAGCGACAAATTCTTTGATACCATTTGTAAGAGTATGAATGAATGGTGTTTAACGCCCGTTTTTACTACAGAGGCACCACAAACGGTGGACACTGATGATGCATGAGATGAAATGAAATATTGTGAAAGGATTTATTTTTAAGGAAGGAATTGTTCCCGGCCTAAGTTTTAGGATACCTCCCCGGCATTTGCCATTTATGAGGACTGAGGAAAACCTCAGTCAGGAAGGACGATCCTGGCGGGATTCGAACTCCAGACCTCCCGTTCGCCAGTCCATGTAAGAATATGGGGGAAAATAGTCTGCGCATGCGCATGGACGAGTGATCGGACTTACTTTACAGACAGCGGCCCTCCTGCTGCTTCAGTACCGAATGGCAGCGGAAAAAGGCGAATTCCAGGAAGTGCTGGATCGATGTACAAATCTTAAGCGGTAGTGTATGTACTCTTATCAACCTTGATAGTGTAAAGAGTACAATAATTGCAGGCGGAGAGAACACAACGGTTTTGGAATATCCAACCGTACACCTGAAATTAACTATGTAGCTTAAATATTAATCGCATTCCGTTTTAGCTAAGTGCAATTGGAAACGTTAAGCTCACAGTATAACACGTAAATAAAATATAAATGATACATTAAAAACATATCGTTTTATGCTTGAAAGTTGGTTTTTTATTAAATATACATGTATATCTTCAGTTAGCGATACTTGTTTTTACTGCATTCTCTGCTCTAGCGCCTGTAATAATCTTCACAAATTAAACGTGCTGTTTTTTTTAATGCCCCATATGCTCGTGGTATTTTGTCTACCACTTTCGAAACGAAAATAAGCACCCCCCCCCCATTTTTCTTACTTCTTCGAAGTACTCCTCACAGAGCATATTATTTCACGCCCCTATCCATTTTGAAGGGAGAGATACCTCTTCCAAAAACGTTTTATTCACTTTCTCACTACGCTTTCTGTGACTTTTTTCTGTATTACTTGGTGTTTGCTGTAGACATTAAATAATTGCATTTCGTAAACTTAGATAAAAAAAATCTCGAGCATATGCACACACAAAGCAAATAAATTTCAATATATGCTAACTGAAATAAATCAGAAAACCCAACAAGCAATCGCTGTTTATATATGCGTCAGCATGTAAACAGTAGAGAGATAGCCGCAACAGAATAATTCTTGCGTCATGCTAAACAAATGAAAAGGGCACGTGTTAATCATGAATTGCAACTTGACTGCGTACCCGTTGCCATGGAAATAACTTGCTTCCAATTGGTGCAGTTACCTCTTGAATCCACGCCTCGTTAGCACGCAGTCAGAAAACACCAGTCACAAACTCGGGTTGAGCTGGTAATTAATTAATATATGCTAGGGTGTGCAACGTTGCCAAGTTTCAGTACACAACAAGGAAGTTGACGAAAACAAATATTTTCAGCTTGAACATGCAAATAAACCACGAAAACAAAAATCAAACCAATCTGTAGAGGGTAAACAACGAAAGTGAAAGTGCCTTGTGCAGCTGCTCTAAACACTGAGCCATGGAACATAAAGCATCCGAGGCTAAGGTTCTTACTAGCCATATGGTTTTGTTCTTGGGTGTTCTTACGTCACCCTTGTGGGGTATCGCAGCGTAAATATCAGCTTGCACACATGTTGTGAAGTATTGCGTTGTAGAGTTTTTACATGTCCATGCTATGTAATCTCTGAAATGATGACTTAGGGATAGGATTTTTACAGATAATTTTCATTGGGAAGATGATAAAATAAGAAAATTAGGGGAACAAAAAGATGTTGTGCAGCATTTAACACACTGGTTTCTTTAATTGTCCCTTAAAAAGTACGCACCTAATACTCATAACCCCATAGCTGGTTTTATATTATTTCTAGAAAAAAGAAAAATTAAAACGCTTTGAATAAATTTGAAACTCTCATCACTAAAATATGAAAAAAGTGTACATTTTTTTAATTTTTTAAAAATCCTAACCCTATTAGTTGATTTTATATTACTTTTAGAAAGGGAAAAATTAAAAATAAAAAAACTTTGACTAAATCTTAAATGCACATCACCAAAATGTAAAAAAATTACGCATTTTAAATTATTAATAGGAATCGGAAAAAAAAAAAACGTGGATTTAATTTGAAATTTAAAAAAGGAATATACTTTTAAAAAAAATATTAAAATATTCTAACCCTAATAGCTGATTTTATATTATTGATAGAAAGTTGGGGGGGGGAAGATTAAATTTCAAATTCACATGCTAAACATTGAAAATTTTTGCGTAATTTTTAAAAAAAAATATAAAATCTCATCCCTATTAGCTAATTTTATATTATTACTAGAAAGCAGAAAGATAAAATAAAAAAATTTTGACTAAATTTAAATTCAAAAAATAGTTTATTTTTTAAAAAAATATTAAAATATTCTGACCTTAACATCAGATTTTATATTATTACTAGAAAGTGGAAGAAAAAAAAAACTTATACTAAATTTGAAATTCAAAATAAAAGCGTATTTAAGTCGATTTGAATTTGACATCTAAAAGTACTAAATATTTTATACAAGAATATAGAAGGATAGATTAATAAATCTGGTTAAAAAAAACACGGTAAATAAAATTTTATTTGCAAAAACATGAAATGTATTTCTCAACTTAATCTCTTTTGAGCTCAATCCATGTAACTTAATTTCACATGCGTTTTATTATCCTAAGTTGTTAGACATAGAATAATAGCAAAATATGTCGAATAGTTATACTACGTACTCCATGGTTAAACAAGGTAAATTTAAGCCATTTCCAGTTGATCGCCTCTCGTCTGAAACCGTGGCAACAGCACCTGGAGAAGGAGCTGATCAGGGTTATATTGCACCAGCTTTGATATGCTGCATGTTAACGTTATGAGCGCGGCGATAATAACAAACGACTGATGTGCTAGTGATTTGTAAGGGACTGTTTTTTTAAACAACTTATTCATTTCGTTCACTACACAATGTAAACTTCCATTTGCACCATTATCTTGCACTTTCTTTCTGCATCTTGATGAAAACCGACCATATTAAACAAAATTAAGAGGGAAAGAGGATTCAAAGTGAACATCTGTACTGTATAGTGGCTCAGAAATAACTTATATACCATTTACTAGAAATTCATGTTTCAACTCAAAATACAATTATACCGAAGGGGCCAAAAAATGTATACAGACTTTCACAGTAGATGTTTATTTAATATATTTCAAAGTTGAACCAAAAACAACAGTAATGTGTAGTATGATGTTCTGTAAACAGATGTGACTCGCATTACGTTATGCTAGCGTTTCTACAACAAAATTGAGCAAAGGTTGTCGTTTGAACAGCGGAAAGCAATTTTGAAGTATATTGGAAAACCGAGAATGTTGTTGAAGTTCAAAGGTAATGGAAATAGACGTGTGTACAGAACAGAACCGTTCTCCGGATTTAACTCCGTTGGACTTCTACCAATGGGGAACTCTTAAGAATGTTGTATACCGTAGAAAACCAGTTACACTGACAGCACTTCGGGAAGAAATTGAAACGGTATGTGTTGCAATCGCTGAAGGCACTTTCGTAAACGTTGCTCAATCAGTAGTTCAACGTACCCAGAAGTGTATCGACGCCGATGGTGGGCTTTTTGAGCAACTGTTGTCACTGTAAAAGTCTAAGATGATTAGTGTTCATCATTTTCTGTTTGTGTCAATTCAGTTTTGTTATGTTGACACAGTTGTTTCTTTGCTTGAAGTGCGTATACATTTTTGGCACACTCTGTATATGTTTTGTGTCTGTAGGTGACATTTAAAACGTCAAAGTTCAAACGTACCGTCTCCGAATCTCATCGGCAAGTTGGAGGGGTTGGTTACTCTTTGCAGCTGAGTGCTAACAATGCAGCAAGTGAATAAAAATAATACAGAATCTGAATCGGGACTAAAAGATCTTCGATATCCAACGTCCAATTTACAGATGTTGCGAGAAGACCAGTGAAGTCAAAGCGACAAAAAAATAAAGCATTAAAAAATATACCACTAAATTAACAAGAACTAGAGAAGCAGAAATGAACAAAGCACCAAAATAGTCACGCAATTAGGGCAATATTTCGAACCGCTTGGGTACTTCAAAGGCGCTAATTGTTTGTGTTGGAAATCACTAGCACGTAAAAAGCGCGGATAACGTCATTATACAACGCGAATACAAAACAAAATGCACGGAGGGATATCACAACTGGGTTAGAGAAACCAGCATACTGCGGTAGCAACGATCGTGGTTTTAAAATCTATTGTATGTAACAGAGAACGGATATAGGCAAAGTCCATTTCGTAAATAAAACCATAAATGACTGGAATTAATTATGTGCAGTTGTCTTTGAAAGTTGTCCTTCTGTGACAAGAAGTAACCTAAAACTGCATGTTAGGACATTTTCATTGATAAGTACTCATAAATGTAATTATTGTAAAAATTTAATTTTTCACGGACTCTTGGCATATTCTATAACTCCTTTTTATATTTAATTGACCAGACTTGCTTAACTTGTTTATATTATTATAATTACTATTGCTGCTATTATTATTATTATTATTATTATTATTATTATTATTATTATTCAAACTTTATAAGTGTTCAGGCCTAAATATGCTGAATAATGTTCGATAAGGATAATAATTTTATAAATGTATTTAATTAAATTAATGCGTGTAACATTAAGTTGAAGGTGTTTAACTAAATTGACATGTTTTTAGTTAGGTGAAATGTGTTTGATTAAGTTAATATGTGTAAAATTGACATGTATTTAATTAGTTTGATATATTTAACTAGGTTGACGTGTTTTATTGGCAAGATTAATTAATTAACTTAACATGTGTAAAGTTAAGTTTAAATTGTTTAACTAATTTAACATGCTTTAGTTTGGTAAAATTAACTTGATATGTATTTAATTCGTTTGAAATGTTTAACTAGGTTCATATGTATTTAAGTAGATTGATACGTTTTTATATAGGATAAAATGAACTTAATATGTGTAAAATTAAATTGACATATATTTAATTAGTTGACGCATTTAACTAGGTTGATCTGTATTTAACTAGATGGAAAGTTTTTTTAGTGATAAAATGTAATGAATTAAGTTAATATGCGTAAAAATAGATTTACGTCTATTTAACTAAATTAACATTCTTTTAGTTATGTGAAATGTATTTTATGTAGTTAATATGTTTAAAATTAAGTTGACACATATTTAATTAGTTTGGCGTATTTAACTAGGTTGATGTGTATTTATCTAACGGGGTATGCTTTTGTCAGGAGAAATATATTTCATTAAATTAATATGTATAAAATTAAGTTGATATACATTTAATTAGTTTGACATACTTAATTAGGTTAATGTGTAACATGATTTTGGCTAAGTGAAATGTTTTAATTAAGTTAATTGCATGTACTGTGTGCAAAATAATTCGGCATATATTTAAATGAAAGTTTATGTATTTAAATCTAGGTTGGCGTGTATTTAATTAAATTAATTGTTTCTTTATCAATTTTTTTCTTGTAAATCGTTTTTTTTTTTTTTTTTTCATTGTATTCATTGCTACCGAGTATAAACCCAATCAAGTTAATAAATACATATATATATATATGTAACAAATTAACACTAATAATAAAAGTAGATAAAGATAAAACACAGAGAAAGAGTCACACTTGAAACTGCTATATTTCGAACTACTGCGAGTTCTTCAATGGCAAGAAGCTAGACAAGTGAAGGTGATAAAAGTATCACGCGAACTCGCAGTAGTTCGAAATATAGCAGTTTCAAGTGTGACTCTTTCTCTGTGTTTTATCTTTATCTACTTTTATTATTAGTGTTAATTTGTTACATTGTTAATAGTGTTTCTTTATTTTTATGTTTCATTAATATATATATTATTTGGATTTACGCCAATGTTGGTGAATTTATTGAGATATGTAATAAAGTGAAAAAACCTAAGACCGTTTAAACTAAGTTTTGAAGCATTAAATAGGAAAATATTAACTTTTGTTCAGAATATTAACTATTTTATCAAATATTATACTTTTTAAAATAATTTGGGATTTTTATGCGGAAACTAAAAAATTTGCTTCTCAGTACTCTGCGACTAATATGTAAAAATTTTAAATTTCGTGTTTTTTCGCTCTCAAATATATTCCGCATTTAAAACCTTGGGATCTTTGGCTAATACGAGTGAGCGGAGGGTATTGATAGAGAGACTTGTTAAACTTCAACAGTTGATTCTTTGTTTTGCAGAAGACTTGCTGTAATGACGTAACAAGACGCTCATTCCAAATATCGTTTTTCTTGCAGAACACTCTTTATTTTCCGGAACATTCTAAGTGGTTATGGGAAATCGATGTTTGGGCGCGAGACGAGAAGCAATATTTGCTGCAATGATGATTATCTTATATCCACTGTACCATTACCTAAGTTTCCTGCATGGAAAGAAGTGAGGAATTTGAACTTCTGTTTCTACACATTAATTTAAAGACAGAAAAAGATTAAACAAATATAATGGCGATTCGCAATTATTTTGTTTAGGACTTTGTATTCGAAATAAATGCTTAAAACTATATTGCAATAAAATTATCGTAAAGTCTTGCCAAATCCCTTTATCACGCTAAGTGTACTTGTGTTCTGATCAGTGTAGCCAACTCTATACCCCCCCCCTAACAATGTGTATTCACTCAAACAATTGTTTTTGCGTATTCAGGCAAAGAATTTGAAATCGTTTTGTAAGCTATGTAATAATACCTACCTAAGCAACCCTACATTATAATAAACGCGTTCATAATGTTTAAATGTTATCTGTTTTTGTTTTGCTTAGTATATTGTAATAGTCGACTTTCGTCTATTTTGGTCTCACGGTTTCTGGATAGACAGGTTTTATACGATTTTTAATATTTTGTGCGCGAATTTCAAATATATATTACTTTTATTCTATTCATAATATATTCCTAAACCAGTTGACTCTTTTCATTGACATGTCTGTCCTGGTGGTGTAATGGTAATCATACTTGCCTCCTAAACCTAAGATCGCGGGGTTCAAACCCGGCCAGGATCGATGGATTTTTTCCTGGCGTAAAAATCCTAAGTATGGCTTCCTTCGGAAAGGAAGTAAAGCCGTGGGTTCACGTTTCGTACATTTACGGCACGAAAAAGAACCTCAACCCTGAAAGAACAGATCTCTGAACAAAATTTGTCGACCGTTTCACGCCCTGAATTGAGTGGGACGCTGTTGATCTGGGATGTTAAAGTGCGTCCATAAATAAATAAAAAAAAATCTATTGACATTACTGACAATGGACATTCGTCTTTTGTTAGACCGCTTGAAAATACATATATACAACTATTACAATTTTGTAAGCTAAGTTTAGGCGAATTATTAAACTATTTTTCACTGCGTTTGTGAATTTATCGGCAATTTCAGACTCTCTTGTGATATTCATTACTTACAATAATTGTATGGCCACCTAAAGTCAAGGCGAAACATTTTAGGACCGCAAAGGTCTATTACATTGAATTTGAAATTATGTGGTTATGTGCAATTTACTTGCTCTGATTCAAAATGTTTGTGTATTGGTCGTGGTAGTTTAGTGGTTACAATGTTTGCGTCGTAGGTTCAAACCCGGCCAGTGTCCATGAATTTTTAAGAGTAAAAATATGTAGTAAATGGCTAGTTTATTTGTTTTATTTACGAACGCTCTTTAACATCTCAGGTCATCAGCGTTCCATTCAATTTAGGACGTGAAACGGCCGACAAATTTTGCTCATAGGCCTCTTCCTTTAGACTTGAGACTCTTTTACATGACATGGGACCCACGGCTTTACTTCCCTTCCGAAGGAGGCGATACTTAGGATTTTTTCGCCCGAAAAAATTCAGCGGTCCTGGCCGGGATTGAACCCGCCATCTTGGGTTTAGGAGGCAAGTATGGTTGGTAACCACGACACCAGAAACAACTAAGAATGACTTCCTTCGGGAGGAAAGTAAATCTGTTGGCCTCCTTTTGTAGATTTACGATACGTAAAAGAACTTCAAGCCTGAAAGAAGAGGCCTCTAAGCAAAATTTATCGGCCATTTCACGCCCTGAATTGAACGACCAACAGATATTTAAGAGCGCTCTTAAATAAAATAAACCTAAACTGTATGTGATTATCTTCATCGATTGTTAGTCTGCAATCGTATACCATGGTGACAATTGCAAAAGTTGCATCCCAGGGTGCAGTGTAGATGTGGTGAGGTCAGACCTTCGCAATGAAGCCGGGCATTGTTTTAGCCCAGGACAAATCCAGCAAAACGGGAAATTTTCGTCCAGGTATCTGTAGACGCTCACAGCGAAATGTGCTGGTGCGCTGTCTTGTTGAAGTCAAACAGTGTCAGCAATTCCTTTTGTCGTCAACCACTCTATTTTTTTAACATAACTCCTGATCGTATTCGTGTTACGTATTCCTTTCCATTGTATATCATGCCAAACGCAGTGTAAAATGAATTTTCGGCCATCCTATCGCAAATAATAAGCACTTTAAAACATAGTAAGTACACTGTCGTTGTTTAACAAAAACTTTATACTATAACTAATGGGCAAATAAAGTAGGTTGCGAGCTAAGCCCCTGTCTCTCTCAGTGTTTATAGTCTTGTAGTGTACAAAAGCTCTTTGCAGGTACAAAAGCTCTCTGCAGGTACAAATACGGTAAGCTTTGAACGCAATAAACTTTCAGTTTACTGCAACGTAATTTACTTTTCACACAGACCACGATCACCACGTATACCCGAGGCGAGAAGCCAAAGATGGTTACTTTCATTTCCATCCATGCCTTGCGTGGGTTTCCGTCGCGACAGTGGCATTTGATATCTGCTTTAAGCTGCTGTCCTGGACAGCTTATAACAACAAGTGTTTGCAAGGCGCCGCTATTGGAACATTTCCACATGGCTGTCAAGCATTATAATGAAGGGTTTGTGGAAGGAAATGAGCTCTATTTGCCTTATGGCGCCTAATGCTGTACTTCCCATATTGGGCTGACATCTTGTTGCCGGCGCGAAAATAAAGCTAACTTAAAAACTGGCGGCGATGTGTAGAATCAGTTTAGACGTGTTATCACTGGAGACTAAGGAAATTGCTCAATGAAATTTGTGAAGATTATTACAGAGTGTTAGAGCAGAGACATTATATATTATGTTATCAATAAAACTGATTGTTTTCCAAATCCACATCTTTGTAGTAAGGAATTTAATATACTGTTTGTGAAGGTTTTTACAGAGCTCTCTTGCATACACATATACATATATGTGATTTATATAGACCTAACACATTTCTTTATTTATTTCAAAATGAATGATGCTAACCACAAGTTATTATATCTCAAATGTAGAGATTATCTTTGGGAGATTATTAATCTCTATAGCAAATGCTGAAAATATCCTCTCTCCTGCTTAAGACATAACTTAACACATCGTGCACGCCCCTTCGTGACTTTAATAACAAAGTATGAATTTTCATTCTCTATGCGAAGGGGCTGTTTAGCCCATTTTAAGACCACTTTATTTCCTGCTATTGCTGCTGTATTTTATGATCTGTACTTTAATTTCTTTTGTCCTTCTAATTTATTATTATTATTATTATTATTATTATTATTATTATTATTTGACCAACAAATTTGTATGGTTTATTTTCTGTGCAGCGTTTAAATGAAGAATGATTATTTAATATATTTTTATTATTGGTGGAATTTTAGAGTGATACGCTAATGACCTTAGCAGTTTTGCGCCCTTAAACAATAATCATGCTCATAGCAAAAGGAAGATTCTCCAGATTACCAACGCTAAAAGTTTATCTGTTAGATAATATATTTTCTCAGTATATTTACCACACGACCGACTGCTTTTCTTCTTCTTATTATTCTATTAACAATGTACAGGTTGTGAAAGTATGTCATCTACGTAAATCAGATCATATCACTTCAGCGTTGACTGCTTATCCTGGGCATCGACTGGACGCCAGAAGGAAGTTGTTCTTTTTCGTCGAATTCTATGCACCTCAACTCTGCACTATTTTTAAGCCTTATCTTCTCATCATAATTTAAACATCCAATCGAATAACAATTTCATTTTCTCTATCCTTACACCGAATCTCTTACTTTTCTTTATACTTCACAGTTGTCGCTACTCGTCTCTGAAACTTGCTGCCGTTACATGTCAAGAATAGCCGGTCACGATAGTTTAGAATATTGCGCGAAAACTATTTATTTGTAGAACGCAGCGGTTAACAAGTAAAAGTTAAAAGATAGCCTTAAGAGCAAAGACCTCCTAACAGGTAGGGAAAACGGGCTTTTTCCTAACGTGGTGAGCTATTCCACGCTAGTTGTTCGTATGCTGTTTAAGACACTCTGACTGGTTTGTTTTTTGATTACTCCATTTCTCACTGCACTAGTTGCTTTTCGAGAGATTTCCATTTTTCTCTTCCTCTTGACCAATCTGTGCCTACATGTTCGTTGAAGAGGTCTGTTCATCTTCTTCTGGTTCTGCATTGTGTTCTTTTTCCTATCCGGGGGTCCCACATGGAGATCTTGTAGGTCCACCTATTGTCCTGCATTCTTGCGACGTTACCATCCCATTGCCATTTGCTTCTGGTAGTTATTTGTGCGAGTCTGTTGTGTATTTTGTCCTTGTAAGTTATTCCCAGGATCTTGCGTTTCAGTTTTTTTGTTGTCATATTTGAATTTTGTTTTTCTGTTATTGAACATGTCTGGCACCCATATAGTAATAAAGGGTATACGCAGGTTTCTAGCGTCTTTAGTTAGTGTTTGGCCTATTAATATAAACAATTAGCGTCTTTAGTTAGTGTTTGGCCTATTAATATAAACAATTAGGTGCTCTAAACCTTAAAAGGTCGAAATAATGATAAATAAGCTATTTTCTTCAATATTGCATTGACTTTCTTTTTTAGTATTCTCATAACAAAGCGTACCCTCCCCAAGCTTTCCTCATAACATTATCAATTTGATCATCCCATGCAAGTTTAGAACTTAAGTAAACTCTTAAGTATTAACAGCAATTTTCCTTATGGTCGTTCTACTTAATCAAGTTTATAATTAAGATTAATTTCTTCTCAGCTTTTACAAAATGTTATTGCCTTACTCTTAGAACCATTTATTTTATCCTGTGTCGAACCGCCCAATTTGAAGTATTATTAAGATCGCTTTGTAAATTGTTCATATCGGAACTGACATTAATATTTTATAAAAAAATACAACGTTGGTAACTAATCATAGTTTTTACTTTATATATAAGCAAATATCAATAATATAAATATCAAAGCCCGGGAGTTAGGTAAAATATATTTGCATCTGTGTGGATATGTTTAAGAGTCAGATAGTAATGATCGTGTTTCTGGATATTTGTGGTCGGTAGGACCAGTTTTTATTTTGCCTTTTTTGGGCTTCTGTTTCTATTTTAAAGTTTAAAAGTTTTATTTTCTTATTTTGGATTATTATGGATTTTTTCTGCGAAATTTACCCATTTTAAAAAGGGCATAAAGAATTTCAATATATCGAAGCGAAAAAGGTTGCAATTAAGGCACGTTCACCTCACAAACACACTGAGAATTTGTTATGCATTTATTTTATTTTATTTTTTTCAAACCTCCGAAAGCTTTCTCCTCAACCCATTCACTAAGGCTCTTTAAATAACAGAACCTTCATTACAGAAAGGAATACATGGTTACCTCAGGCATACAAATGCCAGAAATGAGGATGAGGGAAGTACTGTAGTTTTAAATAGTCCTGGCGCATGACATGGTATCCAGCTGCTCGAGACAATTCTAGGAAATTTGTTAGGGGGATAATTTCTCAGCTGCATAAATGTAACAAACAATTGCAAGCGAGAAAGATGAGAGGGGCACAGGTGTGCAATAAACCATCACTACAATATGTACGGTATGGAAGTAAGAGAGACTAACCTGATTCCCCTATAAACGCAAAAACAGAAAATTAACTCTACCAGAAACCACTGCGCATCTTTTGCCCATTCTCCAGGACTATTCAAAACTACTTTGTCTTGATCAACATTTTCATGATGTGCTGAAAGGTGGATTTTCCGGGTCCTACCGAAGTAACTTGTTTTAAATATGCTCCAATCACTTCATAGTAATTAGAACTTCCTTTTTTTGCGATGAAAAATGTTCTTACAAGCGGGTGACTATGACAGTTGATATTTTGAATAAACTTTTTTTTTGTTACTTCTAGCCAAGAAAAGTAATTTAAGTACTTTAGTTATGACATAAAGGAAAGTTTAAGTGTCTTAAACACCTATTTTCATTCCTAAATAATATTAGTCTGTGTTTTCACTTTTAATAAATGCCTATTTTAATTATATTACTTGCTGCAAGTGCCTTTTACTTATCTATTTTAAGTAAAACAAATGTCTAATTCCTGGCTCTGTAAATAATAAACAGTAGTGACTCAAGAACGCTGCTTTGTGGAGCTCCTGATGTTACCTTCCCGATAATTGGCATTTCCTGGCCTATCCTAATTCTCTGGGTGGCTCTTCTAATAAATGTAATCCAGAGTACATTTTTATCTAATTCTAGTCTATTATACTTTATTCACTTAAACTGTTTTCAAATAGCTCCAGATGAATTGTCGCTGTGTCTATTCCCTGCCACTTTCAATTTCAGTTACACTGTGCGAAATCCAGCGGGCACCAACTTTCCGCATTTTCAACTTCAGTACTAAAATTTTATGAACAGATGATGCTGTAATACCAAGTTCAATGGAAAGTTCCACACATGTGCATCGCTTCTCTTCTTCTAATAAAGTCCCTATAGCCTTAACATGAAAATCGTCTGTTGCAACGACGGGTCTACAAGCGGGTAGTCCGTGTTTACAGTTTTCCTTTTCTTGACGAAATGCTTACACCTATCTTACAATATTTCTCTTTTTATTTTGAATGTTGTTTAACGCCGGTTTTTACTACTGAGGCACCACAGACGGTGGACACTGATGATACATAAGATGAAATGATAAATTGGGAAAGGATTTTTTAAAAGGAAGGAAGCGTTCCTTGTCTAAGTTTAGGGCGCCACATTTGCCATTTATAAGGACTGAGAAAAACCTGGAAAAAACCCCAGTCAGAGAGGACGGTCCTGGCAGAATTCGAACCCAGACCTCCCGCTCACGAACCCGCGCCTTAACAACGTCGGCCACCCTTGGCGGTACAATACTCCCACAACCTTCTTGTAATGCCATAAAGCGCTGAGTTACATATTTTCCTCTTGTAAGTGGCATTTTTATGTAATATGCCTCATTTTAGGCCGGTTTATCACTTACTACAAATCGCAAACTTACTACAAAATATGCTTATTTTGATACGTTCAACGATGCACAGCTAGGAACATTGTTTTACGGCAATTTTTGCTATTCTACTCTCAGAAATGTTAGAAAGAACTATACGTTGCCCGAAAGCTCATTGCACTCTTTGCGCGTAACAGGAATGAAGGTATTTTTCTGGTGACTGAGCAAAGAGCCACATTTTAGGCAAGCATGATGCAACATTGTAATAAAAAAAAGTATATTGCCAAAGCATGAGAGTGCCCAGAGAAACTAAAACAATTGGATGGCACTGAATTTCGCAGTCACTTTGGCAAAGGTCCACTTGGCATGAGTTGTTTCGGAGAACTGCGGTCCGTTTAGTATGAACTTGAGACAGTCCGGAAACAAGCTAGGCATTTAGCATAGCTCATTTCCCATCATTTATACTTGTTACTTGTGCCGGCGGCATATTTTCCACTTAAACGCTTGCTTTTTTAAAACTTATTTAGTGTGTCAGGCATACATAATGGAAGTGGTATACGAAGATAGGGGAAAAATTAATAGTAACATTTCTATAACTGAGAAACCTTTTGTTCTAGAAGCAGCACGTTATACATTCGTTTGTCTTGTTTAGCAACTCTTTATTACATTTCGAAAGACGTGATTAACATAGAACTTATATTTTATTCAGTTTTTAATACAGGCGATTGACACTTAACGAAATTACGAGGACTGTCTATAAAGAATGGCCGTTTTTGTTAACAACATACTTTAACTCATTCTCATAATTTTGATTATCTTTATCAAAGTAGTCCTCGTTGAATGCAATGTACACCCATTGACAAAAAAAGTGAATCATTATCAGGTTCTTTGTGTCGATCTCACTCGTAAACGCTGCATTCATAACGCGCTTGCAGCGACTGCATACTGCATTGGGGGCTTTGCCTGTAAGGGTAATGATTACAATATAAGCATCTAGAAAGAGAACATTAGTGTAGAGTAGCGGTGACAGAACGGTTTACATGGCATTGCTCTTCTGTGTAAGCTCCTGGCTTCAAATCTCACTGAATGTTTTTGCTTTTTTTTTATTATAGGTTTTATAAGTGTACCTATATGTAGAACATTATGTTGCCTTAACATCATATTATATTTTAACGTATCATTTGCACACACAAAAACGTATTCTTTTCAAACAATTAAATAAATATATAAACAGAAACATTTATCTTTTAAATTAAATACACATAGAACTAAACACAAAGTAATATCGGGTGTATGAACACTCAGTATGTATAACTGTCCTCAATCTTCGGAGCATAGATACCAGATTTCTACACTAGTGTGTGCGAGAGGCTACATTCCAGCCATATTTTGTCCTTCGTGCATGTGCAGGAAATATTTGTGCAGTATATTGCATTTAGATAGAACAAACATTGAAGGAAGTATTATAGTATATAATATGTTAACGTTAAAGCATGCTTTGTATGGGAAACAATATTACGAAACTAATTTGCCATATTATGTTACAAAGGTTTATTAAAAAATAAAAAAGTGCTTCTTTCCTGGAGGCGAACTTACGCTCTTAACCACATCAGTGCACACTCTGCCACAGAGCTAACGGAACACACAAACTAGACAGTGTTTTTAGTGCATGTCATATAATACAACTGCTGCAGTGGCTACCTTTGCTGAACTTTGTGAACCGCACGCTGTTACGATTAGGGCTTAGAAAATGTTTGCTTTCAAGAAATGACTTTTTTTTTTTGTTTTGTTTTTTGTTTGCCAAAAGGTGTACTGTCCCAACGTTTCTGCAGTCTTCAAAAACTTATCGGAAACCATTTTTGACAGTTCCTTCAAAATCTCCTCCGCACCTTCATAACTGCTTCTGAAGATAGAAAAAATCTCCCACTAAGAAGTAACGAGGGGCCCCAAATTTGGACTACAAGGAGGGACACACTTCACGTTTATTTATATGAGATATGTAGCAACAACAACAATTGCAATGTGCGGTAGTGCATTGTTGCTGCAGCATCCAACTTATTGCGCCTTTTGTGTGTCATATGACCTTGCAGAGTTTTCAGGACATCTCTGTGCTTAGTTACAGTTGCATGTGCAGGTACATTCCGGTAAAAACCATTACTTCAATAATTAGGTGACCACACATTTCCAGCAGAAGACTAATGCATGCAGTTGAAGATGGTGTTACAAGAAGCTGTGGATTTTCTTTTAAGAGCAATCATTGCTGATGAACCTTGGCTACATCCTTTGAAAGAAACATCATATCTTTAACTGCTTGCAAACTACATGCGAACGTCTTTTTGTTCGGGTATCAGCAGTTTTGGAACCAACCAAGCACAAACACGTCTCATATGCAACTTTTAGTTACCAACGTGTTGCTTGATCTAGTGAAATTTTCTCACAGTGACAGAAGCGTTGTTAATGTTTTCTTCTGTTAGAGCACAAAATAGAAATCCCGATCTGCCTTCCTTTGAAGTTAATTATCTCTTCTCTTTTAAACATTTTAAGTCATCTTCGAACTGTGCTATAGGAAAGAACAAGCCGGTCATAGACCTCGCATTGCAGAGGCATCAGCTGAAGATTTGTTGAAATGAAAGCAGCATTTTAGTGTAGCATATTGTCTATGCCTATAACCTCCGTCTTGCTGTAAACGGAACTGAACATGACTAAACTTGCACACCGTTCACAAGCGGGAACGTGGCTGACATTAATGAAACTAATATCACGTGAGCATTAAGCTAATGAAATATTTTAGTGCTAGAAAGAATGCCTGTAAAAAAAATATGTTCATCTTTTATTGAATAGAGATGGTATATGTTGGAAAACGAATTTTTAAAGGAAGCATTTAGGGCAGTGACATAGATAAGGGCTTAGAAAATTCTGGAAAAAGCTGCAATCAGGTAGGAAGACCCTTAAGGGATTTAACATCAAATTTCCCTTTCAGTAGTTCGTGTCTTAGCGACTTGGGCCATGGGTGTCGGTCAGTAGCTGTACTGCTTTCGTTAATGTCACCAAATGATTGGAAAAATTGCTGCTATTAATGACATATTTATGGGAAATTAACAGAATAAATATCTTGTTGTAAACAAATTTTCGACCTTCAGGTACTCCAGTGATCACTGAAACCTGGTCGAAAACTTACCTGAAACTGAAACCAAATACCACGAAAAAATAGCTAATTTTAATGATAGTAACCCCGGACAAGAAAGCCTAAAGAATGCTACGGTGATGGAATGTTTGTTACCATGGACGCGAAGTTGTCTTACCATCAACCATACGGTTTTGCTAACTCTGAACTATGCCAAGTGTTCCGGTGTAAATAACAGAAGGTTATCAGCATGCAGTCGGAAACTGTAACCCCTCTCTCTTACATCTTGCATAGTTCGCATCAGACGAATGCTGATATTTTTTTTTTTTTTTGAAGAAATTGTTCATTCTGCATTCATAGTCACACAGCATCATCGATCGACAATGTTCTATGTTCTACAAATTTCACTTCTTTGCATTGCGGGCTAGTATACTCAGATTTGGCTCGGCCTGCCCATTCCTGATCTACTGTTTACAAAAGTTTAAAGTTAAATAGAAACCATGAGCGTTGTTATTTTGTTTCGTGTACGTAGATTGTGCAATATGTTTTGAGGCCTTGAGCGCGTTTCTCGCGGATTTTGCCGCCAAAAGTGTCGTTACTCTATGTAATGAAAGTGGCATTGAGTGAGCTGGCCTCAAATGTGTGTCACCCTTGTTTGTCAACTTAATTGCATTAATAGATGAACTTGTTTATTTCTTCTATCAGGCTTTCCTCTGTTTTTTTTTTTTTTTTTTGTCGGTTTTCTGAAACTTTTTAAACTTTTCTAATACATTTTTTTCATTCTTGAATCAAAAGCATTTTTTTAATCTGTACATTTTGATTCTTACGTATCCATGTGCAATGATCGTGGGGGGGAAGCATATTTTCCCGTAAGAATACTCTAATATTATAAATCTAATCATTTACGCATTTATTTGGTTCAGTGAACAGTATATACATAGGGACGGCTTGGGTATTTCGCAGAATCTAATCCCTAGTGCGCATGTCACGAAATAAGCTGCTACTGCTTATGTTCTATTTCAAATGGCTCCGCATAAATAAAGGAATGTCATAATTGAATACCAATTGAGAACATTTATCATTATTTTTTAAATTAATATCAGGCATCAAACCCTAATAATATATATTGCCGATTGTAAGCATTCCGAAATATTTACTATTGAGGCTAAAGTTAGGGTTGGTAGCGGTTGACGATTATGTTGGCACTATCTTTTCCCTTGAATTAAAGTAAGAACATTTTTTTTTTGATGTACAGGTTACGCAATAATACAAAATGTGATGCAGAATCGAATCTCTCTGAATAATTCTGATAAAATTACCTTAAAAGTTTTACGTTCATGCTTTTTTACCACTGGAAAATCTGAAAATGGTATACTAAATAATAATTAATTCTGAAACCAGGGGCGGACCGTCAATTAGGGCCGTATGCCCCCCTCCCTCAAAGAAAATGCCATAATTATTTACCATTTTCTCTGCTCCTGGTGAACTTTAACAAAAAATACATGAAAAGATCGCTGTGTAACCGATTATTTCTTAATTGTATCTTACGCGATAAGCGCATTTCCTCTTTACTGTAGTAGCTGTAGCATGCGGGTCCGCCGTGAGCAAGGGCAGCTCGTGGGCCATCCCGGAAATATTACTCTTTAAACTTACGTTTATGGGTCTTCCTGCAAGAAGGGTTAGAATTTCTCCTGCTTATTTTTGCGTTCTCTTGGGCTAGCAGGAAGATGGCCCATAGTCTGCGCTCGGTATTCTCTCTTTTCCTAGGAACCAGATGTTGAGGAGTTACTGATACAACTTATGAGTATAACTGACTAAGGGGTGTTTTCGCACTTTGTTTGAAATTTGGTGACTTCTCACTGTTTGATAGTGACTTTCACAGTGTTAACTGTTCTGTTACAAAAAGCGATTTGTGGCAATGAATAAAATTGAAGTGTTATTCAACACTGCATTCTCGGTCTAAGTTTAACTGTTAAGTTGAAAGTGAAACAATTTGGACCTCATGAACTGAAATCTAAATGCACTTACTCAGCAAGATGGCACAAAATTAAGAAAGTTTTTTGTGGTACGAAAAAAATATATATCTTGGCTGACAGCGTGTGAGGTGAAAAACGTATCCTGTATATAGGAATGAGGTTAGAAAAGAAATAGAAAGGCAAATTTATTTTCTGTACAGGCCAAAGAAACGACTGATATTTCATGCATTTGTTGTGATATTACGATACATCAGTGGAGGTAAATCGGTTGAATGGTTCATAACATTAATTGCTGTTTCTGAATTGGCTGCAGAAGGCTTAAGGTGTATTTTAACAGCTGAATTAATAGAGTTCCATTAAAACCAGAAGCTTATAGCACAAACGTACGATAGCACTGCAATTCTGAGAGAATTTATACGTTTGTGCTTTTTTTTATTTAATTTATTTACGGGCTCTCTTTAACAACTCAGGTCATCACCGTCCCCTTCTATTCAGGGGTGAAACAGCCGGCAAATTTTGCTCAGAGGTCTCTTCTTTCAGGCTTGAGGTTCTTTATCGTGCCGTAAATGTACGACACGGGACCCACAGCAGTCAGCAACGTCAACAAGTAAGCAGCAAGCAGACTTGCTACGTTCTCCACGGCGCGGTAAACGAGTGGAAAATCTTTCTAGGAAAAACCCCTTGCCGCAGGGGAAATTATCACTGATCATACTGTATATCAATAGACCTAGAAATAATAATAGATAAGATGGAAGAACTCTCCCGGGCAAAAACTGGGTAGTTTTTTTTTTTATTAAAACATCCGATAGCGCTAAACACGTACAGGGTAGAGATAGGAATCAAATAAGAAAAACTATTAGAATGATTACTGGACAGTGACATATACGAAACCCCTAAACAATCGGACTCTATTAGTGAAAGTGATACATGTGAACAGTCTGAAGGGACTGCAGGACATGACTTAGTAGAGTGTGAAGCTCTGGAAAGACAAAGAACATTTTTATTAGTGTTAAGTCCTTCAGGAGATGTAATCCTTAAGCTAGTGAAAGCTCTAGATCTGAAACTACAAATTTAGGATCGAAGCAGCGCAATGCTGTGTTACTGTGTACTCCAACAACCAATCACCGCCAAAGGTGATCGAGATCGATAAGGCGCAAGTGGGAGAGCGATTCCCACCAGGACCGCCCTCCCTGACTGAGGTTTTTCTCACGTTTTCCTCAGTCCTCATAAGTGGCAGATGCCGGGGAAGTACCCTAAATTTACTCCTTGAGCGCTTCCTTCTTTTCTTAAAAAATATCCTTCCCCAACATATCATTTCATTTCATGTATCATCCGTGTCACTGCCTGTGATGCCTCAGTAGTAAAAACGGGCGTCAAACACTATTCAAAAAAGAATATAATGCACCAATTTGCTTCAATTTTTCATAATATGTTTATAAGACACTTTTATTGTATTTATCATTGCACTTTTTCCATAAAGTAATTTTTATAAAATTTAGTTCAGTACAGATTCATTAGATAAAAACAAATTTAAATTTTTCTAATGGAAGCATAGATTTAAAAATTATTTGTGTGAAGATATTTCAAAGCTTTCATAAAAACCTACAAAAGTTTCAGCCTCCAAATCTGTATAAGCACTAAACCCCTAAGCATTATTTTAATAACAGAAGCAGCATTCAAAATCCGCTTATTCTTTTCAAAATGTGGACTAAATTTACGTCCTTCCGCACAAAAAAAACTGAAATGATGATGATGATAATAATAATAATAACAATAATAATAATAATAATAATAATAATAATAATAAGTTCAGAGTGCACCTCTTGCTCGAACATGATGCTACTGACAAACGAAATAACTTGGAAGCAAACGGTTTTTCGCTACTCCTGAAATCCTGACACATAACGTCTCAAGGCATTTCTTCCTCCGTAGCAGAGTCACAAGCGGTAAAATAAAAATTCGGGTTTATATTAGATTCTGGTAGGTATCTTCCAGTTATGTGCCTACAGTAGGTACGAATAGCTTGCGCACACCAAGTGGTTGTGAGCTTAGCATACTCTAATGTGATAATTTGCAGTGTAGCTTCGAATCAGAGTGTGTGTAATAATGGATCTAAGTTTTGTTCACTGTCACGGATTTATGCAAAAAGTTCCTGCGGGTTACGATTTAAACATCGACAAACACTACCTGAAATTACCTAACCAGTGTACAGTCTGCAATTTTAGCACCCGTCACGAACACAAGTTTTTTCGTATGCAGTTTTTCGTGTTGGATATATCTCTCTTTTAGCTGAGATGCCTAAACTCATTTATTCAAAATCGATTCTTTTATTTTTATGGTAAATGCGGCAATAGTTGATTCATATGGCCGGCGAACGTTAACAGCGCTTCGCATCTGGCTGAAACTTTTCCCTTACTAATTTTTGGACGTGGACTGTCGTAATTCTCACCCGATACAGATGCAGTTTTATTTACATTTTTATGAAACACTTTTTTCTCTCCAGCGTATGATATTGTAACTGCTACATCATGAAATTTAAATATTGTGATGAGACTTTTCTAACACACGTTCATATTTTTTCAGGGTTTCTGCCAGTGAACGAGTCCAAAGGTGAGTTGAAATGAGAACTTGTCACTTAATATCAGTTAAATGTATTAAACAGCATGTTTTAATTTATGATGGGACATTAGAATCGTCAAATCCCATGATTTTTTACGTTTTTTATCATTCAATTCTTTTGAAGCTTAACCTAAAAGATTTGCAACTTTGGGAACGTTACTTTTAACTTTATCAACATCCAATAGAGGCGTTCACTGACAAACAAAGAAGAAAAATTAATTTAAAATAATTTTTTTGTAATTTCGGGGGTACTCCGGTCACTAATACCAACTTGTAGTTGCTCTAAACTTTTTAATTATAGAAAATGTAAACAATAGACAATTGCCCTTTTTAAAATTATTTTGAAATTTTGATTTAATTTGAAATTAAATGAACTTCAAGATCCCAAGTTTTAATCATATACTTAATTTACTAAATTTCATCTTACATAATAAATATGGATATATTTTTTGAAAATTATATTCTTAAATTTGTTTTTCATTAAACTAAGATTTAAACTTTTGCTTCAATTAAAAAATATTGCTTAGTTTTTATTTCAATATTATTACACAAAAGGATTGTCTTGATTTCTTATGCAAAAATTTAAAGATGGGGTATACAATCCACCTTATTGAAGTAATTAAATTGCACAAACCTCAAAAACCTGCATTTCTAGTACTCATCCAAATACAGCAGAAGAAAGCAATCTAGATATTACCCAAGGTTGCAGTACGTCACCAGTATTATTTAATGTACTGGGTAAGCAATGCTTGACGCAACCGCGGGACCGTCCGGCAGCGCATGGCGACGTAGGCAGGGAGTATGTGTCCCCTTCGCTGCGCGAGGCTTCAGTATGATTTGAAATCTTGCACAAGTAGCACGTGTTTGTTAAGCGACGCAATACAGTATGCTGAGTGAAAGTATATCAAATGAAATGGGGCAATACAAGTATTCTATTCCCCAAAGAGTATTCATGTATGATTCATACGTGCGTACAGAATCAGCGCGTGCTGTAAGGAGATTATTTCAAGAGGAATTTCCTGATCCTCCCAGTTTAACCCCCTGCAATTTTTATCTCTTGGGACCATTAAAAGGGAAAGTGTACAAAACAAATCCACACACTTTAGATGTACTTAAAACTAACATTCGTCAAGAAATTGCTGCCATTTCTCATAGCAATTGCATAGTGTAATGAACAGTTTCCTAAGCAGGTGTCAGAAATGCTTCAATAACGAGGGCGGCAGTTCCAGCATCTCTTTGCTTAATATATGCAAGTAATTTACTTATCTTTTAAGTGTTTATGTTATGTATGTTAAATATTACTTACGCGATAAACCGTACTATATTTACTGCGAACTTCCTGTCACCCGAACCGACGATAAAGCAGCCAGCCTCGCCGGCCAGCCGTACGCCGCGAAACCGGTGGCGTGAAGGATCGTTCACTCTGTATATTTGCATGAATAGAAGCCGGGCTTCCAGAATAAGTCCTTTGACTTTGACTTGACTTTGAGTCTCGGCCCTAGGGTGACTCCCGTTCCCGCTCAGGACCGGCGGTCTGACTGGGTATAAAAATAGCTATATTTTTGTAAAGGTACTGTACTTTAAAATCCGTTCTTTAGTTACTATATAAAAACTCCAAATTGTTCCATTTATTTTCAGTAATCCATATTTCGTATTAGAATAAATAACCCATTAGTCAATACGTATCAAATAAAAGCAAATGCCTATCTAGAATTTCGGCATCTGGTCTACATAGTAATAGACTTACAAAAGCTTGTGTGTTTTCAAAGAGTGCAAGGATTTGGTGCTTGTTAGTGGAGTCCGCAGTTCTGTAGAACTCGTCATAAAGTCAAAAGTCGGGAGTGCTCCTATTCTTGAAAGTGTTATTGTGACACGCAAGCCCCCCGCTGAGAGGGGCTAATGAGTATGAATGAATACAATCCCATTCTCAGCAGCCAAAATAGAACTGAGTGGCTGCATCTGGGAGACTGATGTACAGGCATCTGCAAAACATACGTCATTTATCTGATGGTGTACACTTCCATAACAGTTTTATGACTGTGCCTGGTTTCATCCTTGTTTGATACTTCCACTTATTAATGTCCATACACATGAAGCTCAGTGGCGGCTCGTGACATAAGTTAGCGCAGCCCTACCTTCACACAGGTAACTTAATATCTACTGCTCAGTTTGGGTATAAAAACATACCTGATGTACACATATCTACTCACTGTTTTAGACTATTATACAACAGAAGGCTGATAAATTAAAGCTACTATATTTCAACATAAACCACAACACATCAAAGTTATAGCGACGTGTGTGAAATGGAATAAAAGAGCCCATTATGTCCCATAAAGAGCTAGTGCCTCCTGCTTTTGGTGAGTTATTCCACGTGAGTTAGGGATTCTACTAAAAAATGTTATAATGTTTTATAGTTTCTTGCCCTTTTTGAGTTCTTGCCATTTCTCACTGCACTCACTTCTATTGCGGGCGATGCTTGACCAATGAACTTCAAGATGTTCCTTGAATATGTCTGCCAAACTTCTTCTCGGTCGTCCTGGAGTCCTCTGTCCTGCGTAGGGATCCCACATGGTGATCTGTGCCCATCTGCCCTGCTGTTGCCTCGCATTTCCATTTTATCACTGCAGCTGTGTTCATGCTGCTTTCTGGTTCTGTGATTTCCTGCAGTCTAGTGTTGCAGATCTTGTCTCTCAGTGTTATACCCAGAATCTTCCTCTGCATTTTCCTTTGACATATTGCTACGTTTGTCAGTAAGAGACCAGGTGTGACATTCATATATCAGCACCCGAAAGACACAAAGTTGAGTGCCTTGAGTCTCAGTTTCTTGTTTAGAGATGTGTCTTGTAATATGAGCTTAGAGACCAGAAGACTTCCCAAGCCTGTGGTAATCTCCTCTTAATCTCTCTGTCCATTTTATGATCAAAAGAGACCGTCTGACGTAGATATCTGCAGGTTCATCCACATACTGAATCTCTTCGGTATTTATTTCTATTGTCTTTTTTGGTGCGTCGGTCATTATTTTAGTTTTAGTTAATTCATCATGACGCCGATTGGATTGTTGTACTCGTTTAGTTCTAGAAGCATCTGTTGCAAATCTTCGGGCGTTCTTGAAAATAACACACATCATCCGCGAATCTTTAGGTAGATAGTCTGGTACCATTTATGCTGATGCCATATTTGCTGTCCCGTTGTACGTCATTTAATGTAAATACAACAATGCACCTTTATTCACCGGAATGACGGCATAGAAAACCGAAGCAACAATCAATAGTACCAGACCAATTACTTCAATATAGCCGGAGCTAAATCAATAGCAATAAAGTAATGTGTTAACAATTCAAAAAGTTGTATTTGGTAGCTACAGGCTGTAGCTAAAATTCTATACCAAAAACATAATATTAAAAAAATGTTCTAGCTAGAGAAAGTCTCCAAAAATTATGTTTGCAATTCTCACTGGCTCGCGTATCCTTCTGAGTTGTTATGGAAGCGATGCAGCCAATCAACAACACACATATATTCCAGCCCAAGATGCTGCCTACTGCCCGATTCTGCTTTTTGGCTGTATTTGCTATCTCGGAGCATAAAGCAAGCGTCTATCGCTGCCATGGCAATCGCTATGAAACAGGTCGTAAGTGCAGCAAATTCGTTTTGAATGGATTGGGCGATATCACAGGATATAGGTGTAAGAACCATGCTAAAGCAGCGCCTGTTACCCATAAATTCGTATGTCAGAAATTGTTTATATTTGAGTTAAAAATGGAAAACCATGACAAATGTGTATATGCGTACCTGCTGCACTTGCAAAATGGGCTCTATATTTGGGAAATGTAGAACATCTGGTCATCCTGGAGTTGTGAGTTCCTCAATGCCACATTTACATAAAAAGAGATGACAGCATAAGGATTTAAAATGTTTCTTGTGGGGGTGATCTATCGCAAGGAAATGAATTAAGTGTTGCAGCGCCGGGGCACTTTGTCACAGCATATCCAGTTAAGATTTTACAGCGGTGATACGGTCGACTTCACCAATAACGGATATCGACTGGCCTAGGCATCGAGAAGTAACGGTGTGACACCTCCTTCATAAACTGCGCTCGTTCTGTCTTCGTGGTTGTTTCTGTTCGTTTTGTCAAGTCATTATTTTTCTTCCTTTCGTCATCCCGTTCTTTCCTTCTCTTTCTCTCTCTCTCTCTCAACAAGCGCTCTTTTTCACCTTTGTGCTCCTCTGCTTGATCTACCCCTTGTTCATTCTTTCTGCCTTTCGTCTGTCGCTTTGTCTCACATTTCTTTTTATCTGAACCACGGTGCCCCGCCCCCCCTTCTGTCTCGTAGTCTATACATTCTGATGTGCACAAGTGCCGCTCTTGAGGGCGAGAGGCTGTGCCACGTGGCGCAGTGACACGCTATAAGAGCAAGTGGAACGTAACAAATCGCGCTGAAGGTAGGAAACACAGAAAGGAATTATTCATGAACCATTTCTACTCCTACCAACCTGTGCATTTATAACGACGCTTTTGATGGTTCGATCACAGTCTTAAAGCCTATACTCTGTACATCATATCGTAAAAGGGGATGTCAACAAAAGCACGTGAATGAATGTATGGCTGGCTTACCAGTTTCTCAAACTTATATGCTCCTGTATTTACACAAATTTATTATTTTTCATTTTACTTGTAGCGTTTGTTATATATAATGAAAATTAATGCAACACTATTAACAATGTAACTAAAATAACAATAACTAGAAAAGCGGGGAAAAAATTCACAGATTAATCGCAAAAACTCTGAATTTTTCTTAGGATTTTATCCTTTTCTACTTATTATATATATACGACACGGGTAGCCGAAGTCGTTAAGGCATGGACACGTGAGCGGGAGGGGTTTCAATCCCGCCGGGACCGTCCTCCCTGACTGAGATTTTTTCCAGGTTTTCCTCAGTTCTCATAAATGGCAAATGCCGGGGAGGTACCCTAAATTTAGGCCTGGAACGTTTCCTTCCTTAAAAAATCCTTTCCCAATATATCATTTCATCTCATGTATCATCAGTGTACACCGCCTGTGGTGCCTCAGTAGTGAAAACGGGCGTTAAACACCACTTAAAAAAAATCAACAGTATTATTAAACTGCCACTCTATGACTCATTGCAATGTTTTAACTCTCGCACTTTCATTTCACACTATAGAACCCGAAATTAAACCATCCCTAATAATTGATTTTGTTTTAAACATTAATCAACAATGATTGAACTATTGTTTTAAATTTCAACAATTGTTTAAATATGCTGTTTGAAACTAAAAGGTATTTCGAATTACAGGGGGATTTTTGTATGTAAGTAATAAATTACGTCTATAAAATGTTATTTAGATAATGGTTTGAGCATTTATGTGTGTTAAGTTTTTATTTGAGATGAATAGCATACAGAAATTTATCTTAATATATTCTCCTCCATTATCTCTCTCCCAACGCTGATAGTACTCTCAATTTATTGCCATTCCTTCTGCCATGCAGTCGACCGCTGTCCTGCATATTTGTAGAAAACTGAACATGCGCTTCCAAAAATGAAAATCTTGTCGAAGAATAACTTAACTGATTCACATTCTCAATTACTCACTCGCAGGTCTGAAATTTATTTTGTTGTGTTATAGTAATAAAACCAACTTTATCACCAGTGCTTGCATCTATCAAACGTTTAGAACCATTTGGTGAAAACATGCTCAACAATCTCCTTGCACATTCCTTTCTCCTCTTTATCGGTACGGATTTTTCGCGGCTTTAAATGTTCATGGAGTATACTGCCAATGCTACCAACACTGATAAGCGCAATTCAACAGTAATATGCCGATTTTCCTCCATCAAGTTTCTCACTCTTTGAATTGTTCTCTCGTTTACTGCTTCCCTAGGCCGGCCAGAGCAAGGTTTGTCTTTGAAAGTCTCTCAACATTCTTAAAATAATCAAATCCATCTTAAAATAGTATGCAATGAACACACTTGATCAACGTGAACAGGTACCAAGTCCTCGTCTATATTTTTCGCCCTTACTCCTAGGTTATAGCGTGTGAAAATGTAGAATGTAAAGTTTTCTTTAGAAATATTCATGATTTTTCACCAGCTATTGACACAGGACTGAACTCAACAGACTACGACAGTGACTATGCAAGTTTAAACTTGCACTATGTATATTTCGATAGCTTAAGGTTGATTGTTACCAGCTGCGTTAGTTATATTATATAGACATTATTGTCCAACAATGATAGATTGGTTGTTAAACTTTTTGAATGTCCCTCATTCCTCCTCTTGCATGCATAGTTCAATGTTTATTGGTGCTGATACATTCCTATTACCCTTACGTAATTGTTGTAACTGCACACGTTACTTCGGCTGTAAATTTGAAAGTGTATAGGAACAAATGTGTGCGGCAAAGCTCGATTTGCCATGTTTTGACGCACGGAGTATGCAAATCGTTTTGAGTTTGAGCGGCATGCGTGTAAATTGAAATATTCAAATGGACATAATCATGTAATCCATGACAACTTTCAGCAGACATACTTTTCTCGCTGTGTCCACTGATTTCCCTTTTCTGGAAGACTATGCGTCCTCACAGTTGCATAATTGTTTCATTCACTTTCACTTTCTGAAGCAAGAAGTCACCCGTGACTCGATTAAATAATGACACGTTGAAAGTGATTTACTTGAGCACGATGATTTCACGTTTTTATGACTTCTCTCTGCAATAAATGAACAAAGCACGCATTTGTATGAATCGAAATATTTTCAGCGAGGCATGACTGAACGTAACTAACAAAACCTCTGTGCAACTTTATGCTTTTCAACACATTACGTGATTATAACCGATTCTAAAGAAACTGACGAGTGAGGGAATCTTTAATACACGAAGGGCTTTTTGGCCATATACCAAGAGTTGTACAACTGTGCAAGTTCGTCTCTCATTTTATCTTCGTACCCCCAGCTATGACTAACGCCTGTAGGACTTTCTCTCGCAGAAATGGTTAGATTTATGTATTTATTCTGTTAGAGCTAAAACCATTAGACCTGCTCTTCCGTTCTACCAATCTAATATCAACTATATGAAGTTTTAGTGACAATATTACAATCACAACTTTGACAGTAAAGTTGACAATACTCGTGCACACATAAACCAATTATTTATCTATATAAATAATGTTATATATATACATATATATGCCAATACATAAATATGGGCAGTAAAAACATAAACTTAAGAAGAAGAAAACAAGAAAATAAAATAACAATAATACACAACAAGCACCAGCAAATGACACCACCACGTGTGGTCATGGTTGACAAGGCCCGGACTTGTGAGCGGGAGATCTGGGTTTCAAATCCCGCCACGACCGTCCTTCCTGACTGAGGTTTTTGTCAGGTATTCCTCAGTCCTTATAAATAGAAAATGCTGGGGAGGTACTCTAAACTTAGGCCTGGAATGTTTCCTTCCTTAAAAAAAAAAAAAAAAAAAAAATCATTTCATCACATGTATCATCAGTGTTCGCCGCCTGTGGTGCCTCAGTAGTAAAAACTGGCTTTAAACGTTATTAAAAAAACAGTAATGACAATTTATACATATATCAACCTACATAAATCGTGAAAGTGGAAATAAAAATACAAACAAAACATGAAACCAAAAACCCTAACAATACTATGAAGGAGATAGGAATATTTATGGTAGTAATAAAATAATAGAGTGAATAATTCTATTGCAGGGTAAAATAAATAAATACATGCATTCTAACAAAAGGATTCAGAATCTAGGGAAATCGATTATTTCTAATAATATTAAACAATTTCTTATGAAATGCTCCTGAAGTCTGACAATCTCTTCACATCCCGTGGCAATGCATTCCAGAGACGGGCATTGGTTACGGTGAATGATGATGAGTAAAGTGATGTTCGTATGTACTGGGATTCAGAACGTGTGTTAAGATAATGATTTTAAAAACCAGAAGATAAGATGGAGAAAATGTATGGATAAATTTCAAAAGTAGTGTGAGATAAGAATGTTTCTTCGATCTTTCAGCCGAAACCAGGACAGCATATCGAGGGAGAGGGTTATATGATCGAACAAACGCACATCGCAGATGTAGCGTGTGCACATATTACGAATACGCTGTAGTTTTTGTGTTACGGTTAGAGTTTAAGTCCGTGAGCAGGAGATCGCAGTAGTCGAAGCGAGGCATCACCAGGGATTGCACTAAGATATTTTTTAAGGTTCTGGGTAGGGACACGTTTAATCTTTTAAAATGGTGAATTAGAGAACTTACCTTCCTGCAGGTTTCAGCAACATGGTTTTCCCAACAGAGATTACTGTCTATAATAACTCCATAACTCCTGGCTATAATAACTCATACTAGGTAAGTGAGCATTTTTTGTATAGTGGTTTACGCCTCTTTTTACTACTGAGGCAAGACAGGCGGTGAACACTGATGATACATGAAATGAAATTATATATTGGGGACAGAATTTTTTAAGGAAGGAAATGTTCCAGGCCTAAGTTTAGGGTACCTCCCCGGCGGGATTCGAACCCAAGATCTCCCGCTCAAGAGTCCGCGCCTTAACAATTGCGGCCACCGCTACGGTACGAATGAACATTCTAAGTATGCTACCACAATAAAGCTCTTTGCTGCATCGACTGTAACATATAATATACATTATTGTAACATTAGTAGTAATATATTTAATTGTATTGAAATGCATTTAATTACGATGACACATGTTTAATCAAGTCTCTTTGACCTAGTGGTTGGCGTTGCTGAAGGCTGGTTTAGACGCCCGGGTTCGATTCCTGGTACCTACTTATACTTTTTTATTAATTTAGGGAGGTCTCGAACGGGGTCCCCCAGCCTCATGAAGACAATTGGAAGGCGTGTGATAGGCGACTGGCGGGGTGCCGGCACGCTGCCCACTTGCCCCCTTGTAATACTACCCTCTATCAATGAAGATGGAGGTAGAGAAAGCAGAGGTCGCTGCGGCTGGCCAACACCTATAGTGCCAATAAGAAAAACAAGTTAAATTATGTTGATATGTGCTTAATTTGTTTGAAGGGTTATTTATTAGGTTCACATACATTTTATAGTTTAATTAGATTGAAATGTATTTAAATATTTTGACAGACATTTAATTAGGCCGAAATTTTATAAATTATGTTCACGTATATTTAATAAGGTTGACATGTTATTAATTAGATTAAAATGTATTTAATTAGTTAAATGTATTCATTTATGCTAACGTGTGTTAATTAGATTGACATGTATTTCATAAAGTTTCCATGCATTTAATTAGGTTGACATGTATTTGTTTAGGTTGAAATGCATTTAATTAGGCTGACATGCATTTGATTAGAATTAAATGTACCTAAATATGTCAATATATATAATTGTAAGCACGGGGTGTAATCATTGTAATTTCACTTTTTCTTCACTGGCACTGGGTTTAAGTCCAAATACAGACATACATATGTGCTTGTGCTTGAATATATTTTTCTCAATGCCACACACAGATACTGTAATGTTCTTTCTATCTGAACGGACGTGTTGAGATTATGTATGGATTACTCTGTAGGTATCAATAATACAAGTGTTCAGTTTTGATGTTTAGCTCATTGCACTTTTTCAATGTAGTTCATTTTGTTATATGTTATTTTAACCCGAACTGGAGCACCGGAAGGAACGTATGTATCATGTCTAGGCGGTTATTTCTCAATGTTTCTTTTCTTATTACTTTATTCTGAGCTTGACCTGAATTCTTTCTCCTAAGTGCCATTGTCTCTGTAGTAACGATTTGCGGCCTTCTGATTCGCACGGTGTTGCACAGCTGGCTCCGGTCCAGAAGTCAATTCTTGATGTGCATGCGGCAATTTTTCTTACTGGTATGGTAACATCTATCTAGTACTACACTTAGATGCAGTTATAATACCCTTATAGTCAAGCACGGAGATGAGTATCGCTTTCCCGCAGAATGCATTTCTTTAAGATTCAAAGATGGCAGCCTTTCAGGAGTCCGAGAAATGAGCCAGCCTCAGTCCCCATAGAGTTGACATTTCACTTGCAAAATGTCAGGTTTCCTTTACATGGATGTAACCTTTGCCAAGTTTCATTTCGGAGAACGCTTTTAATAAGGATCCTGTGGAGTTCGAAAATAAGGTCCCTTTATTGTGGAAAGTGCTATCGTACTTTGTCCCTCTCACATGCCTTCAGGTCAAATATCGGTTGTTTATCGCAAGGTACATATTTACAAGTTGCTTTCAATCTGAATGTCAGCAATTAAGGTCAGGAACAAATCATTTCCGTTTACATGATTATATATTCCATTTTGGGAGAAGAGAATTGCCCGAGATAAATCTAGCTAATAACGCAGTAAGAACAGAACTGTGCAAGGCACTTTGGAGTTCCATTTACCCGGAATGTTCAGGGGTTTTCTCCCAAAAGTCATTCACCAGCTCCTTTCACATACATTTCGATTATAATTTTAAATGCTGACCGCTACACCAACAAAGGTCATCAGACATTTAATTTTTCACCTATCTCCCTTGGAATCGTGAAAAGAAATACGGCAAAAGGGGTAGTTTTTCTGCTGTTAGCTTGATATACCGTTCTGTACAAAGTTTCTCTCTTAAATTAAAAAGAAGATTAAATACCAATCTAGAAAAAAACCAATTATCTCACAGAAAAGCAAACCAGTCGAGTATAAAACATTTAATACCAGCCAGTGTATTAGGAAATGGACGATAACTTTTTTTTTTGTGATGTTTTGAACGCCATTTTAACTACTATAGTATTTTAAGACGATTTTGCGCGTATTTCCATCTTGGCCGTATCCTGCTCACCTTGCCACGTCCGAATGGTTCGCGAATTCATGATTGGTTTCTCGCCTATCAACAATTCCACCATGCTATGACGTAATAGTTCTGACACATGGAAAAGTTCTGACTTGCTTTCACACAGAGTCGTCTCCGGAACAGCGTGGTTTATACTTCTTTTCGACCTTCTCTTCAAAATTTGTTAGGCCCGGAGGCTTCTCCGAAGGGTAAGACCTGTAATCCAGACACCTTACATCTTAAAGTTGTATTGTAATGTACTTAAAATTAATGGAACGTAAAGCTATGTTGTGCATTGTTTTTAAGAGTTGGGAATTTGGATTTGCAATACAGTTTAATTTAATTTGGGTAACATTGAAACTCTTTGATCTGTTGTTTAGGAGGTAGATTTTGTTAATCTATTGTTTAATGGGGTGATTTTTGAGTGTTGCCTTTTTGCAAGAAATATTATTGATTTACAAATTGCGTAACTTCTCTATTTTTAAGATTCAACTTATTCGACGTGTGTATTATGTTTACAATTGTTTAATAAATCATATTTAATTTGTAAACCGTTCTTCTCCCCTACTGTAAAGTTATTTTTCTATGTCCATATCCTGAAGGTTTACACCTCCAAGGCTAAAACTTAAAGTGGCATTAATGGGAGGGTGTGCAATTTTGGTAATTAAATTACTGTCATAAATATGTAGCATATCGCAGGCAGTGCGCACTGACGATATCGGAAGTTACTTTTGGCGTGCCTCTGGAAGTCACGTATTATAATAATAGTTCCTATTGTACGTGAACAGGCAGTCAGGTTGTTAGTGAAGTAAATTTCACTTTGGTGCATTGTATTTAAATGTTACCATTTGAACTCCGGGGTAAAAAAGTTATATAGGAGTAGCTATAGAAAAGTTTAAAGACAATATCAGAGCACAAGTTTAAAGAATTGTGGAAGCAAAGTTGTTCAGATTTAGTGCAAATTTAATTAAAAGATGTCACAGTTATGTAACTGCAAACAAATTCCCTACACATGTTAGTGCTCATTATGACACAAAACCAATGCTGTCTGCTACTGATCAAAGTTGTGCGAGTAGAAATGTGAGGGGGGCCAGCGCCTGGCCCGACCTTGCGTACAGCTGCGGACGCAAGCCAAAAATAATTCTCTGTACATGCGTTTAAAGTGAATTTTCGGTAGGAATCTTTTCAGGTTCCTGAAGGGCCTCAGGCAAAAAGTATGGTCTAAGGCTCACGATTCTCTGGTTGTTGTTTGTTGATTTGTTTTATTCATGGACGCTGTTTAACATCTCAGGTCATCAGCGTTCCATTCAATTCAGGACGGGAAATGACCGATAAATTTTGCTCAGGGACCTCTTCTTTCAGGCTTGAGGTTCTTTTTTGTGCTGTAAACGTGCGACACGGGACCCACGGCTTTACTTCTCTTCCGAAGGAAGCCATACTTACAATTTTTACACCCGAAAATATACATAGATCCTGGCCGGGATTGAACCCGCGACCTTGGGTTTAGGAGGCAAGTATGGTTACCACTACACCATCAGGACCGACTGACGATTCCCTGCCTTAGCGGTGACGGTCATGTAACCAATCAATAGCTTTCTTTGAAGCAGGAGCAGGTCAAGAGGCCTAAAGCTGAAAGTCGGTGATGAATAGGACTGGAAGATGCCGATAGTGGGTTGCTATCTTTGATGTGAAGCGACATTCTAAACCCTGAAGTTTACTGCAGTCTTTGGGAGTGAGCGGAGTGACCCGAGGTCAGCATGTGCCGCAGTGTTGCGCAGGTTAGGACACTGCAGGCAACCTTCCTCACCGTCAGTCGCTGTATGCAGGGGGTCGACTTGCCTCGCTACAGTGGAAGACACGTTTTCATCTACTGTGACATATTTGCATACTAAGGCTAAATGAAGCAATTTGCTGAATAGTAAACAGGCTTTTCTGCATGAACTCAGTGACATTTAATTTTATGGCTATGTCCGTATAATAAATTACGCTGTGAAAATGCTGGTTACCAAACGTTTTCATATTTAAAATAGTCTGTCACAAATGAGCTGCGTAAACTAAGCGAATTCCTTAACAAGTTGAATAACTTTAATAAAAATGGATAATAAATCCAAATCCAAGTTCCACAGGCCTTATTGATTAATAAAATGGAACAAGTTATGACATTACTGTGTGGTGGAACAAAATTATAATTCTTGCAATCTATAAGTATTAAAAAAAAGAGAAAGCACAGTTTTAGAATTATTATTATTGACATTACACCACAAAAATGAATGGTATACTATTAATTAAATTAAATTATATGACCAGTGACAGATAAAGCTATTCTGTGTCGGTATTTTTAAACATTTTTAAATGTAACTGTTTATGAACCATCTTTACATCGTTACATTCACCAAAATAGAGAGAAATAACAGAAAGTTTCGAGTTACATTGAGTGTTTAAGAAGACGATATTCATATGTTTCAATAAAACAAAAACATGTTACAATTTAAAAACAATTACAATGTACGAAACAAATATACAGAACCAAAAATATAGTTCTGTAGATTTTCACTGACTTTGAAATTTGTTTTGTGAATGTTATTACAGAGCGCTCTTGCATACAAATATAATTCTCAAACACACATTAGATTAATATTTCACATTTGCTATCTTCACGACAATGTTTTTGTTAAATATAAAACATATGTATCGTTATAAATACAGTTTATATGCTGAGTTAATTTGTCCTTTTATTTTGGAACAATTGAGAGAGAATTAAACGGAAGACCACTTTTTAAATTGCCATTTTTAAGTACATCCCTACTCCTAATGGTTTGCTTTCTCTAATTTAAGAAAATATTTCTTATTTTTGCCTGAGGGCACGGGTTCGGTTCCTGGTACTTACTTAGAAATGTTCCTTAGTTAGGGAGGTCTGGAACGGCGTCTACCCAGCCTCGTGAGGACAACTGAGATGCTTCCTGTTAGAGAGTTGGCGTTCTTGGATCACAAAAGCCGCGACATAAGGCTACCGCAGGTATGACGGCATGCTGACCAAATCCCCCTGCAATACTGCCCTCTATCAGTGAAGTCGTAAGACGGGGCTAGAGGAAGCAGAGGTCGCCGCGGGTGGCTAAAGATCACACCCGGCTATAGCGCCAAATGAGAATATTTTATTTAAATGGTATATATCCAATTTTGTTGTGAAGAAACAAAATTTGGTATATACTGTTGGTGCCCCTAGACCGATTTTTAAGTTTTGGGTTTCAGGTAAACCCCCACTCCTAATAGCCCAATTTCCCTGATTTTCAGGAACTTTTGTTTTTAATGGTATATGCCGAGTTTCGTTGCGAAACTCCCCACTCCTGTTGCCCACTCCCCACTCCCCGCCATTTCCCGCAGAATCTTGTTGAAAATGCGCATATTGTGTCTCATGATCAGTTAATTGTTCTAAAATGTGCAAGTATATGCGTACGATACCTCTCTAAGTTTAAAGGTGTCTTAAAAGCATAGGTCCTATTATTCATTTTGCTGTTACTACACACCACATACCAATCTTTTCATCATGCAGAGGAATTTCATGAATTATTTGTAAAAGAAAAAAAGAACTGCTATTTAATTTTAACTGAAATTAGGTAAAGGGTAGGTCCATTAGTTTCCGGCCTTGCCGATAAGGGTTATTGCCCTCACAAAGTCTTTATCTGGTATCATATCTTATCTGTTAAGTAAATCATTGCAGCTGTAACTTCCGCTCCGCTGTGTTCAGTTGTTCAGATATAGTTGCATAATGAAGGCTATGTGTAGAAGATTATGACAGTTCAAAATGGAGTATGAGCTATAATTAAGTTCTTCACAAAAGTAGGACTTATTCCAAATGAAATTAAAGAGAGATTGGACGGTATATATGGGGAAATATCCCCCTCATATTTTACCGTAAAAGAATGGGCCAAACTTTTTGGAATGGGTCGAGAAAGCATAGAAGACGAACGGCATGCAGGTTGGCCCTTGGAGGTACTCACTCCTGAAAACATCGCTCGCTCTAGTGGAAGGAGAAATTATGGAAGACCTGAAACTCAAAGTTGCAGAAATAAAACCAAATTTTCTTTCTAAAACGACAGTCCTTCGAATTTTTCATTGACATTTAAATATGAATAAGATTAGTGCAAGATGGATGCCTTGACTTCTTTCCTCAGTCCAAAAGCAGTAATGAGTAATCTATTGTCAGGCATTTTTGGAGGTCTGCCGTGGCAACGAGAGAGAAGTTCTACAAACCTTGCTACAGGAGATGAAACTTTGGTCCTCTACTATGATCCTATGTCCAAGAGAATCAAATCAGTGACATAAACCTGGCGAAGCACCGCCTCTAAAGCCTAAGGTCACTCAGTCAACCAAGAAGAACATAGCCACAATTTTTTGGCACTGTGAAGGAATACTCTCCATTAACTTCAAGGAGAGGAACACCACAGTAAATGGGGAATACTATTGTGATTTACTGCATAGACTACGTGCTTCCATCAAAGAGAAAAGGCGAGGAAAGCTGAGTGGCGGTGTGCGCCTTCTTCACGACAACGCGCCTGTGCACATAGCTCTTGTTGCAAAGGACGCTGTGAAGAAATATGACTTCAAGGAGATCGACCATCCACCCTACAGCCCAGTTCTAGCTCCCAGTGACTATTTCCTCTTCTCGAAACTCAAGAAGGGCCTTCAAGCAAGGAAATATAAGTGTGACCAAGAATTGATGGATGCTGTTTATGTCCAATTTGCAGACAAGACTCTATTTTTTGGGGGGGAGGGGGAATTGAAATGTTAATTCAAAGATATGAGAAGCGTATTGCAATAAAGGTTAACTATATTGAAAGGAAAATTATAGTTTTTGTCTTTATCATACCTAGAAAATGGTTAGGCTGGAAACTTCTTATGGACCAACTCTCGTATGGTTGGTTTTGAAACACTGTCCTGTATTATTTGACTATATATTTGATTATACAGCAGCAGCAGCAGCAGCAATGGTGACAAAACTACAAGCATGAACTGTCTATAATGCGTTTACCATTGCTACTATCCCGACGTAATCAAATACAAATGTATCACTCCGCTGTGCATTGGCTCTGATTGATTAGGTAGAACATTTGCTGCTACAAACAGCTGATGCAACGTATTTAATTATTAGCTCTGTTTGCTACTCACAAACTAATTAATAAGATTTTTGCACTTTGTTTTCAGCGAATTTCCTTGACAGTGTTTCATAATATTAGCATGACCATCATTGCTTTCGCCATAACGCCCCTATTATGCGTTGAAACTGATTGCATTGTATCTGCAGAGATCAACATGTGCGTAATTTACTAACGATTAAATGCATAATAAGATGTTCATAACGATTACTATCTCTCAAGATTATTACAGCAGTCATTAATAGTTTTCTCGATGAAAACTAGCCCTTATTAAATTTTAAACTGTAATTTCCTTTAAGAACTACTGTGCGTAACATCAGAGATGTAAATTATTCTGCAGCAAATGAGAAGAGAGCTGCGCCATAAGATTATATTTATATTAGGAAAGAAGTTAACAGCGAGCAGATATTACAGTCTAGTGCAGCGATTTTCAACCTATGGGTTCTTTGGTTGCTTAGCGAAATCACCCGAGGTCGGTCCTGGTGGTGTAGTGGTTACCATACTTGCCTCCTACGCCCAAAACGCGGGTTCGAACCCGGCCAGAACCGATGGATTTTTTCGGGCGTAAAAATCCTAAGTATGGCTTCCTTCGGAAGGGAAGTAAAGCCGTGGGTCCCGTGTCGTACATTTACGGCACGAAAAAGAACCTCAAGCCTGAAAGAGAGGCCTCTGAGCAAAATTTGTCGGCCGTTTCACGCCCTGAGTTGAATGGGACGCTGATGACCTGAGATGTTAAAGAGCGTCCATAAATAAATCAATCAAAAAAAAATCGAAATCACCCGATGGAGCAAGGAACCTACAGCAATGTTAACATTTTAATAAAAATATTGCATTGATTACTAGGAGCAATTTTCACTTGTGTAATTTAATATAAGAAACCCGTGACTAATATCCTTAAGGGTGTCCCGGACTTAAAAACGTTGATTTTATTTAACATCTCAGGTCATCAGCGTGCCATTCAGTTCTGGCCGATCGATTTTACTCAGATGCCTATTTTTTTTCAGATTTGAGGTTCTTTTACGTGCCGTAAATGTACGACACGGGACCCACGTCTTTACTTTCCTTCCAAACGACGCTATACTTAGGATTTTTACGCCTGGTCGGGATTGAGCCTGCAATCTTGGGTTTAGGGGACAAGTATGGTTACCACTATACCGCCAGGACGGACTAAAACGCTGAGAATCATTGTTCTAGTGTATACGTTACCATTATCGATGCCTGTGTCTTTCTGTAACGCCAAGCCAAACGCTACAGTCCCGTTGTGAATGGCAATGGATGCGACAAGACATTAAATAAATATCTTATTGGCGTGATATTTCCTTTTGCAGGTGTTGGCTTCAGTCCATCAACATTTACTGATTCCTCTATATGGTTAATCAACCCGCGGGGTCGATGATGTTTACGATGCTCAACTAGCGGTTCAGCAGAACGTAAGTCACGTGGTTCGGTGTAGGAGGCGTCTGACTATGGGACAATGACATTCGCTTCCAAGCACCAGGACGTGGTTCCTCACTGGCATATCAATCTTAGAGCTGCAAATTGTAGTTCCCTTACAAAGTGTGCAAGAAATTTGTCCACCCGCTAGGCTAATAAACTAAGAAGTCGGAACTAGTTTCCGTTGGAGGATCTAACACACATATTCCAAATGAAAAAAACAAATAAAAATTACTGACATTCAGTTTCAATTTTAAATCATACTTATTTTAATTTTAATATCGTTTCCAAACTAACACTTATGTTCCCTTTACTGCATGCAAAATTACTGTCTTCTAGGAAACGATGTAAGTACGACAACACATGGGTGATTTTTTCCTTCGCTGGTACCGCCGTGAACGGGAGTCAGAAAGTCCGCAGCTATGATTGTCGCTAACACTTAAATACTTAAAAGGTACATTTTCATCATCAAGCAAGAAGATGCTGGAATGCCTTCATTTTCAATACATTTCTGATATCGCCTTATGGCATTAACCTCTATAGTTCCATCTGAGAAATGCAAGACTAATATTAATTTTCATTTCAGCTAATGTGCTTGGTTTTGTCTTGTGCAATTTTTCCTTTAATGCCCTCAGAGATAAAAATCGCAAAGCGTTAAATCGGGGACCAAGGGGGCCATGTGTTTTTACGAACTGCATGCAAGTAGACATAGACTGTGTGTGCCGTCGCAGAATCCTGTTAGAAAGTCACGAACTTACATTCCCTCAGAGCTAATTTACGGAACAGGGGTTGCAAAAATGCTGCAAATATATATCGCTAATGGCGCACCACACTGCAGGAGTTCTTCATGAAACAGATTGGGTTTTTCCCGTATCCAGTATCTCCAGTATCGATTGTTCTGTGAATTGAATTATTCACTTAGGAAGAACGAGATTCGTTCATAAAGAAAATTAAATTTGTGTCATTTTATCTGTTATGCACACTATTCAACATTCATTCATAAAATCTACGCCTGCATGCAGGGTCACCCGGTTTAAGTTCTAGTACTGCAGTAATTTCATAGGGTTTTAATCCTAGTAGCTTTGTAGCCATTCGAACAGATGAGCAGAAAATTCTAGTTAGCTGAGAAAAACGTCGAAGTGATTTTTAGAAAAACTTTCTATAGCATGTCCAATGTTACCTAATGTTTTTCTGTGAATACTGTTACGTGGTTTTGTACGCTTTTTTAAATAAAGAATATTTCACGTTTTATCAATTTTTTTCCAATCTGTGAATCGAACTTCCACTTAGAAGTTAAATATCAGGGAATCTCTCTTGAAACAATCTCCATACATCATGAGCGGATTCTGTACGCAGTACTCTTTGGGGAATAAAATACCTGAATTAAGAAATATTAACGTATCACTGTATAATACCGCCAAATGATTAGTTAATGCACACAAGAACAGGTCCATATATTTCTAGAGTTAAACTCATATTGACTTCCCCTCCGACTCCCCGGCCGGTTTTCAAGCGTGGGAACGAGACGAGAACTGCAGAGATCGGTCAACTCCTGCCAACTGCACGTTGAGCGGACCCTCAAAGGAAAAAAATAGCTAATGTTTTTTTTTTCTTCTTTTTCTAAATGGTGCAAGAATGTTCTTAAATCTTCATTTTCACAAGTCGTGAAAGGAGTAGGTATATTTAAAACAAGCAATCTAATATAATTCCAATCGCTCCACCTCCTGCACCCTTCCACATAGTGTAGCTGTTATTTTAAAAAATGTTACCATTTGATGAAACTTGGATGCACTGCACTACTACACACCTAAACAAAACTGCGGTCTAAACAATGAAAGTATTACGATCTCCACCGCCAAAGAAGGCCAAGTGTGTGAAAGTGTCCCGATAGGTCAGTTTTTTGGGGATGCTAAGAATTAACTGCTAATTTATTATCCTCCCACTGAAACACCTATCACTGGAGAGTATTATGCTAACCTTTTGGGCCTATTGAAGACAAAAATATGCAATAAAATGCCGAGTTCATCAAAAAAGAAAGTGACAACGCTCGCCCTCACACACGTATCATTGCAATGCTGCCACGACTGACTTATTCCCCCGACTTGGCTCCATCGGGCTTCCAACTATTTTCTAATCTGAGAAAATTCCTTGGTGGAAAGGCTTTGGAGCATCGCTGGAGAAAGTGTATTAGTGTAAATTTGAAAAAATAATAATTTTAAAAAAACTATGGCGTTATTTTATGCTTCATTCAGAAAACCTTTCAATATTCTCTCATACTAACCTTTTCTGAAATATTATTATTTTTACTGTTCGTTCAATTATTGAATCAATCATATTCCTTTTGATAAGAGGCATAAGATGTTTACAGCATTAACTAAAATTTAGCATTACCGCTTGGGGTAAAATTTCTTGTGACAAAACAATCTCGCTGACAGTAAAAAAGAGATAAAAGAACTAATTAATCTTCATCGATAAAATGACGTCTTAAGTGTAATAAAAGAATGCATTGACTTCGGAGTTTTTTATATGGTGTTTTTATTGCTGAGGCATCACAGGCGGTGGACACTGATAATTCATGAAATGAAATAATAAACTAGGATAGGGCTTTTTTAAGGAAGGAAACGCTCTAGGTATAGGTTTTTAAGTAACTCCCTGGCATTTGCCATTTATGAGAACCGAGGTAAATGGGGGGGGGGACTCAGTCGGGGAGGACGGTCTTGACTGAAATTGAAACCCAGGTCTCCCGCTCACGAGTCCACACCTTAACGACCTCGGCCACCCGGCGTTGACTTCGGAATAATTCATTAGAAAATCTACATTAATAATTACATTGTTATTAATATTCTTATATACTTCTGATATACGATACAGTTGGGTATGAAACTGTGTTATGTAATTAATATACTTATAAAATTACGAAACTCGCTTCTCTTGTTTCTTAAACATTTCTGACGTAATAAAGTGTAACGTTTTAAACTAATATCATAATATACTATAAAATACTGAACGGAAGTATTAATGATGACACCCAAAAACTACTTCAAAATGACATTCAAAAGCAGATAAACGTAATACAAGTGAAAATAATATCTAAATTATTAACAGAATAATGCATAGCGGCAAATATATCGTTGGAATAAACGTGATAGAGAAAGTTTAAAGACTTTAAAACCAAGCTGCATTATTAGCGTTCAGCCTGTGTTCTAGTATTTCCTTGTAAATACAGCTCATGCCTGGCAGCAAATTGGCCTTCAGTTGCAAGACAGAACCACTTTCAATTTCGCTCTCCCGAACGGCAAGGTCAATAGGTTACCCCACCCTTCCGGTTCGTGAGCGCAAGGAGTTCAGCTAATAAGCACGGGATAACCTGAGGGCAGAGGTCATAATGACGTTGGCTCTAAGCCAGATGTCTACGCAGTCTCCTCGATTTCGGAATATTTTGGGCTTTTTTTTTTTTTTCGCGTTTCTGAAACATTCTTGGCACTTCACCTTCGTGGAAACAGCCAATCAGTAAACGCACACAGCTGTTGCTAAGTTAAATTTGAAATATTATGAAACAATGCAACGGTAATGTTGATTTGTTGAATATGTTACATGTGTATTAATTTTCGCCACGCCCTACAGACTTATATCAGTATAAGGTGTAATAGGGCAACGAAATTTTCACTAGTTCACAAGGTGTGGTCCATTAAGTTTACGCCTGACCGTTTTAGGTAGGTGATAGAGTACGAGAGGCGTTCTGTAAGTTTTCGGCCTAACCAAGAAAACAAAAGATTTCAGAGATTTTTATTTTGCAACATAAATCAACATATTTAGTCAATCGACTTTCCAACCTTTTAATCCTTCGGTAAAATAAAATTTGTCCAACTGTGAAAAATTAGCGTCTATCTCAGCTACAGCCTCATCATTTGGTGTGAATCTTCGTCCAGCCAGCCATTTCTTCAGGTTTGGGAACAAAAAGTAAGCGCTGGGAGCAAAATCCGGCGAGTATGGCGGATGTGGAAGCACTTGGAACCGGTCATGCAATTTTACAGCAACAATCCCAGACATGTGTGAAGGCGCATTATTGTGATGATAGAGAACCTTCATTTTCGCAAGGTGTGGACTTTTAACCTGAATAGCAACCTTCATTTGGCCCAGCTGTGAAGCTAATACTCCCTTGTGATAGTTCTGCCCTTCTGAAGGTAGTCTACGAGAATCCCAGAAAATCGTGACCATTTGCTTTCCTGCAGGTGGGACCATTTTTACTTTCTTTGCTGCACTTTCATCTGTTGCCACCCACTGTTTGGTCTCTGTCTATAGTATTTCTGATGAGTTCATGTTTCATCTACTATTATGAATCATTGGAGAAACTCATTGGAATTACGTTTAAACATGTCTAAACACTCTAGGAAAATATCATTCAAACCCATTTTTGGTCCATTGTTAACAAACGCGGCACCCAACAAGCTCAAAATTTCGAATAAAATGTAGTGGACAGGGTCTATCAAGGTCTTTGTAATGTTGGCTAACTCACACACCTTCAATCGGCGATTATTGAGTAGAATATGTAAATCTTTGTCACTATTACGTCGGTCGTAGCAGTTTTGGGACGCCTTGAGCGCTCATTATCTTGAATTGATGCATAATCACGTCTGAATTCAGTAACCCATTTTTTAACCGTCGAAAATCAAGGGAAAGGATCCTTTAATGTGAAATCTAACTCCTTTTGTATTTCTGTTTAAATATTTTCTTGAAATTTTTATCACTAGCTTGTTTACGCGATCATCAGAAACAAATGACTGCCCTTACGCGTCTGAAACTTTTTATACGTGCCATCTAAAGGAAATACTTAAAAACTGTCATAGTAATTTGGCCATCTTCACGACTTCTCTGAATCAGGCCGACTACTTTTAGAGCATTGGTTTATTTTTCAACGCAATCTCCCTTTACTTCTGCGCTTTTCTCTATATTTATATTACAAACAAACTACCCGTTTAATAAGTTTAAGTTATTAAATCGTATTCTTATTATTAAAGGCAACATTTGTCATTCAAAGTGTGAATAGATATTTTGGGAAATTTTCGGAGTAGCTTGTTATCGAAATCCGAAGGAATGTAGCTGTTGCAGCTGTACGTATGAAAATATTTTTGAAAATGTCTTCAAATCTCCATCTATCCTACCTCTAGGCACTGAAAATGGCAACAAAAAATAAGTATATGTATTTATATGTCTGTTAACACTCTAGCGGTGGAGATTTTTGTTTTTTCTCAATGAAACTATACATATAACCATCAATTAATAAACTAGCTACCGGGTTCGTTAACCAACAAAACTGGGATGGGGGCTAACCTAAACTGTATCTATAACGATGCATGTGTTTTATGTTTAACAAAAGTATCGTCGTGAAGATAGCAAATGTGAAATATTAATCTAATATGTGTGTGAGAATTATACTTGTGTATAAGAGAGTTGGTTCTGATGGTGCAGTGGTAACCACACTTGCCTTCTAAACCCAAGATCGCAGGTTCAAACCCGGCCAGGATCAATGACTTTTTGTCGGGCGTAAAAATCGTAAGTATGGCTTCCTTCGGAAGGGAAGTAAAGCCGTGGGTCCCGTGTTACATTTACGGCACGAAAAAGAACCTCAAGCCTGAAAGAAGAGGCCTCTGAGCAAAATTTGTCTGCCGTTTCACGCCCTGAATTGAGTGGAACGCTGATGACCTGAGATGTTAAAGAGCGTCCATAAATAAATCAAATCAACATGTATATAAGAGAGCTCTGTAATATCAGAAAATGTTTTTTTACATGCTTTTACAACAGTAATATTTAAATTAAATTTCAAAGACAATGAAAATCGATAGAACTTTCGATTGTTTGTTGTGCTTTCTATATTTTTGCTTATTATTTTTAAACAGTAACATGTTTTTGTTTTATTAAAACATATGAACATCATGTTCTTAAATATACAATCTAACTCGAAAATTTCTATTATTTCTCTCTATTTTAGTGCATGTAAAGATGATACCAAGGGTTCAGTTCATAAACATGGTTATATTATAAGATGTTTAAAAATACCCACACAATATAGCTTTATCTATGAGTAGTAATATATTTCGTTTGATTATTAATATACCATTAACTATGTGATTTAATATCGACAACAACAACAACAACAACAATAATAATAATAATAATAATAATAATAATAATAATAATAATAAGTGATTTGCAAGTAAAAAATCAGACAAACCTAGTTAAGTAATGTATTATGGGTTCAGTTTTTCTTTTATTAGTTAACTTTAGAGTTTATCGTGCTAATATCACACAGTAGTGCCATAACGTATTTCATTAATTAATAAGATCATAGTTTGAAAAATTTTAATTCTTTTTAAAAGTTCATACTGAGCAGATGCTTTTTCTCAACGAAATTTACCATATAATGGATTCGTCGAGTTCAAAAAACAGCAAAACTTAAATTCTGTGTGTGTGTGTGTGTGTTTCCGCTCTAGCGGCCGTAATTTTAGGTAATTCGGAATATTGCGGTGTATCCTTGAAAACAATTTTAAAATTTTTCTTCAAACCTCCACCTCCAGCAATTGGCACTTTCTAGGTACCAAAAATAACAATAATGTTCACATATTTAACTTGCTGAGGAATTCGCTTAATTTATGCATCTCCTGCGTGACAAACATTTTGTTGAGTCTTCAGGTGTTCATTTGTGAGCCCATAGACTTGCAAGATGGTGTTCAACAACATTATAGGACCTTGTGGCGCATATTTTAAACTAAAATATGGAAAGTAAACGCACATCTGGCAAAAAAAAAAAAAAAAAATGGGGTAATAAGACTTTCGAACCAATTTTTAGTGTTTCATTAAAACCATTAGTTTTGTAACAAAGAAAGAGCTTTGTTTTAATAGCATCAGATATTCCGCAGCGACTCTGGACCAGCCAAATAGTCTCTCTTGCTCCTTCCATCCGGTTTGATTGTGGTTGTCTAGTGCTAATTTATTATTAATAAAAAAATTGACTATAGAACCGAATCATTGAGAAAGTTGCTAAGCTTCATGTGTAAATGTTATTGGATCAAGAGTTTCCTGGCTCTTCTGCTGCAGCGTTTAAACTTCTTTAATATTCTCCTCTTGCACAGGTCGTAGATCAGAAGGCTGTTTTGTCGAAAAGCGGGAGAGGCTTTTTTTCTTGTCCCAAGGGACCTCTAAGCACTCCCTGAGCTTCTGTGGCATTCTTTATTCTCAACCAGCAGCTCTGCTGAAGACGAAAGCAAATTGTCAAAGGATGTTCACGTGAATAAACAGGTAAACTTTTTTGTTTTCCCGGAAGTTAACTTTAAGCAACATTTTTATCAGCTCTTATCAGCAAACCTCTGTGCTGGAGATGAAAGAGCAAACAGAACACAAGTTTAAATTTTCTCTGGGTTTGAGAGAGGCCTTTTGATGTTTGAGTTGGAGTGTTTGATGCTTCGCTTGTCAAAGTTAAAGACAGTTCAGTCAAGTTCTTCGTAAATAAAGTGGTTTATGTGGTCAGTTTCCGCATGAATTTCACTGGATTTTCTACTTTTACGAATGGCGTCTCAACCGCCCAGAGATTAAACGAAGCAAACTGTCAAACCTTTCGTCTTTATTCCTTTTTCGTCTGTAGTGAATGGCATCATGCGGTAGATGTGTTCAGTAGTCTATAACACGATAGCATTGAGGTGGTAAAATATCTTGTTTAAATTATCGATTGCGTTGATAGGAGGGGCGTTCGTAAACGATTTACAATTGCAGTTTTTCTACCTTATTTATTATGCAACAAGATTCAGTGGGATCTCTCAATACTGGTAACTTCATTAAGGCTAAGCGAAACCATTGTTTGGGAGTACTACGCCAACAATTGGAAACAGCTGTTTCTTCGCTGTTACCGAATTTTTATACTTCGCTGCAAGTCCTTCATGCTATCAAATAAGACATATGGTTGAACCCCAACAATTCAACTTTGCGGTCGTAGTGTTGCTGGTCATTGTCTTGTTGGAGGTCGACCACTTTTTCTTTCGCCATTGCTGAATCCTGCATGTAGACCGTGTAAGAGTCTCGCAGTTCACCTCGCTGTTGACAGTCGTTCCTTGAGTATTACGCCTGAAGTGTCCCAAAAGACAGCGATTATCTACTTGCCTGCAGATGCAGTAGCACGAAATTTTGGGCCGAGGACTCACTGAGTGTTTCCATTTCATGGATTGGACTTTTTTCTCTGGTGTGTGATAATGACACAATGACTCGTCCCAGTCACCGGAACGATTTACATTACGCCAACGACTGACTTCCTTTTTCATGTTTTAAGTGTGGTGAATAATGGAGTGTAGGGTTGCGCGGCTGAGGCTTTTCTGAGTTCATCAGAAAATTGATGCTTATGGCTCCTGTCAGCCATAATCAATTCAGATACAACCTCAATGTTCCTGGGAAACCACGATATTGACGCTCGTGCAGATTCCCTGCAGCTGGCGAACCCATTGATGCAGTTGTAAACAGTCTTCTGTATAGGAGCTTCCTGAACACATAGAGCAGTTAAACGTCTATGAATTTCTGAAGTTTTGATACCTTCTTTACACAAAAACCATGCCGTCTCTCTTTGTCCTTGATAGTCACCTTCCATATTGACCATGTCTTTCTCTAATCGACAACCAACGAACACTGTCCTTTTGCTGCTCACTCTGCTTACAACCCCCATCATCATCTTCATGGCGTACTGGTATCAGTTTATAGCCCGACGAATATTTGTAAAACCCGCTATTATAAATAATTCCTCAAAGAATAATGAATAAAGAATAAAGAATAATGTCACTTTTCAATATAGCCTCCATTTATTTTTGCACACTTTTTGTCCCTTTTAAAACAATAGTTTGAACTTTTACCTGGTTTATATATCATTGCCATCATTACATTTTCTTTCTCTTAGTATTTCTACAATGTTGAGAAAGGATAATACTCTTGGGAGACAAATCTGGGCTGTAGGGTGGATGATCCAATTAGCTGAACCCACAGTTTTTGAGTTTTGTTTTGTTTTTTAATTTGACCACGTTTTGAAAGTTAACTACATCATTGGCACATAGAGGAAGAGGTGGAAAATTCTTGAGAAGACGGACGAAGTTTCAAAGATATACACGTACAAGATAATATTTTTCGAAGATGGTTATTTTAGACTATACCAAATTATCTTGAAATTGGAAATTAGTAATGTTTCATTAAATAATTATATATTTTGTGGGTGATAAAGTATATTAACCTATTAAATACTATATTTAGCCCTTGGATTTGTTTTCCATGCTTTGTATTCATATCAACTATACAAGAAGCTTACGTACTGGGTTCTTTGCCAAGCTCCTTCTCCGTTAAAGAACTTATTCTCATTCAGTAGCAGCAAATACTTCATTTTTAACAAAAATTTTGATGTAGGATTCGTGATAAGGAAATACAACTTTTCTCTTCGACTATAAGAAGTTGGCCTCTAGCACAAATGGGGCACGAATCGCATTGGAAGAAAGTCTGATAAGCATTCAGTAACTCACTATCGTTCCTAGGTTTGCATTCCCGTTGAGAACAGCAAAGTGGGTTCATTTTTTCATTACATTCATCACCCTAAAGATCTCGCACCGACTGTCAAAGGATACAGAAGCGCAAAAAAGCAGAAAAACGTCTTCATTCTCCCAGGTGGCGTTTTCTGCCGTCAGCGCAGAGTTCTTTTTGCGCTGCTGTCGTGAAGTTGATTGAAAATTAAGCAGTTGAAGCGAGAACAACACCCACGGTCATTAATCAACTTAAAGCCAGTTAATGTCTTCCCACTTCAATGTGACGTAGCAGGTCGGCCTTGTACACTGGAGTTTCCACGCCAATATCTCTGCGGCGAAAAAGTCCATATCACTCCTGCTCCAGAATGGCCTTCTCGGCCTTCGTTTGTGAGCTGCGTGAGTGAAAGCCATCTTGTCACAACATAGGCAATTATTTCAATAATGTGAGGTCCTCTTAAAATCGACCATGAAACGAAACAACGTTTTGAATTTTGACCAATCACAGCTCGATATCGCAATGAAATGATCATAAAGTTTTACCAAATCCCTTTACCGCAATTGTCTTCTGGATGATGTAGCCAACTCCATACCCCCACTGATCACTTTTGCTAGTAGGGAGTGGGAAGGTCATTGTACATTTAATTAACTTAATGTGTATTCACTCAAGCAATTGTTTTTGAACATTCAGCCAACAGTTTGAAATCATTTTGTAAATTATGTAACAATACCTGCCTACCTGCAAACCATAAAATTTAATAAACACATTATCTATTGTTTTGTTTTTCTCAGTTGGTATTATTAAATAGAAAGGTAGCGACGACTCTCGTCTATTTCGGTGTCACGGTTTCTGAATAGACAGCTATTCATAAGTAAGTATAACATTTTATACACTGTTAATATTCTGTGCGCGAATTTCAAATATACACCACTTTTATTCTTATTCTATGCATAAAATATCCCTAAACTCATATTCGGCTCTTCTCTATTGGCATTACTGACAATCAACATTCGTTTCTTGCAAGATGGGTAGAAAAGGTTAAGTATGCATAATACAAATATACAATTATCACAATAGTGTAAGTCAAGTTTAGAGGAATTATATTTCAATTCTTATTTTATTCGTGAAGTAGTTCTAATAGATATCACTCGGGGGTCTGAACGTTCTACTCACCACGTTCAAAATTTATTGGCAGTCTCAGATCCTCTTGTGATATTACATATGATGATATTCTGTCCACATTCAACAAGAGCGATACCGTAGAAAAATCTACACCAAGAAATCTTACAATTTTCTATTGCCTTGAAAAGTTTTATTTTAAAGAGGTTTCTGAAATATATGATTATGTGAAAGCGGTTGTTCTTTGAGTTCATAGATTTGCTTGTTTTAATGCTATAAATGTATTATATATTTGATGTTCACCAAGGCGATCTATCAAAAAATAATGTAAATTATATTTGGAGCATGCAGGTCTTATTTGCTGTGTCCATGTATGGTGGTGCGAAACTGAGCGAGAAGTCAGTCGTACTACTTTGACTTGAGAGTGATGTGTTGCTAGAGATGAAACAATTCCTTCGTAAACAAGATATCAGCGTATGGTTGTCGCAAGCATTGCACGTGACAGCAGAGGGAGACAGTACACTGAGAATCATCCTGTACAAGTCACGACACCTTTCACGAACAGCAGCGGAGGGCAGAGTCCTTAGCCGAAGGTATTGTGACTCAACAAGTATAGACGATAATTAGCCACACTAGCACAATGATGTTAGCTCAGATGTTTAGAACGTCTTGCTAATAAAGTGAAGATAGTGGGTTTGTTTCCTCACGGTTTAACTTATTTGTTATTTTATTATTTTTTCTGCTGCAGTTAAATGAGATTTGCCACATTACAACGATTTATCCGCTAACTTAGTTCCGCACAGCCCCTATCAATTTATATTTACGAAAAGGAGGCGAGCCCAGGCCACCAGGCCGTAGCGAGTCGCAGTAAACCACTGGGTACACCGTTTCTAGGATTTACCCCAGGTTAGCGTTAAGGCTAGTGTGTATGCATGTATGAATTATTTGCGAATTCCAATAAGAGAAGATTTGCCGCCGTTACAATATTTTATCCGCCCACTTAATAGCACAAATCTCCCATCAATTCATATTTAAAAGTTACGGAGGACAACCCATAGGTTATATTATGTTTAACAAAAAATATTACATGCAATGTTTACACTGTTACAAGGGGTAACGCAAACAGCAGTCCCGCTCTTTGCACATCGCTTGGGACGGCAGCCTTCAGTCAGTAGATTTCAATGCCATGCTGTAACGTCAAGATTTGAATTGTAGGTAGTCACGAAATGGAGTGTGAGCAGAGAAGAACAACTTATCAAGTGTAAAGTAATTCTTTATACTGAAAAAATATGTTAACAGCAAGGCAGGAAAAGAGTCCAATGTAGCTGAGAATAGCTTCCCTTAGCAACAGAAATTGGCATTATTTGCAACTAAAGCTAGTAGGAAGAAATTCACTGGCCTCGCAAAGGAAGACATGCTGATATTGAAGAAGTTTTAGATTTAGCACATGAAAGGAGGAAAGGAGGAAGAAAGAACAACCTTTGACCTACTCCAGCTGTCCTGGCAACAGCACCAATGATTAATTCTACGTGCTCCAAGATGTAACAATAGTCCACTTATAAATTCTATGTTCTGATCGTTTTATGAAGCGGACGGGCTTGTCTCTAAGACGCCGTACAACAATATACTTTTTTTTTTTTTTTGGATTGCAAGTTTTAAACTTGGGGTGCGCAATACATTCGATAGCACATTAAATTCGCGTAATACGGTAATTGGTACGGAGAAACGGTTCCAACCTGTTCAACGTTTCATCTCCAGTAAAAACAAAGAAATGATAAAAATGAAATAACACAAAATTGTTTCTGCTGGAAACTTGATGGTTAATATTTCGATACTGTTACGCGCTTCTTCCAACTATCCTATTAGGTTTTAAACTTTTTTACTGTCTAGGATATAGCTTCCAAAAACGTGAGGCTGTTTTCAACCTGAAAAAAATGTACTTTAGAGAAGAAATTCTCATCACATTATTAAGTTATAGGGGCTGTTAGCCAATGTTTTGCAGAAGTTGAACGACCTTCTTCAAGGAAGCGTAGAAAGGTTACAGCATCAGTTGGAGAAGGCATTCAGTCTTCTTGGGCCTGCGATCGACAACTGCTGGGGAAATAAATACTGCGATAAAGAGTGAGCTTCCTATAGACTTTAGCAGTAACCCATACGAACATTTGCACGGTTTAAGGCGTTATTTAGTTTTATACTTGGGTGCTGGAACTAATGGAAATTGCAGTTTCAGATAGTGATTAAGCAGGGTAATGGTGCGTGTTAAATTAGGTCTGCTTGAAAACATTTCGATTAGCTGAACGTCGCAAGAGAGTTATATTAAGCGAGAACGTGTTTTAATTAAGGTGGTTAAAGTTCATTTGGACTTTATAACTTTAGTTAAACTTCTACCGTAGCGCCTTGACCGATTTCTGAGATAGTTTTGTCGTTGCTTGTGAGCTTTTCTCCTATGAAGCGGTTTGCAGACTTTTACTAATGCGCCATCAGATGCGGGTTACAGGTACCGTTCAGTGTCGGTAATACGAGCGTCAGTAGACAAGTATTAATAGTACAAAATACTCCTAGAAACGTTTGGTTTATTCCAGTTTCTCAAAGTTTCCCCCTGATAGTGTATGCAGCGTTCCATCCTCTGGAACCACATCTGGAAGCATCCAAGTCACTCAGTTTCCGGCGCTGCAGACACTCCTCGTATGCTGCAACCGCTTCTTCGGGGCTACAAAATCGGTGACCTCGAAGTCGATTCTTCACAGGTAATCGCAGGTCGGGACTATTGTTCCTTGCTGAAACTCCATTGTTGCATTAGCGGTGTGTGCTGATGATGTCTGTCCTGGTTGTCTTAGTGGTAACCATACTTGCCTCGTAAACCCGACCAGGATCGATGGATTATTTCGGGCATAAAATCCTAAGTATGGCTTCCTTCGGAAGGGAAGTAAAGCCGTGGGTCCCATGTCGTATATTTACGGCACGAAAAAGAACCTCAAACTGAAAAAAGAGGCCTCTGTGCAAAACTTGTCGGCCGTTTCTCGCTCTGAATTGAATGGAATGCTGATGACCTGAGATGTTAAAGAGCGTCCTTAAATAAACCAAATCAATCAATCAACTCTCGGCTCACTCGACGATACACAATTAATAGTAAGTTTCATATGCACTTCCCTACAGAAATACAATTGAAACAGTTAACGTGATGAATACTAACTCTAGTCTTATCCGGAATTGCGCATCATCTGAAAGTCAACTGTTTCCATTGGTGTATACAAATTCCGATTGCTTAGCGGAATGAGGTCAGTATAAATATAGGTGATACTTATAATTAATTATAATATTAACCAAATTAGTACTAGGGTTGAAAAAAAAAAGTAGTGGCAGCACGCAGCGGTCGCGTCTTAGTTACTAGTAGTTGTCTGGGTCCGATGTTGGAGTGTTCGATGATCTTCAGCAGCGAGTGGGACAATTGTTTAGTGATGTACTGCGCTGCCTTGAAGTGGAGATGAATAGTGCAAGCTCTCTAAAAATGTGTTATGGAAACTGATACACCGTCACGTGTGGCCGAGGTCGATAAGGCACAGACTCGTGAGCGGGAGGTCTGGGTTTCTAATCCCTCCAGGATCGTTCTCCCTGACTGAGGTTTGTTCCAGGTTTTCCTCAGTCCTCATTAATGGTAGGCATGTTCCGTGTAGGCAGGGACTGTGTTCAGGACGACCCCAAACTGACAATCACACAATTCAGCTCTTTGCTTCTTTTTTTACAAACAATTCTAATTTGTTTTATTACAGGATCTTTATCAACAAGAGTTTGATTTTCCTGTTGAGTGTTGATCGCCGATGGACTATGCGTGAATTAGCCCTCTTACATCGATTGAACTGGGACATACTCCACCATATTCACCAGATATCAACTCATGTGACTGCGATCTCTTCGCAAAAATGAAAGAAACATCAACTATTCTGTAGGACGGTCACTTCAAGGCATTAACACAGGTGAACGCGCTGATGGAGTACGGCGCCTTCCACATATGTGGCAGAAGGCGGTGGACATAGCAAGAGATTATATTTAAGGAATGTAATTTCATTCCTTCCAATTTCAAACTGTAATAATAATAGTAATAATAATAATAATAATAATAATAATAATAATGAAGCTGATGATGAGGATGCCAAATAATATATACACACTTCCTATGTCTTTAGATATGTATTTAATATATTTCAAAGTTGGGCCGAAAAATAACAATAATGTGTAGTATGATGTTCTGTAAACAGATGTGACTCACATTACGTTATGCTAGCGTTGCTACAACAAAATGGAGTCAAAATTGTCCTTTCAACAGCGGAAAAGAACTTTGAAGCGGTATTGGAAAACCGAGAATGTTGTTGAAGTTCAAAGGCGATGGAGACGGGTGTACAGAACAAAACCGCCATCTAACTGGATCTAACTCCGTTGGACTTCTACCTATGGGGAACTCTTAATGATGTTGTATACCGTAGAAAATCAGCTACACTGACAGCACTTCGGGAAGAAATTGAAACGGCATGTGCTGCAATCGCTGAGGATACTTTCCCAAACGTTGTTCAATCAGTAGTTCAACGTACTCAGAAGTGTATCGACGTCGATGGTGAGCATTTTGAGTAACTGTTGTAACTGTAAAAGTCTAAGATGATTAGTGCCTATCTTTTTCTGTGTGTGTGAATTCAGTTTTATGTTAACACAGTTTTTCTTTGCTTGAAGTGTGTATACATTTTTGGCACCCTCTGTATTGCAGATTACTAAGCAATGATAGAAAATAAAAGATGTAACAATTGCATTCTCTTTAAATTGTAGTATCAAAGGTAGGATTCCATTCGAAATTTCAAAGTAAGATTGACTGGGGTGAGGGGCTGAAATCCAAAATTGAATCATCAATGTTTTAAAACTTCAGGACTTCATTTGATTGCTATTTGAGTTCGGACGGAATAAAAAATAAGTATGTTGTAGGGTAAAATAATATTTGTTTTGTGTCAAATTACAATCGTTAACACCACAGTAATAAAATTTTTTCGGAAATTCTGATTAATCCGCTTAAATTGTGTTGTTCTTTGTTGTAGGGTGTTAACCATTTTGAAACAATTTATCATCAAAACACAACTATAGCACTGGAAATAAAGTACCATCTCACTTTTAACAAACTTATAGTGCTATTTACTTTATGATGCTTTGAGTTTCAGAATCAGTTTAATGATGTCTTCATTTTTTGAGGGGGGGTCACAGACTTACTTGCTGATTATCAACACTACCAGCGGCCACACTTGCTTTACATATAGATAAGCAAATTACTGATAATCGAAGTGAATGGCCCTGAACAAAAAGCTCGTCTTTACTTGAATGTATCTGTCCCTCGTAACGGTTTAACTAATTGGGAAACAGTTTCTCTACCTGGGCCCTTTTCCACAAGTGCATTAGTACAAGTCTTGTAGAGTATGGTCTTTTAACTTTCTGTTTCACTAAAGAAGTGTAGCACTTGTATTACAAGTGATGTCATATAAGAGCAAGGGGGAGGAACAGCTGTTTGCCATACGTCATACCTTGAATTAGGTTACGTTCACTCCTTAGGGATCTTTAACGTACAGATCGGATTATTGTCATTCCTGCTAAATGGTTCTTGTATTTCTCAGATATAATGATAATTTAAATACTTTATTATGTATTTATCGATATTAAAGCGTAATAATCCACTTTGAGACAACGGTCCCATAAGGCTATACGAGATTGAGCAGTATCAATTTCAGTCGTTGAGAGATGGCAGAAGAATCGAGCTTCCCGATTGTTCTCCGGTCAATTATTATATTAGTCATTTGATTATTTATTTATTTGTTTATATTGCTTGACAATTACGTTCTCAATATATGAAGAAAAAAAAATGGGAAGTGTGTCAAAAGAAAATATTTTAAAAGAGAATGCAGAATGAAAAGAGATTATTTTCGTGGCATGTAGCAGGAACCCTAAAAACACATTAACTAAGATGCTGGTCTGTAATATGCGTTTGAAACAGGAAACGCCAATATCAGTCATGAGGCATACTTAATTGCATTTAACCGAACTTTATCAAATACTTATTCTTTCTTTATACGTATTCCTGCTCATCACTCTCGTCACTTTCGCTAATACTTGGCACATGTGGGTCAACTGACTTACAAAATAATTTTAAAAAATACATTTTGTGTTAGCATTTAAAGTATTTAAAGTTATCAGTACATCTATTCTAGTAGAGAAATTTATACAAATTACCAGTGCCGTACTAACACTAATACTTGTGTGGAACAGAACAACGAAAATGCACTTGTACAATTGTAAGTATGGAGTTGTAAAGTACAAATGTAGCAGAAACCTTTGTGGAACAGAATTTTACTAATAACTACAGGCTACAAGACCATATATGTGTAATATATTAGAACATACTTTTGTGGGTCACGGCCCAGGAGTTTTCTTGAGAATTGTCTTACCACTTTTTGCAAGAATCCGTTTTCACATATATATTGTACATAAAGACTATTTATGTAGCGGTACAACAACGAGCACACATTTTACACAAAGACAACACCGAGTACACACGAATGTGTAACAGTCGCTGACAAAGACTACCTTAAACTAGCTGCTAGCATTACTTGACCTTGCCAAATAGCTTATCCTAGTACGCAGCTGCTCTTTGCCTGCCCGCAACTCAGAAATCGTCATTGTATAAATGAAACTTGTGTTGTGGATTTTTTTGAGTAGTGTTTAACGCCCGTTTTTACTGCTGAGGATATATGAGATGAAAAAATAAATTAGGAAAATGATTTTTTTTAATGGAAGAAAACGTTCCAGTCCTAACATGAGGTACCTCCCCGGCATTTGCCATTTAGGAAAACCTGGAAAAAAACATTCGTCCGGGAGGACGCTCCTGGGGGGATTCGAACCCCAGAACTACTGCTTAGGAGGAGAACCTCAATTCTGAAAGAGGACTCTGAATAAAATTTATCGACCGTTTCACGCCCTGTGTTGTTGAATAGGACGCTAATGACCTGAGATGTTAAAGAGCGGCCCTAAATAAACCATGTATAAAATAATACTGGCCCTATTTCTGTTTCGTGAACCCATGGATTCCTTAAGCGTGCAACTTTACCCAAACATGGCTATGACCGTGAACTCTCTCGATAAGCTGCCACGTGTTTCTAGCAGTGTTCCAAGAAATGCCAGAATGCGTGACTCCGTCTCGTCGTTCGATCTGCCTCTTCTATTATCTTTTCTATAACAACCTCGAAGAAGTACAGAGTTCGCGGATGTTTCATACATGTTAGAATAATAAATGAACCTTTTGCTTGAGATCATTTGAAGTTGATTTGTATGCTGGCACTCAAATGAGGCTCATTGGATTAATTGTAAAGAATGCTACGTCACGATACAGATGTTCATTTGACGTAATGTTATCGAGGTCTTGTCTTTTGTGCAGGGCCTATTGTGCAAAGTTCTTCGGAAACGATTCTGTTTAACTGCTTGTGATGGAGATCGAGTTACTTAAACCGCCTGGGCGTAGAGAGCCTCAAAACTTCGGAAAGTAAATATACTCTCAAAAGTTTGGGGAAATAATAATAGATTATTAAAATTAAACTCGTCATTGTAGATACCAGTCGGCAAGTTTGGTAGCTTTTTCCCATGGCCATCTGAAATTGGATAAACTTCGCGTAAATGGGAGAGCAACCACAAAACGTGGAGAGACAGAGAAAGGAGAGGAGAAAGAGAGAGTTCAAATATTTTATACCCAAGTTTCTGGAGTTAATAGAAGAACCCGAAAAAACTTTTGTTTCCTACAAGGGGCATTCAAATAGTTTTATTTATACATGATAATATGTCACTGAGTACAATATATCAATGAACATTAATCAATTTTGTACAATATGCGGAAAGTTTTGTGACGCTATTTGCTATTCTTGAATTTATAGAAGCAAATGTTCAAAGTGGTACATTTTCCTGGCATTTTACGGCTGTACAAGTGAGGGAGGTCTCTGGTCGCTTTCAGCTGATCGCAGGAAGCCGACCAGATCGGCGCGCGGCAGCAAGAGGGTTAGGTAAACCCATAGGAGAAGTCTGATGCTGTGAAATCAGGAGAAAATTTCAATTAGCGCCATTGATTGCTTTGATGTATGTAATGTAGCACCATCTTGTTGTAAATATCCATGACGCAGCTGTACACCGCCCGGTTGCTCAACAAACTCCATGAAAACCGGCGGTATTCAGCAGTGCCCACAGTATGGCCCAAAAAATGTGTCCCACTATTCCCCGTACGGATATTGCACACCCGACTTTAACTGGGTACATAGATGCTTCATGAATGACGTTGATTTTGGACAACTCAATAGCGTGAGTTCTCCGAGTTCGCATAGCCGCATAAATGGAACCATGTGATGGACAATATGCCAGGATTTTGCACAATGAACATCGTTTTGAGTTATGTCTTATGCAGGAGAGAGATTATGTTCAACATTTTCTATAAAAGTTAATCTGTCAAAGATACTGTACACTTGAGGTGTAGCTATCATCATTCATTTAGTCGGTCCTGGTGGTGTAGTGGTTACCATATTTGCCTCCTACACCCAAGAACGCGGGTTCGAACCCGGCCAGGACCGATGGATTTTTTTCGGGCGTAAAAATTCTAAGTATGGCTTCCTTCGGAAGGGAAGTAAAGCCGTGGGTCCCGTGTCGTACATTTACGGCACGATAAAGAACCTCAAGCCTGAGAGAGAGGCCTCTGAGCAAAATTTGTCGGCCGTTTCACGCCCTGAATTGAATGGGACGCTGATGACCTGAGATGTTAAAGAGCGTCCGTAAATAAATCAATAAAAAAAAATTCATTTAGAAATAAATAAAGATAGAAATCTGTCAGTAGTATATAAATCTCCCTTAAATGTATTTAGTTTACGCCGAACCACGAGTTAGGTTCGTAACTCTTAATACTATGTTTTTCACTGTCTCTATGTAATTGTCAACTGCATAAGAACGGCGCAATAGCTTACTACCCTGCCCTTTTCCCCTTGTTACTCATTTTATCTCTTTTCACGTTACCTTTGGCTGGTTCAGGATGCGTGGAAAATTCTCATAAGATCGTGTTTTTTTTTAATTTTATTTTATTGCAAACTATTGCAAACTTTTAGAACTAGAGTGTAGGTTTAGCCGTTCAGGTAACGGCTCGAAAACCTGTAAAGAGTACAGTACCTATAATTGATAAACCTATCAACTGTAAGATACATTTTTATTTTTTAAAGTTGGCGAAAGGATAGTAGACAGAAATGGGCAGTGTGTTGGTCTCATTGCTAGCAGGAGTCGGATAACATCGTTCTGGTACAGAATGTCATGTCTGTGTAGTTCTCTCTCTCACCAGAAGATAATTATATCAGTGTTCATTCTGAATATACGTGCTTCGTAATGATCAACTGACATATCAGTTTCACTGTTGCTTGTTTATTGAACAACGCGACCTACTGCAGTGCCCGAACTTACATCTCTTATTAAGAGCTAGCAAAATGGTTAAAAATACATACATGATTTCAGTTGCAGTGAAATAAAATAACAGTGATTTTTAAACCTTATGCACATCCAGGGAGTATTTAAAAAATAAATCAATATTGCTTGGATCACAAACCGGCAAATTCATAGTCAGCAAGATCAACAAGTAAGCAAGCAGGCTTGCTATCCCATTCACGGCGCGGCAAACGAGTGATAGCTAGCTAGTTTAAAGAAAACTTGGGAAAGCATCACTGATTATATGAAAGTTCATAATATATAGTATACAGTAGGCCTAATCTGAAACGTAAATTCTTTCCGAATTAAGTAACTATTAAAAGCCAACTAGCTATTTATATTGGAAGAGATTCTAACGTACAATTATCCTGGTTAGTGAGATATTATTAAGTATTTCACACAAACACACACGTGCATATAAACCACTTGGTAAACAAACATATCTTTTCTAAATAGACTTTGCCAGAAGGAAAATGAAGGAATGTGTAGGAATAAGGGTTATATAAAGGTTTGTGTTATATTTTATTAATAATAAGAAATAGAAAATAACATGATGACTGAATAATAATAATAATAATAATAATAATAATAATAATAATAATAATAATAACTTAACAATACTTTGTTGCCTTAATAGTAATTCTGGTTTCTAAATTATATTAGAAATACAAAGCAAACATTAGTTACATTTTGCAAATGGGCAGGAAAATTGAATATCAGATTTCTGGTGCCTTCTACCCGCCATTCCTAGTCGTCGGGCTCGAAATGTTTCGAGCAAATGAATTGCTGTCTAGTTGGTCGCCATTTTTACTCTTCACATTTTCACTATTTCAACGCCACGGGTGGCGGATGTCTCTAAGGCACGGACTCGTGAGCGGGAGGTCTGTGGTTCGAATCCCATCAGGACTATCCTCTCTGGCTGAGTTTTTTTTTTTTTTTTTTTTTTTTTTTTTTTTTTTTTTTCCCATGTTTTCCTCAGTCCTCATAAATGGCAAATGTCTGGGAGGTACCCTAAACTTAGACCTGGAACGTTCCCTTCCTTAAAAAAAATCCTTTCCCAATATATCATTTCATCTCGTATAACACCAATGTCCACCGTCTGTGGTGCCTCAGTAGTAAAAACAGGCGTTAAACGCCATTCAAAAAAAAAAAAAAAAAAAAAACATTTCGTCAGTAATTTGTAAACCTATAAATGACAAAGAAGAAAATTCAGTGATATATTAGTCGTATAAATTATGCGATTACGACATATTAGATGTGATTAATAGTTTATAAAATATAAAACTTGGCATTTTCTTGTATAGTTATGCTCCTTTAAATAAGTATTTAAGTTAAAAAATGAAGCATTTATTTTGCTTCCAATACAGCATTTTCTTTTTTGAATATTTCTAGGCAGCACACGAAATCGGCATAGTAAATTATTTATATAAAAAGTGTCTATACGCCAGAACACAAAACTCATGTCACTCTTACAGTTGTCAAACAGCAGCTAAATGTCTGCCCATGTCGTCTGCCAGAGCAGCCTGTAGTGTATTATGTTAGCTCTACGGTTTCAACATGGCGGCCAGCGCTGCTTCCAGACTTACTGAAGAGCAGAGGAGCCGTTCTCGACTTTCCATTATTTATTTATTTATTTTGTTTATTCTATGGCTAGGTTCTCGTGCTTGCCATGAGATACTGCAGTGTTCGCTGTACAGCAATTGTTCTTATTTATAGTCAGTGCTTTGTCTAGCACGGCGATCCGTTGATTTGTTTTATTTACGGACGCTCTTTAACATCTCAGGTCGCCAGCGTCTCATTCAATTCAGGGCGTGAAATGGACATACATTTTGCTCAGCAGCCTCTTCTATCGGGCTTGAGGTTACGACACGGGACCCACGTATGTACTTCCCTTCCGAAGAAAGCCATACTTACAATTTTTACGCTCCCCCAAAAAATCCAAGAACCTTGGCCGGGATTGAACCTGCGATCTTGGGTCTCACAACGACAAATAAACAGTAAATCATACTTGAGAAAGAGAGTGCCAGTTTTGGTGTCTGAAGGAAATGTGGAACTACAATACGGAAGGTCGTATACAATAGTGTTATTAAATAAAGACGCCTCCCCAGAACCACTCCAAATAACGAAGTGGGTCGAGTGTTGCAGGTTTGTAGATGGTGGAGATAAATCTCTTTGTCTGGCCAAGAGAGGCGCTCTTATGTGTCGCTATTTTTGTGACTTACTAAGCAAATATGGCTGACTCAGTGACTTCAGTTTGAAAATCTGCTTCCTGGACATTCAAGAGGTCCGTATATAAGACACCCTACTTATTAGTGAATTCTTTGCTATTGCGGTTGAACCCATGAAATGATTTTTGAAATTTTTCTTCAAATCTCCATCGATCCTACCTATTAGGCACTGAAAATGACAATGTGTGCGTGTGTGTGTGTTTTCGATAACGCTCTAGCGATAGCAATTTTTGTTTTTTCTTAACGAATCTTTGCATCAATTAACAAACGATTCGTGGAGTTCGTTAATCAGCAAAATTGGACCATTGGAGGTGGGGGTTAACCCAAAGCAAAAAAGTTTTTTAAAAAATTAAAAACTGCTTTAGGTCGCAATTTGTTTTTTCTCAATAAAATTCTACATATTTCTTTAAAATAAATTGATAAGAATAGTTACCGAAATCAGCAATTTAAATAATGATTAACATAATCACTCTAGCGTCCGCAATTTTTATTTTTTTTAAAACAAACTCGGTATATGCCATTGAAATAAAATAAGAAAAATAACTTCTGAAAATCAGTGAAATTGGACTATTAGGGCTGAACATTTAAACATCCCTCTAGTGGCATTTATAATTTTTAGCAAGGAAATTCCATGTACAATATTTAAACAAACAAAAAAAATAATTTCTGAAAATCAGTGAAATCGGGCCATTAGGAGTAGGGGTTTACCTGAAACCCAATAGCGGCACCAATAGTTATTTTTCCACAACTAAATTCGGCATATGCCATTTAAATAAAAGCAGAAAAATAGTTTATGATAATAAGTAAAACCAGATTATTAAAATTTATAAAAATTTAAAATTTACTCTAACGGCCCTAATATTTGCTTTTTCGCAATGAAACTCCGTATATACCATTTAAATAAAAATTTTAAAAAAGTTCCTAAATCATGGAAATCGGGCTATTAGGAGTGGGGGTTTACCTGAAACGCAAAATTTCAAAAATCGCTCTAACGGCACGAATATTTGTTTCTTCACAACAAAATTCGGACCGTTTAAATAAAACAAGAAAAATAGTTTCTGAAAATTAGGAAAACCAGACCTTTAGGAGTAGGAGTATGCCTGAAAACTGAAATTTAAAAAGTGCTCTTGCATTTATTCTTTTCTCTATTGTTTTAAACTAAAAGTACAAATTAATTTAGCATATAAACTGTAGTTATAGCGATGCTTATGTTTATATTAACAAAATCATCGTCGTGAAGATAGCAAATGTGAAACACTAATCTAATATGTATTTGAGAATTATATTTTTATGTAAGAGCGTTCTGTAATAACCTTCAGAAAACATTTGCGTTATTTGTTTTAGTTCAATAAAATTTAAATTTATTTTCAAATCAATGCAAATGGATGAAACTTTCGATTGTGTATTGTTGATTGCGTATATTTGCTTAGTACATTGTAATTGTTTTTGAATAGTAACTTATTTTTGTTTTATTGAAACATATGAACATCATCTTCTTAAATACACAATGTAACTCGAAACTTTCTATTATTTTTCTCTTTTTTAGTGGATGTAAAGATGATATCAAGGACTCAGGCTACATTTAAAAATGTTTAAAAATACCTACACAGTGTAACTTTGTCTATCAGTGGTCATACATTTCATTTAATTAATTGTAAACAATTAATTTTTGTGGTTTAATCTCAATAATAATAATAATAATAATAATAATAATTCTAAAAATGTGGTTTCTCTTTTGTCATGCTTTTAGATTGTAAAAATTCTTAATTTCGTTTTTCTAACATCACACAGTAGTGCCATAACTTATTTCATTTCATTAATTAATGAGGTCATAATTTGTATTTTATATTCATCTCAAAAGTTATTCTAATTGCTAAGGAATTCGCTTAGTTTAAGCAGCTCCTGCATGACGGAATTTTATATGTTATGAAAACGTACTGCAATTTGTTTTGGGTGTGCATTTTAATGTTTCACTCACTTTCGGTTCCTGATTTTGTGACGAAAGAAGACCTGTCGGCTCCAGATCACACATTTTGCATCAATAATATATTGAATATTGAATATAGGCATCGTCGTTAACGAGGGTCTGCTGCCAACGTAATTGTAAAAGAACTCCTTAAGGTGGAAAACAAGAAATCCATCCAGATCCTCAAAGGTTCGAAATTATGTCCTCGGAGTTGATTATAAAAAAAAAAAAAAAAAAGTAAACATGATGCAATGTCTGGAGAATATAGTGCGTGTATTGCTTTTTTCCAACCAATGGTTTCACAAACCCCCTTATCTGTATTTTTGGTTTTATTTGTGTATCCTGACAAGAGTTAAGGCCATGGGGCCTTCTCTTTTGCTCCATTGAAGCCATATCCGGTTTTTTGTGCAGCATGAAATTGTAACGACATCTTTATCAACTTTTTAACTATATTAAAATATGCAAGATATACGTGTAATATTTACATGCATTATTAATTCGACGTTTTATATATTCTATATAACTATGTATATGTGTTGTATTCTGCTGGTTTTTCGCCTAGTAGAGCGAAAGCACTGGAGTTGAAAAGAATATGGGAAGTGTGTGATGGTTTGCAGCAGAACAAATAGCTCTACCTGCTAGACGGTCCCCGATTCGAGGTAAGGGCAGGTATACGAAGCGAAAGGCGGTATATTGAGGAATGGAGGTACAGAGGAATTTGAACAGGAGCGTCCTGCTTTCTTTTAGAGGTAGCTATGACGGTTGATTTGTTAAACATTTCACTGCGACATGGGCTGTGATTGATCAAAATTCAAAATGTTTCGTTATATTGGTTGATTTTATGTCATAATCTTGCTAGTTTTATATGATATTAGGCTTATTAATTTTTAGTTAAGATATTAATATAAATTTAACAGAGAATCATACAATATAAAAAGTATTACTTGACGTCATATCCACCACAGGTTTCATAGGTTAGTGACACGCTCTCTCTTTAGTGTTTATATTGCAAGGATATAGCACACAAACGATATCTGCTGTCTGTCCCACATATTACTAGAACTTTTGCACCATAGCAACCTTGTTTACACGTAATTCTGCAAAGTGCCCTAAATAACACGTATGTGTGACAGACATCATTAACCCTTCCATATCGAAGTTTATAATTAACTTTTAAAGTAGAGCAATTGAAAGGCAGGGTGTATCATATATTGAACTTTCAACCAGAACTAAATTAGGACATCTGTTATCGCATCACTGAACGGAAACGCCTGATTCAAATTGTCCCATCCATAGGGTTCAAGTTGTTATCACTGAGCTGAATGTAAACTTATGTATCTTTTTAATGCGTTCATCATTAATCTGAGCATTTGACTCACTTAATCGTGCCATTTTCTCAAAACGAAAGGCAAACCTTAAAATTCTTACTAAAATAAGAATGCTTAATTTATTTTATGCTTTATTAATACGGTTCAAAAAAATTATGTCCGTTACTGTTGAATGATTTCACGTGCCGATACCACGAGGTAATATGTCCGTTTATTTACATTTACTTTAATCTTACAGTGAAAATGTTATAATGGTAACCACACTTGCCTCATAGATTCAAGATCGCAGGTTCAGACCCAGCAAGAATCGATTCTTTTTTTTAGAATGTAAAAATCATAAGTATGGCTTCCTTCGGAAGGCTAGTAAAGCCGTTAGCGTATTGTAGATTTATGGCACGTTAAAGAACCTCAAGCTTGAAATAAGAGGCCTCTAAGCAAAATTTATCGGCCTTTCCAAGTTCTGAAATTAAATGGGGCACTAATGAACATAGATGTTAAATAGCGTTCTTAAATAATAATAATAATAATAATAATAATAATAATAATAATAAAGCTCTTGCAAAATGTTCTGTCTGCACGATTCATTTTTGGGGGGCTTAAAATTATGAAACCTGATGACATGTACCAAAGAAATGTTGCCACTTTAAAAAAATGTATACAGTGTTTTAAAATGGAAGTTCATCCGTGAGAGCTCGGCCAGTTTGGCGGCTGGAAGCACACTATTTGCCGGCTGAATCGCATGTGCACGACTCATTTCAAACGCATATATTTCCTACCAAATTACATCTTCAATAACAACCCTTTTTATCATTTAATATGTTGGAAATTGCGTCATTTTGCCACAATATTACTCTCGCCTTCTTTAGAGAATGTTTACTTTCACTTTTTGTGAAATTGCTGCAATAACTTTGCGGGTTATTCCTGTCTACCTTATTGTTTAAATTCTTCTATAATGCATAAAAATCGCCTACAGTAACATCTGGGGATTGCGCTGGCCATAATCTCTTATAATGACTCTGTTCTCAAAAAGATTCTCAATTAAAAACACCAGCAAACCCTGTGCATTTACTGCTACCCAAAAGCGAAGCTCCCACCTTCATTCAGGAACAAAGAAAAGTTCGCTAAAAACTCACTGTCATCAGAGCTGGAACATCATAGATAAGGCGTTCACTCAAACTGCCAAATCATTCGGAAGCTGAGACAGATGTCCTTTTAATTCAATCCATCTCAAGTCACCAGATGCTTCATCAATGTTTTGGTGTGTTGAAAAGCGACCTTGCTATCCCAAAGGTCTTTGGTACACTTACCAGGATGTTTGAAGACTTCTGCGATAAGAGGGGTCAGTATGAAAGTTTTGAAATGAGGAAAAATGAATGTTGAGTCTCTTAAAAGGAAATCGCGGGTTCGAACCCGGCCAGGACGGATGGATTTTTTCGGGGCGTAAAAATCCTAAGTATGGCTTCCTTCGGGAGGGAAGTAAAGCCGTGGGTCCCGTGTGGTACATTTGCGGCACGAAAAAGAACCTCAAGCCTGAAAGAGAGGCCTCTGAGCAAAATTTGTCGGCCGTTTCACGCCCTGTGTTCAATGGGACGCTGATGACCTGAGATGTTAAAGAGCGTCCATAAATAAATAATTCAAAAAAAAACTTAAAAGGAATGTGGCATGTAGTAGCCCCATCCCTTACGCGTAAAACCATAGCAGATAGCGACTCTCGCATTCCAGCATCAGTAAACAATCCCTCCCGTGCACAGGCAGCCCGTCGTTACGATGGAGCTGCAGAGAGAGAGGATTTTCGCGCTATGATTCTTTATGATTTCAAGAGTGGTTTAAATGTCTTGAGTGGTTTAAATATCTTAAATGTCTAAAAGCCTTGAGCGCTTGCAACAGCTTTTAGGGACCTTGCTCCATCTAGGCAAGAATTTTCAGCTGATTTGCAAATTTAAAAGGGGCCGAATTTCACTACAAGATGAAGTCCAACAACGACAGTGACTGAGGAAAACATTGTCGCGGTGGAAAAAATGATACTCGAAAACCTCGAGACAGCCTTCCAGATTGGATCGCCAACAGTATCAAAAATCCTGCAAAATCATCTTCATATGAAAAAGGTGTCCTACTGTTGGGTGTCCCACAATTTGACAGAAGCACAAAGCACACCCCCATCGAATGGTATAAAGAAACGCTGCATAGATTCGACGAATCGAGCTCAAGACGTGTTTCTGATGTCATTACGAACGATGAACTGTGGATATGCCTATTTGACCCGGAGACCAAACGACAGTTAGCATTTTGGGTCTTTCTATATGATGATGCACTAAGCACAGTGAAGGGGCCGAAGTATCTGGAAGAACAATGGCACCGGAATTTTTCGACAAGCTCAAGAACGTCGTCCAAGGACAGAACGAGAGAAATTCTGTTTCATCATGAGAACGGCTCTTACGGCTATCGTCACCAGTTCCTGGAGTCTACATAGTCAAATTCATGACTCATTCTCCCTACAGTCTTGACCTCGCTTCATGCGACAATTTTCTTTTCCCAGTGGTAAAAAATCGCATGCGAAAAAATTGATTTTTCAGCCCTGAAGAGGCTGTGGCTGGATATGAAAATAAACGTTTCGCTCTTGAAGAAAATGAGAGGCCGGTGTTTTTTGTGGATGAAAAAGTTATAAAGATTGGTGGAGAGTACTTTGAAAGGATGCAACAGCCGGAGTGAGTCTAACCACTCCCAATTTGTCGTGTATTAAAACTTTGGTAGAGACCCTTGCAAAAACTTACGCAATAGTTGGTGCCCATGGCTGCAACGCAAACGTGATGGCTGGAAAGGACCCCGCAGTGATATTAGGTACATAAAATCATCTGAACTTAACCTTGTATTACTATACTCTATGGAACCGTAGCTTCAAATTCGAACGAAAAGAAACAATTCAAAGTACTTTTTGAGCAAGTGAACAGAAGAACTTTTGACCTAATTTATGGACTTTTCGTATGAGATACCAGTAGGATGGGCCATATAGTTTTGAAGTAGCAGAATTTCCCCTAGCATCAATTCTGTACATGTTAACAGCTGAGTGTAGGACTGGCTGTTACACGAGGAGCTCCACTCCACTTACACATGTCTGAAGCTTCTCTGCGGTTAGTGAAGGACAGTCTATCGCGTGTTGTTGAAGCAACTGCAGCACCCTTTTAATATTGCAGACCTGTGAGCAAGGCCAGAGGTATACATGCAGTGTTGCTGGGGCAATCGATTCCTCAGCGGATTCCAAACAGTTAAATGAGGTTGACACGATATCTTAAGGCCACCTGAGCCTCCCGCAAGTGCTATCTGTATTCAAAGCTAGTATAACCCAACTTTACTTTCGATTAATGCCTAGCACGCTCGATGTGTACTTATAGGGAACTAGAGTCGGAGTTTCTAGTGCCTTAACCTTTAGATTGAGTACATACTGTTGATGCTGCAGTGAACTGGAGAAATTGAATGAAAAAAAGAGAGAAAGGAAAAAATAAAAGAAGCGTATCAAGCAGTGCAGAGAGGTAAAATAATTTTAATATACAGGGTGGGCGAAAAGTAGCTTTCCTCAATAGTTTCTTACATTTGATTATACACTTCTTTACAGATATTGTTCAAAATGGAGGCCCTGATACACATGGTTGCCAATTCACCACTTACACACGAATTAATACTTCATTCCAGTTATGACATTTGTATAGTGTACAAGTATGAAGCCTAAGAACGAATATAGGGAACGCCTCTTTTCGCAAAACCTGTAGATTTCTAAATCATATATTTACGAGATGCGTTCCAATTCTAACGTCTCTGATTTTTTTTCCCCACAAAAAATTTGAAACTTCTGTCCCTTCTGAACGTACACATTTTTACAGCGTTGACTTGATTCCATGGCCGCTGAGAACGCTTCTTTAGGAGTCTGTTTTGACCACTGGAAAATCGCAGATGCAATAGCAGCCCGACTGGAGAATTAACGTATACGGAAAGTGTCTTTCAATGTTGGGAAAAGCCAAAAATCTGTATGAGCCAGGTCAGGTGAGTAGGGAGCGTGAGAAACCTCTTCATAGTTGTTTTCATGTTCCCACCCACCTGGAGGACACTTTCCATGTTCAGGTCTTCATGCACAGATCCCACAGAGGTGATATCTTCCACACTTAATCGGCGAACCTCCACTCTCGCAACCATGATGTCTGACCGGCTGGTGCCAGACCGAGGTTGCTTCGATTCGGCCTTCTTTGTATGTCCCATCCGCAAACGCACATTTTTCACATTCATAACACCATCACCACATGTGTCACTTAACTGGCGACGAATTTTAATGGGTGTCACAACGAATGATTACCCACTATTTTTGTAAATCTTTTAGGCATCTAAAACACTCCTCACTCAAGCTGCAGCACCTGACAGTGCTGACATTTCTGTCACGCATTTACAAGAGTGCCAGCATATTTTAAGCCAAATTGTATGTTTCTACCTGCTTCCAATTCTGAGATAAAAAAAAATCGGCGACCATAGAACTAGAATGCACCTCATAGTTACCTAGGCTTTCCACGTCTTTTTTAATCGAACATTTCTTAAACTTTGTACCCCCCCATACAATTTAAAGATAGTTGCAGCATAAGATTTTCAACATTACATTATTTTTTATTTATTCATAAATATATGAACTATTTTATCCATTTATCCTTTGGTTTTATTAAAATTATTTCATATGAGCATTTTTTATAGTAGTGGGTCCTTCATATTTTGTCGCGTGTCTTAGGGCAGCCAAGAGGGTAGTTTCTAGTCAAGCGGATGTATTAGAGCTGTTCAATAAAGAATGGTATACTTTTATAGGCATACTTTTTCGATGTGAAAATTAACTTTACAATATTTTGTTAGCTTAATCAGTAATGTACTCGTGGTACTAGTTTCATTGTTACTTCTGGTTCCCGTCTGTGAAAGGTGTACAAGTTGAGACACTTTCAGTTCTGCCTACAGCAAAATGGAGGTATCCTGATCTGATATTCTGCTTTCATGTGAAGAAATTTTGGGCCTATGCAATGTTGCAGGGGGGGTCTATGGAGAGTTTTTTCTTCCCTATAGTACAACTGGAAGATGGTTTAAAATGTTTAAAGAGAAGAAGCAAGCAATTTCAAAGGAAGGAGGACCCGTGCTCCAGTTTGTGCTCCAGCGGAAGAAAACATTAACACTGCTGCGGTCAATGTGAGAGTCGAATAACATTAAGAACACTTTCAGAATTTCTGAAAATTTGAAAATAGATTTATTCTGTCCAAGTTAAAATAATAATAATAACAATAATAATAATAACAGCAATCCATGTTGCTAGGAAACGATAGAACAAAGGACACGACTCTTTAAAAATGAAATACCATAAGGGGGCGGTGGGTAGGGTTCTAAGTCAACTCTCTTGTCGGCCATGCACTGGAGTTCCACACACGAGCGGCGAGGGGAGTGGCTTAGTTAATTTGAAATGCGCACACTCAGAATCGGTCAACTATATTAGGCTAATTCATTAAAAGACGGTAAATATGGGGGTTGGATGTTATTTTTAATAGTGTTTAACGCCCGTTTTCACCACATCACAGAGGGTGACACTGATGATACATGAAATAGAATGATAAATTTAGGAAAGGATTTTTTTATGAAAGGAAGCGTTCTAGACCTAAGTTTAGGGTGCCTTCCCGGCATTTGTCATTTATGAGAACTGAAAAAAAAAACTCAGTCAGGGAGGATACGGTCCTAGCGGGAATCGAACCCCAAACCTCCCTCTCAGAAGTCCGTGCTTTAATGACCTCGGCCACCTGATGAGATGATGCATTATCGGAATTGTGGCAGGGGAAATGGAGTACCCGGAGAAAACCTAGCCAGGTGCCGCTCAAGAACCTAAGTTAGTAGTTCCATTTGAAAGTTGGGGTTTGCTGGAGGTGAGAGAATGAAACCTAAAATATAACAAACGTTTTATTTTAAATTTACCCCTCAATAACTGAATTTGTGTGCTTTTTAAATTTAAATTAAATTTAATTTCGTAATCTTTCAGAACTGGCAATTTTTTAAATGAAAGCCCTGTCTAGCTCTGATTAACACCCAATACTTTCTTAAACATACTCGTAAGAATGGAAACATTACAATGAAGTAAACGCAGAGGGTGTACCGTAATTGACTCAGTACAGTCACTAGAAACTGAGGCTACAAACGATGAGCAAATTTTGTGAAGCCGCCACAGAATGATAAAGAAGTCAAAGCTTTTCTTCACAACATTGTGAGAAGAGATGAAACATGGACACAAAAACATTAAAACCTCAGGCAAAAGACACTGGAAAATTAATGACAACAGTATTTTGAAACGCAATGAGCGCCTATTTGGACATCACTGAACAGAAGTTGAGGTGACTGTCAGGAAACAGCGCGGGCGTCTTCACAGAAGTGTATTCAATTGTTTGACGCCTGCGTTGTGTTTATTACAGCACAATTAACCGATTGTTTTATTTTAGTCTTAGTATATACCAATATTTCAATAATTAAATTCAGGAGAAACTTGAATTTCAACTACTGCTATACATTTTATTGTAATGTACTTTTATTTAACTTATGTATTTATTTTCCAGGCCGCTTTGATGCAGCTGTCCATGCCACACCGGGCAGCTTTTGTTAAAAGGTAAACAAATATTTTTATATAATAATTATACTGTCTAAAAACAAATTACAAACCATTAAAATGTATGCCAGAAAATCTATCAATATAAATCGAAATTTCCAAGCACTAAAACCGGAATGAAGTTATATAGACACTGGGCTTTAGACAACAGGTACGTAACGCTTGTGTCTGTGCTTTGTTTGTTTCCGCATACTTTATGTTAGGTGCAAGAGAATCCTGATGCCAACCTATAAGCAAAATACATAGGTAATAATAGATTTCTATTACTCGATTTAAATTTTTCTTAGTTAAATTCGAGAAGAAGCTATGGAACAATAAACTATTAGCTAACATTACAAGAAATAAACGGTACAGTAGCAGCAATAGGAACACTGTAACAGGCATACAAAGTCCAAAGACTGCGCTTCTTGCAAATACATATATTGACACATAAAGCTGTTCAGCTGTGTACAGTTATTGAAATGAATTGTTAGTGATACAAGAGAGAATATTTATGTATTTCGGTCTTACTCAAGAACTGGTCATTTGTGCATACACTCCAACTGGGGTATCATCAGAAGGAATGGATGATAAAGGGACATCGAGCGACCTTGAGACACAGAAATAGATATACTCTCTAACATTTTTCCCAGATAGAAAACCGCAATGCCGGCCGGAGATCCCCTCAAAGGAGTTTGAGCCGTCGGGGCAAAATCATCACACCAAGTCTACCTTGCCGTTGCACTTTCGATCTGTAACAGAACCAATGAAATGAAACATAAAATGAGAGATCGGAAAGGAGATATCCATACCAATATTCGTCTAAGCGAATGCAATAATGGTATAATGTAAACAAGCTTAATACGGTATTTATTTTTCGTGTACCAAAATTATAAAAGATTAATAACATGAAATAAATGTACATTTTCTAATGAATTACTATGTTCAATACCTTTTTTATTATACTTATGAAATGATTGGATCATTTGAGATTGTTTAGTTCATTTTTTTATTGTTGATGTTAACGCTCTAGGTTTTTGTTTTTCCTCAACGAAACTCGGCCAGTGACGGTCAATTAACAAACGATTCATCTAAAGGAATTCCTTAACTAGTAAAATTGGACCATGGGAGTGAGAGTTAACCAAAAGCGAAAATTTATAAGTCTCTCAATGTCAGGAATTTTTGTATTTTCTCAACAACACAGTAAATGCAATGAAATAAAATTAGAAAAATAGTTTCCGAAAATCAGCTAAATCAGACTATTAGGAATGAAGGTTTACTTGGGATCCAAAATATAAAAATCACTCTAGTGGCACCAATATTTGCTTTTTCGCAACGAATCTCGGTATAAACCATTTAAATAAAATAAGAAAAATAGTTTCTGAAAATCAGGAAAATAAGACTATTAGAAGGGGAGTTTCCTTAAACCCAAAATTTAAAAATTGCTCTACAGCCATTGTTTTTTTTTTTCGCAACAAAACTCCGTATATACAATTTAAATAAAATAGGAAAAATTGTTGCTGAAGTTCAAGGAAGTCGGGCAATTAGTACTGTAGGTTTATCTGGAACTCAAAATTTAAAAATCGCTATATCGGCACCAATATTTGTTTTAGTTTTTGTAACAAAAATCAGAAATATACCGTTTCAATAAAATAAAAATAACAGTTTCTAAAAATTATGGAAATCGGATCATTACCAATAGGGATATACCTGAAAGCCGAAATTTCAAAAGTGCTCTAGCGTGTAACTTTCTGTCAATTGTTTCAAAATAAAAATAAAAGGACAAGTTTACTCGGCATTTCGTGAAGATAGCAAATGTGAAATATTAATCTAATCTGTGTTTGAGAAATATATTTGTATGTAAGAGAGCTCTGTAATAATCTTCAGAAAACGTTTACGTTACATGGTTTTACTATAATAACATTTCGAAGCAAATGAAAATCGATGTAACTTTGAACTTTTTTTATTTGCTTAGTACATTGCAATTGTTTTTAAATAGTGACATGTTTTTGTTTTGTTGAAACATATGAATATCGTAAATATACAATGTAACTCTATACTTTCTGTTGTTTCTCTATTTTAGTGAATGTAAAGATGAATCAAAACGTAGGAAGCTGAACCGCGCGACCACAGAATAGCCTGGGTGTTTTCTTCTTCTCGAAAGCGGTTATTTAGTATTATTTCATTATAACTAGGAAAGTACGGAACTTCCACCCCGTAGCCCAGTACTGCAGACAGCATGACTACCGTCCTCAGGTTGATTACCACAAATAACATAACCGCAGGCAATTGCCCTTAACCCATCATTCAATTAGCTAAGTGAATACGCGATCCGTTTAAGACCACTTTGAACATCTCCCCTTGTTACCAGGTCTGCTTGTTCTACTGGCTTTCAACAGTTTTTCATCAGCTTTGGAGGGTGAAGGAATGATGGGAGGCAAAACTGTAAAATACCACATGTAAATTCCGAGTGAGGTAGCAGTCAGTCCTGGTGATCATACTTGTGTGGTAGACTCAAGATCACGGGGTTCAATCCCGGCCAGAATCGGTGCTTTTTTTTTTTTTTTTTTTATTTTTTCCGGCTTAAAATTTCTAAGTACGTCAACCTTTGGAAGGTGTACATCCCACATCATAGATTTAAGGAATGTAAAAGAACATCAAGCCTGAAAAAACAGGTCCCTGTACAAAATTTAGCAGCCGTTTCCCTCCCTGAATTGAATAAGACGCTGATGACCTGAGATGTAAATAAACCAAATACTACTACCACTACTCTACGAGTGAGATAGGAATCCTCGTTTTCGTTGCTAACCCCTCCCTCCATTTTCATTCATATTCCTACAAATGGGTTTTAGATTAATAGAGCAAGTACTGTAAAAGGATCCAAGCTACTAAGAATCTTAAGATCTGAAAAATAAGGGTCTGTTCACCAAAGTAATCTGTTCTTATATTCTTATATTTCCACGTATGCACTGATTCTAATATATTTCCGTTCTAAAACAGTGGCACTTTTTCCCACAGAAAAGCGTATAGAGCCATTTGCTCTTATGCCGAATACTCCGGAACCAATTCTCCAGCCATCCTTAAACCACATCAAGTGGCATCCTTAAACCACATCAAGTGGCATCCACATAATGTGGTTAAGGATGGCTGGAGAATTGGTTCCGGAGTATTCGGCATAAGAGCAAATGGCTCTATACGCTTTTTTTGTGGGAAAAAGTGCCACAGTGGCATCCACATGATGTGAGATATCGGTTTCTCTGCTGGGTATGTACCGCCAAGCTTATCCTGACATTAAACATTTACGCATACGTTCTTCACACCATTGTAGTATAAACTTGGAAAGATTCTATGTCTTATAAGATGAAACCTCTGACAATATCTTCTTCTGTTTGTAAATGATGAGCATTTATTTCTTGGCACCTTTAAACGGAACACTGCGTCAGATGTAAAGGGGAAAAAAAAGTTCACATTATTCCTGCTTATTACAAAAGCTCTTAATCATTTCACTCTATAGCTTCCATTAATACTGTGCTCTAATTCCATTACGCAATACTTTGTATATAGTAGTGGAAACCGGTTGAGCATTTAGACTTTCTACTGTGTGCTTATTTATTTATTTAATAGTGTTTAACGCCTCATAGGCGGTGACACTGATGATACATGAAATGATAAATCGGAGATTTTTTAAAGGAAGGAAGCGTTCTAGGTCTAATTTTAGGGTACCTCCCCGGCATTTGTCATTTATGAGGACTAAGGAAAACCTGGAAAAAGCCTGTCAAAAAGCGAGATGTACGTTAGAACAAGAATGTTTATTAATATTGTTGTGTATAAGTACTTTAGCAGCGAATGCCGTGCTAATTTTCTAGCAGTTTTTATGTGCAGCATGTATAGCCCGGCTGCGCCAATTTTTTATCAATATAAACGTAAGTATTAATTTCATGGTTTTCCGTTTTTTACTCAAATTTAAAGTATTTCTGGGTGCTGACATACGAATTTATTGTTAATAGAGCGCTGCTTTGTCATGATATTACACTTGTATCCTTTGATATACTCAATCCTGTCAGAGCGAATTTGCCTGCGATTGCTACTTGTTTAATAGCGGTTACCAGGCAATGGTAGGCGCTTGCTTAATGCTCCGAAATAACAAATACAGCCTAAAAAGAGAATGGAACAGTGAGTAGCATCTATGGCGGGGAGAAATGTCTATCGTTGATTGACTGACCCGCTTCCATAGCAACTCAAAAGGATGCGCGAGCTGGCGAGAATTGCCAGCTTTCTAAATATAGTTTTTTTTTGAGACTTCGTTTACCTACAACGATTTTTAATTTTATATTTATTGTTATAGTGATTCAGCTGCTTGTTTTATAGGCTGTAGGCACAATAATGTATTTGAGAGTGTTAGCGTATTACTTTAATTGCTATTGTATCTAGCTCCGGTTATGTTGTTTGTAGCTTCGGTTTTCTATGGCACCATTCTGGTGCATAATTACTTTATTGTATTTGCATAAAATGACGTACAAACCAATCCTGTATAAGTAATTCAATATATTTTTTTAAAAAAAGTTCATTCTCCTATACCTGTTGTAGTACCTCTGAAGTGTTGGTATTTACTTTATTATCCTTCTGTTGTTAATAAGTAGTCTAAAACATTGAGTATATATGATTGTATGTATCAGTATATTTTATACTCAAACTGTGTAGTACATACTGATCATTATTTTCAAATTAAATGGAGCTAGGGCTGCACCAGCTCTTTATGTCACGAGCAGCCACTGTTCTCCAGGAGTAACATCTGCAACTTGGTGAATTGGTGAATAAATCTCCAAGACAGAAAACCGAGACCAAAAACAGGAGAGAACCTTGATGGAAAGACTATCGATTAAAATCTTCTCCTCAAATAGCCCAGCAGCAAGTTAGTGTTGCTGTCGGCAGTGCGTATAAAGCCATTCAGCTGCTGTATTTTCTTTCATACTAATTTATCAGAAGGATCAGGCCTGTTTCACAGCAAGGAACAGAAATTTGAGTGTCTACAATGACGATGTGTACAATATTAGCCAATATTTAAAATAATGAACGGAAAAAAATGCGCACACCAGTACTTCCGAACGCGCCACATGATTTTACTATAGGGGGCGGGACCGTTACACAGTAACTTCCGTTTTTCTCTTGACACATCTATGTATATGCTGCATGGTGAATACCATCATTGATATTTTGTAACTAAATTATCACACCGCCTTCAGATTTCCACCATTTTATAAATAGTATTAAAATGTCTTCAATTTTTTTAAACTGTTTACCAAAAAATAACAATACAGTTAAATTTAAACTTATCATGTAAGCCAGGATAGATAGGCGAGTTAAACCTATGGCTGTCATCGTGTTTCCACGCCGTACTCTGCAGTTGTTTAATTAAATTTAATCGCATGGTATGAGATTTACAGCCACAATTCTGTTTAACTGCAGCGGTGTAATTTGCGTGACTAAAACATAACACGCTGGTCCCAGGTGTAGATGTAGATCGGCAGCATTACCTACAACATTCGCTTGCATAATTTAAAAATAACTGCAGTTACTTTTCATAACATTGTCATTCTGAGCCATAACGCTTGAATCCGAGTAGCTTACAAACTAATTGCCCTGCAGTAACTTTTGGATCGTGAAGCAGAAATCCATTTCGTTGGACGGCCCTTAGAAAAGACATAAAAGAGAACTGGAAGAATCGACCGTAGGTGGCTTTGAATGGGAGTTCATTTGTTTGTGACTCACATACACAGCAGAACTGACAGGTTTGTGTCGACATAATAGGAGCTATATTCTTGTGCACATTTTCCTCGTGAACGCCCTGAGCATAAATCACCCTTTACATCGCGTAAACATGTCTTGCTATTGGCAAGCCTGTAGACGTCGCTATTCTCTGCTTAGCAAAGTTCTAACGTTTAATTTAAAATATTATTAATCATTAAAATTATGAATGTCATAAGTAGAGAATTACGATGATTAGCTTTTAAGTTTTTAAAAACGATTAAGATATGTCATTACTGTTTTCGGAGCAACTGACGTTTGTTATTGTGAATTTTCCAGTTTTTTTTTTCGTAAAATTTCTCTGTTTAAACTTTTCCTGTAAACAAACAACTCGGTCAATTTCTAATTCGAATATGAAGAATTCGGTGATACCACCACCGGAAATGAGCTATGGATAGAAATATATGGTAATTTGAAGGCGCAAGATCAGGGCTACATGCTACTTGTGCCAGCAGTTCAATTTCTTCCAATTATTAGATTTTCTCCATGACTGTTCGAGCGGTATGGAGTCTCGCATTATCCTGTTGCAAGAGAATTCTATTTCGATTAACTAATGCTGGGTATCTCTATCTCATAACTTCATGAACTGGTTCCAGTTGTGAGAATAAAGATTCGCATCCAGTGCACACTAGTTTGGAACAAATTAAAAAAAAAAGTTTAATATTGTTTAACGCCCGTTATTACTGCTGAGGCACCACAGGCGGTGGACACTAATGAAAATGATATAGAAACGTTCCAGGCCTAGTTTAGGGTATATCCCGGCATTTGCATGTATGAGGACTGGAAAAAACCTCAATCAGGAAAGACGGTCCTGATGGTATTTGAACTCTGGACCTCCATCTCACAAGTCCGCGCCTTCACCCGTGGAGGTCAAAATTCCATGACACATAACATTAACTTTGGGGCCGAAACGATTTTTAGCGATGATTTTGGAAGGCTGGTGGGACTAGCACTACTGTTTCCAGGATTCAGGGTTATGTTAATATCCCCTTTTTCATCCCACGTAATAATTCTCCTAATAATATATCATCCATGGGATTGCGATGAGCTAATGACAGATATCCACTTTGCGTTGAGCCTGTTCAGGTGGCAATTCATGAGGAACAGACCTATAACATCTGTATGATTGTTTAAGTGTTTTAATGTATGGTATCTTTGATGCGCCAAGTTCTTCTGACAGGCTATAAGCACTTCCAAAAAATCTGCGCATATTCTCAATACTCCATACCGTAGGTTTTCCAGGACGTGACAAGTGTTAAAGTGTCTTGTGCATTATTGAAACGCTGGAATCATGGTCGTGCTGCACGCTTACTAACGACACCTCCCTCCACTTCACACATTCTTCCAGCCGCGGCAGCAGCTTTTTGATGTAGTTTCCAGTTCTGCTGTAGAAGAATTCTAATCTCAAACTTGGTTACCTCCATTTTATGATTGTGTATTAACAACTGTCGATTGAGTAGTTGGAAGCTTTCACGGCCGGAGTCAGACTTAAATCTAAAAGTTTCTTCCGGGCTTAGGAGCCGTGGTCTGTTGGAGCTAAGGTATCCAAACTGTCATTGGTACATGTTCACAATATTCATAATAATATCCATTGCATTCTGCAAATAACATTGCCAAACAAAAGAAAACCACTAAAATCTTACAAAACGTCCAACCGACATCTGTTATATGAGACACTCAATATTAACATTCATTTTATATAAGTATTCCATGTATACACATTTCTTTATAGTTCTGAGTTTAAAAATCACAAACTAACGGGCATTTTAAATTGCCATGACGTCTTGATCTTATAATTCATTTTGAAATACGTATTTAATGTAAATTTTATGCTGACCACCTCCCTTGTTTAGTGCTTAGCGTTACTGACTGCTGGGTAGGTTACCCGCGTTCAATTCTCGGTACTGTCTGGCGATCAGAAGAAGGCAAGCGAGAGGAATGTGTTACGTAAACATTTCCTACCCTCCTTACTATGTTCATGCATGCTAGTGCCGCTAAAAATAAACAATGTTGTCAGGTGCTTACTCGCCTATGGTTAGAAGTCTAGCGGGCGTACGAGATCTGTCTGAAAGGTCCTTATTCGTGTGGCAGCATCAGTATTGCACATATACTTGTAAACAGTTCAAGTTCCCTCCCCCGTGTACTTTATCCCGCATTCGCCTCCTTCTGATCGCCAGACACTGCCTACTTAGGAATTTTTCAAGTTAGGGAGATCTAGATCAGGGTTCACCCAGCCTCATTAGGGAAGCTACCTGATGGAAAGATGGCGTTCTTCTATTTAGAGACCCGCGTGATAGGCGACCTGCGGCTTGCTGGCATGATGATCACATGCCCCCCCCCCCCGAAATACTGCCATCAATGAAGTCATGAGACGGAGATAGAGGAAGCAGAAGTCGCCGCGGCAGGCCAGGAATCACCATGGGCTTTAACTGCAATGAGAAGAAGGAACTTTATGCTGTCAAAATTTTTTGATACACAGTACTTAAGTTATTTTTTACGGACTCGCGTTTGAAAAGCGTTCTGTTTCTCCTTACTGTTTAACTTCACACTCGTTCAAAAATGACAGTTTAGGAGCTTGTATCATAAATAACTGTTACTGAAGTTTGTAACGCAACAGCATTTGGTTGTAAAACTGACCCTATGTCACAAAAGTATACAAATGTATTAGTACAAGTCCTTGTAAAGTTTGGTCTTGTAGCTTTCTGTTTCTCTAAAGAAGTGCAACACTGATAAAGTATTAGTAAAAAGTAACAAGTTAAGTCATAAAGAGCAAGATGGAGAAACACTGTTTTCCATGCGTCGTAATACCTTGAATTAAAATGTCCACTCTCTAGGGTTTTTTTATCGTACAGGGCGGATTATTGTCATTCCTGCTAAATGGGTATCGTATTTTTTCTCAGATATAATGATAATTTAAATACTTTATTATGTTTTACCGATATTCAAGCATAATTGTTCACTTTGAGAGACCGTCCCCTACAGCTACATTTAGGAGCATCAATTTCAGTTCTCGAGAGATGGCAAAAGATTCAACTTTTCCAATTGCTCTCGGGTCATTTATTTTATTAGTTCATTTCATCATATATATATATTGCTTTACAATCACATTCTCAATATAAGCAAAAAACTGCGGAAGTGATTATTTTAAAAGAGAATGAAGAATGAAAGGAAATTATTTTCGTGACATGTAGCAAGAACCTTAAAAATACATTAACTAAAATGCTGCTTATTTTTTTTTCAATAGTGTTTAACGTAAGTTTTTACTACTGAGGCACTACAGGCGGCGAACACTAAAGATACATGAGATGAAATGATATATTGGGAAAGAGTTTTTTTTTGTTTTTTTTTGTTTTTTTTTTTTGAAGGAAGCGTTTCAGGCCTAGATTTAGGGTACCTCCGCGGCTTTTGCCATTTATGAGGACAGAAAATCTGAAAAAAACTCAATCTGGGAGTATGGTCCTAGTAGAATTCGAACCCCAGATCTTCCGCTCACGAGTCCGCGCCTTAAATACCTCAGACACTCGTGGCGGCTTGACGCTGGTCTAAAATAAGCATTCAAAACAGGAAATGCTAATATCAGAAATAAGATTTACTTTAATTGCATTAACCGAGCTTTATCATTATACACAAACACTCTCTTATTCTTTCTTTATACATATTCCTACTCACGTTATCGTCACTGTCGCTAGTACGTATCACATTTGGGTTTAACTAACTCGCAGAATCGTTAAAACGATAAAGAATTTTGTGCTAGTATTAAAGTTATTAATATTTCTACACTTGTAGAGAAGTTTATACAAATTAGCAGTGCCCAGCTAATACTAATACTTCTGTGGAACAGAACAACGAAAAATCACTTGTTAGTATGGAGTTGTAAAGTACAAACGTAGCAGAAACTTTGTGGAACAGATTTTTTCTAATAACTACAAGTTACAAGTCCATACATTTGTAACGTAACACACCATACTTTTGTGGAATGGGGCCCTAGAGGCAAACCTTCCTGGGGTTGCATGGGACAAGAGATAACATCATGACGTATGGGTAAAAGGCGGTTTAGAGCTTCTTCTCACCTCCCCAAATCAAAATACTCCACTAACTTAATACTTAGCAATGCGACTGCAAAACAAGTCCCCTACAGATAATAACCACAAATACAAACATCAGTCACAAGATAGAAATCCCTATAGACCATTTTTTCCCAGGCATAAAAACACATTAAGCAACAGTTAAAATAAAATTAAATGTCGAAATTACTGGGGGGGGGGGGGGAGTAGTAACGCAGACCACCCTGCTAGAAATGCCACCCCGGTTTAAAATGTGAGATAAACAAGAATTGCCAATTGCTGCATCTTTTGGGCGTCATACAAAGCCAAGTTATTGCAACAGGATATGACAGCATACCTATATAGCGGTTGTGTTGACCTTGATTTATTTCTGCAAGCTTTCGCTTCTGCAAGCAGCGTACAATGTGAGGCATGTCTTGCAACACACTGGGGCCTATTTCACAAAGTACTAACTAACATTTTACCCATAGCTAATAACAAATTAATTAAAAAGTGTTCTGTAATATTTATTTATAGTCGACGGCAAAAGTGGTGTTTTATTTTACATCTACTCAGACGTGTTTAATATGGTGCTTTCCTAGACGGTCACTAGTCACAAGTATTGAGACACGGAACATTGGCCACTCATTGAGAAAGCATTGTTGCTGGGTCATAATTGTTGAGTCATTAGTGTTGCCATGGCATTAGGCACAGCTCTGTTGTTGTTCACTTTCCTGCATTTTATGTTTTAAGTCTGGAGAATGTGAACGTTTTTCTAAGTGCAAGCAATGAAGATTCAGAGAGAGCATTTTGTGCGTTGATCTTGTGCGATTTCAAATGTGGCTTAAATGAAACGTAGTCACTTGAGCGTTTGAGGAGAGGGGACTTTCTGGGACTTTTCTTTTTCTCGTGCTACTGCGTAGCGCTGTTTTGGAGAATTAAAGAGCAGGCGGCAATTTCTTAAAGATGAAGAGAGAGTGCAATAGTAATGAATGCTGTTTAATGCCCGTTTTAACTACTGAAGCACCACAGGCGGTGGACACTGATGATACATCAAATGAAGTGATATATTGGGAAAGGAGAATTAAAGAAGGAAACGTTCCAGGCCTATGTTTATGGTACCTCCCCTGCATTTGCCATTTATGAGGATTGAGGAAAACCTGGGAAAAAATCTCGTTCAGGAAGGACTGGCGGGATTCGAACCGCAGACGAGTCCGCGCCTTAACGACCTCGGCCACTCGTGGCGGTAAACAACAGTAGTGACCGAGAAGAACTTCACCTCTGTGGAAACAATGATCAGGGAAGATCTAAGACTAACCCGCAAGGACATTGAGCTCATATTAGCAATCAGTTCGCTTAGTGTTTCAGCCATCCTTCGTGTAAATAAAATTCTTCAAAATGGGTGCCCCATAATTTTTCTGAAGCAGAGAAGCTCCACAGGGTGGAATGGTGCCAAAAAATGCTATAAAGATTTAACTGTGGAAAGTTCTGTGTTTCATGTGTTGTTACTGGTGACGAAACATATATACGTATATCAGTTTGGTCCAGAAACAAAACGCCAGTCTTCCATTTGGGTTTTCCCTGGTGACTAACCATTCGTCAAAGTCAGGAGGCCAAGGAGTGTGGGAAAGAAAATCTTTGCCTCTTTGTTCTCCACAAGTGATCACGTGGCATCCATTGTGGTCGAAAATCAGAGAACTGTTGCTGCAAAATGTTTGCCTTCCGAAATGTTTCAGAAAATCCAAGAACGGCGTCCAAAGACAGAACAAAGGGGCATTTTGTTGCACCATGACAATGTATCAGCTCACGCCACTAATGTAACAATGGAGTTATGGCAAGGAACTGAGGCAAAACTAATGACTCGTTCATGCTATAGTCCCGACCTGACACCATGCGATTTCTTCTTGTTCCTTATTGTAAAGAATGACTTCGAGGTCGACATTTCTAGCCCCGAAGAATCTGTTGCAGCATACGAGGATTATCTGCAGTGCCGGAAACTGAGTGGCGTGGATACAACCAGAATTAGTTTCAGAGGATGGAACGCTGCATACACTGCCAGGGGGAATGATTTGAGAAACTGGGATAAATAAAACATTTCTCTGATTATTCATTATCTCAATACTTATCTAGTGACCCTCATTCTGTCGTTGATAATAGTATGCAATGCAATATTGTCAATTCTTGAAACAACGGAAGGTAGTAGTAAGTAAGGGTAAGCATTTAAAATTTAAAAATTTAATGTGATGCCTCAGGCGGTGATACTTGGTACTCGCATTCGGGAAGTTCTGGGTTCACATACCTTGAGGCCGGTCTTTCTGGCCTTGGCTAATTTCGGGGTTTCCCTTGGTCTGTTAGGCGAGTGCCGAGAAAGATATTTCTTTTGAATAAATTCTCCGCTCTACCATTTCATCCCATTTCTTGTGTTGGTTTTGTTAAACGTTAAAAGTGCCAATCGACTGGAGTTGTGTGCGCTGTGACGGTGGCTTGCACTTTGAAAAGTTTCTCCCCTTACGTATGAAGCGGCCCTTCTGAGCGGTTCGAACTCCTTGAAGGGGAGCTGTGCCGACTTTAGGGTGTTTTATTTGCAAACAGTGTTAGGGATATGTCCGGCACGCACCGCAATATCCTAAGGGATACTGGTACCCAATGTCCCTCACTTTATCCCTCTCCAAGGTGGATAGCTTTTTTTTTTTTTTTTTTTTTTTTTTCAGGTGGAAAATCCTAAGTATGGCTTCCTTCGGTAGCGATGTAAAACTGTGGGTCCCGTGCCGTAGATTTAAGGAGCGTGTAACAAATCTGAAAGAAGAGGCCCCAAGTCATCTAATGCAACAATAAACGCCATTGGCAGAACAGAACGGAAACAGAATCACAAGCGCGGGCTTTCTACTGCGCATCTCGCCATCCGAGCTGCAACCGATTATAGATGCCACATTGTTCGACAATAAACCGGCTCTAAGGGACTTGCACTATGGGTTTAATTTTGATACGAATATATAAAACAAGGTCTTTATATGTTACGACATTGATATGTATAATTGTAACAGTTGCAAAAAAGTTTTTATGACTTCAAGCCAAGTCACTTCCGAAGATTTATTTTCTTGGTTTTTCATTTAACTACTAGCTTTTTGCCCACGTAACTAAATCTATTCCAACCATTTTTTTTTTTTTTTTTTTTTTCCATCTGGGACCCTCTTTGTGCACGCTACCTCAGAAACTTTATGCAAGAGGTGCAGTGATACGTTCAGGAAAAACCAGTTTGTCCCAGCCACGTGAACTTTATGTAATCTGCTCTTCGTTGCATGTTAACTAAGTAGTGCCCTAATTTATTTAATCCAACTTCATCCGGTCAAACTATAGCGGTACATGGAAAATTTTGTTATTACTCATTAGTGCAAAGGAACAAAAAACTTTACGTAATCCCTCGACTTTGGAAATCAGAAATAGCAATGAGAACATGTGCTGATGTGTAAAAGATTAAGAAAACACAAGACAAAAATAAAAATTGAATCTCAAAAATGACTGGAAACATAATAATAATAATAATAATAATAATAATAATAATAACAACAACAACAACAACAACAACATATTAATACGTAAGAATTAACCTGTCTGTGGTGTACGTGCTTTATGTAAAAATATAGCTGCCATTTCTCTATCTGTGAGTAAACTTTCAGAGTTATCAGTCGGTAACGCATCAATAAGCGTTAAATTAAAAGCATCATCAAAATCCTTACAGTGAGACAAGGCATGTTGGGCAACCGGCAAGGGAGACTTGGTTTTAACAGAACGTCTATGATTGTTCATACGTAGCGAAACAACAGTAGAAGTTAAACCAATATAAAATGCTTTGCAAAGCTTACAAGATAATATATAGACAACGTTCTTAAAAGAACAGGTAGAAAATGAATAAATGTTAAATTCTCTGGATAAATTAGGGCTGTGGAACGAAAATAGCATAGAACAGGTTTTGCATTTAGGGCGTTGGCAAGAATATGAGCCTACGACCGGACGAGGTAATTTGGAAGGCGATAGGTTTCGGCGAAATATATATTTAAGGATTGGGTGTGTTCTGAAAGTATTTTGTTGTTTGGTTTATTTACGGACGCTCTTTAACATCTCATGCCATCAACGTTGCATTCAATTCAGGGCGTGAAACGGCCGACAAATTTTGCTTAGAGGTCTCTTCTTTCAGGCTTGAGGTTCTTTATCATGCCGTAAATGTACGACACAGGACCCACGGCTTTACTTCCCTTCCGGAGGGAGCCATACTTAGGATTTTTACGTCCGAAAAAATCCATCGATCTTGAGTTTAGGAGACAGTATGGTTACCACTACACCACCAGGACCGCCGACCTTCTAAAAGTAAGGCGGGTGCGCTTAAAGATGTATGTGTTAATAAGTATCGTGACATCCTTTCAAAATAAGTTTGATACTTTCTCAATTCCAGGCACGTAAATTGTAACAAGGTTAATGAAGTTCTTATTAGAAGTTTTAGGTTTGCATTGGAAAGAGGTTTGTGCGATGAAAAGACGTCTCAAATATTTCACAAGAATCAAAAGCACAATAAAGAAATACTATCTCAAAACCTATGCAAGCTAGAAATTTGAAATGTTTACAGATGAATGCTAAATATAACCTGAAATAGCATTTTTTAAAGTAATAGAATATTACTTTCAGAAAAAAAAAACCGTCAATTGATTTTTTTTTTTTTTTTCCGTTTTACATACACGTTGATTTATAATACAATTAAAAGCTCAAAATTGTTATTTCAGCAAGTGTGACATTGCAGTTCCTAAACATTAGGAAAATAAAAGCTGGTGAAATGTTCTTTATGCATTAAATAATCAAACCTGTGGGAAATGGGTTTTAAAGCTTAAAAAAAAAAAAAAAAAAAAAAAAATTGAATCCTATCATGCATCCATTCAGAGTAATATAAAATAAAGGCATTTCAATAAAAATACAAAACAGCTTAGGCATTATTTTAAAAATAAATCTGTTTTTGAACAGTGTTTAACTCCTGTTTTATCTACTGGACCATCATAGTGCGATGGACACTGATTATACATGAGATGATGATAAATTGGAAAAGAATTTCATTCCAGGCCGAAGTTTATGATATCTTCCTGGCATTTGGCATTTATGAGGACTGTGCAAACCTGGAAAAACACCTGTCAGGGAGGACGGTCCTGGTGGGAATCAAATTCCAGACCTTCCCCTTATGAGTCCATTCCTTAACGACCTCGGCCGCTCATGTGGATGAAATGAATTTTAAAAAAAAGTTCTTTCATTCCAAATTGCATTTTACTATCTCTTAAAAACTTTCACGTCAAATACAGCAGTTCAAGAACTATGTAACTAAAATACATAGATTTTAAAAATAATACAGTTACATTATTTCTGCACCCATTGCAGAATTATTATTTATAATAATCATTTTTAAAGGCTTGAACTGAATTCCATTTATAGATATTTTGGTAATTAGAGCGTTTTTTATTTGTTTTATTTACGGACACTCTTTACCATCTCAGGTCATCAGCGTTCTATTCAATTCAGGGCATGAAACGGCCGGTAAATTTTGTTACAGGCTTAAGGTTCTTTTTCATGCCGTAAATGTACGACATGGTACTCACGGCTTTACTTCCCTTCCGAAGGAATTAGAATTTTTACGTCTGAAAAAATCCTCTACCCTGCCGGAATGAACTCGCAATCTTTAGGAGGCAAGTATGCTTACCACTTCAGTATTTAAATAACTGAATAAAATATATATTAACATTCAATATTAGAAGAAGTGCAATTCTAGTAAACAATCTGGAAAATGGCGAAAAAATATTAATTTGGCATCCTGCGCACTAGAAGTAGCACTGTTTGATGAATTAGGTTACGTTATTATAATCAACTCTTTCTATTTGCCGAATCGAAGGCCTGTTTTATTATCTGTTATATTGCTGAAGCTCCTTCCCCAACCCTGGATCTTCCATCACACATTAAAATCGAAACAATAGACAGAAGCAGTTTAACTCTGCAGGTTCAGTATTTTGGGTCGCTCAAGGAATTTTACTTACTATCTGGAAAAAGTTGCATAAACTAAGCGAATTTCTCAGCAAGTCAAATTTGTGAAGGATAATACAGAGCGCTAGAGCAGAGAAACTGATGCAGCTAGAGTGCATTTTAAAATTCGATTATCAGATACACCCCCACTCCTAATAGTCTGATTTCACTGATTAGTTCTCTTGTTTTATTTAAATGTTTGGTTGCCTAAAAGCAAATATTGGTGCCGCTAGAGTGATTTTAAATTTTTGTATTTCAGATATACTTTCATTCCTAATGGTCCGATTTTTCTGATTTTCAGAAACTATTTTTCTTATATTATTTCAATAGCATTTGCAGAGTTTCGTTGAGAAAAAGAAAAATTTCGGCCGCTAGAGAGATTTTTAAAATGTTTGCTTTCTCACTCTTTATATTTCGGTTTTCAGGTATATCGCCACTCCTAATGGTCTGATTTTCCTTATTTTTAGAATATATTTTTCTTACTTTAATTAAATTATGTATATCGAGTTTGTTGAAAAAATAACAAATATTGATGCCACTAGAGCGATTTTAAATTTTTGGGTTCCTGTTGTGGTGGTCCTAATGGTTCGATTTCCTGATTTTCAAGAAAATATTTTTCTTATTTTATTTCAGTGGCATATGCGGAGTTTCGTTAAGAAATAAGAAAGTTTTTTTCAGCCAGAGCGTTAACATAGATACGCACACACAAACACCATATTTATTATCCATATTATTTTCATCGTCATTATTGGTACCTTACTAGGTTGTATCGATGAAGATATGAAGAAATTTTTCAAAATATTTTCATGGGTATAAGCGTAGTAGATTCGTTAGGGATTCGCTTAAAAAAACGGGATGCTTTAAATTAAAGAGTAAAATTGTTCGTGAGAAAGATCCGGTTTGCAGAAGAAAAAAATATTTTTTTCACGGAAAAATTAAGAGATTTGAAGTTAATTTATTGTAGCGTCTACCTTACTTCCCAGATTTGACACCCCATGATTTCCATCTGCTCAATCATTAAATCAAGAGGCGATGCAGCACTAGAGAATATTTTGCAGACCTGAAAAAACACTTTAGGGACGGGATAACGACGTTGGAGCTGGGCCTTGATAAAGGTTATGTTGAAAATTAAAAATATAATTCCGAGAACTTTTCAGATCGCCCTGGTATTTATTTGCGGTAGTTTACGATTTCCTTTCTCCCCCAAACGGTGGGTACTTTTAACTACGAAATGCTCTTATTTAACATATTTATGATCAATAAGAGAAAATACATTATTTTACCTAAAATACTTTTAAAATACACTGTGTTATAAGGCAGCAATCAGTAGTTAATCTGTGATAGAGCGCTATAGCTAACCGCCCCTGTAATAGATGAACACCACAGAACTATAACTCATTATTCTGATAAATGTTAATTAATGGATATCTGTAGGGGTTCAGATACATCACAACTTTGCGGCAAAACGTCGGAATTTGTGAGTGGCTTTGATGCGGTTACAAGTTCCATTTGCTTTGCGGCTACTTTGCAAACCGCATGTTTAAGGGTAGATGACTGCTAGCGGTTACAGACCCCACAATGCTTGCGATAACAACACAATATACGGTACAGGCAAACTATCGCAGTCCCGTAAGAACCCTTATCTCACTGGGTACGCATGTTTTAAGCTATGAAAAATAGTAACCTTTGAATTTAAATATTTTCAAAATGCTAACGTGATATTTGCGTAGTCCAGTATAAATAATTATCAAACGTGCATATTTCCATAACCGAAAAATATTGTGGAGGGGGAAGATTTATAATTTTCCTAAAGCCCTAATTTTATGTAGTTTATTATTTTTCGATGGCAATCATCAGATAAGGTTTTAATATTGAAGTCCCAATGAAAGTTATATACATATATATATGTAATTAAATTCATATCAACCTAAATAAATACATTACAATGTAATTAAATTCATATCAACCTAATTAAATACATTACAATGTAATTAAGTATATTTAAACGCCAATTGCGAAGCCAATACAATTTCCCGATGTTTAGTAATTAAAATTTAAAAATCCAATTTTGGAAACAAATTTAATGAAAATCTTGCTTCATATCAAACTTTTTGCACATGTAGAAATTTGGAATTTTGTATAAAATATATTGCGGCATTATCTGCATATTATTTTAACTTATTTAAAAATATGCTCCTATTACACAATTCTTTTTTTAAAAGAAGTAGAAAGACAAGTTAAAGAAATAAATACTGAGCATGTTTGAAAACAGAAATTAAGTTTTTCTTGTGATTCACTAATGAGATTGCCTGGTGTGTTTTCTTAATTGCTTTCTTCTCTATAGTTGAAAACTTCTTTTAGATTTTTCTATTTCACCCAAACACCAAGAGACATTTTGATTTTATTAATACATTTTTGGTATTTTTCCTTTGTTATTATTCTGAACTTAACACCACTTCTATAATTCTGCGCGCCACAAAGAGGGGCCGCCAATTTACAATAATTAATTATTCGAAAAAATAATATGTCGGTTTTCGGAATTGTACACGTCATCCGTAACCGGCAAGGGTTGTCAATGTCATTACTCGAGTCGTGAGTGGAAATTCTTGGGTTCGATTTCCGATTTACTAACCAAAGTGCTTCCAGGTTTTCCTCGGTTCTCATAAATGACTAATGCCTGGGAGAGGTACCCTAAACCTGTGCATGAGACGTTTCCTTCCTTAAAAAAATCCTTTCCCATTTATCATTTCATCTCATGTATCATCAGTGTCCATCGCATGTGATGCCTCAGTAGTAAAAACATCCGTTAAACACTATCAGAAATACTTCATATAAAATTACATTAAAGGTAAAAATTATAATTACACTATTGGAACGGCATTCAAAAGTAGGGAATTCATAAAGTTTTGCCACAAGCATTGTTACACAATAATGGCAAAATTCTTAAATTCAGAAAATGCCAGGAACCAAGGAATGTGCTATCATTATACATGCCCATTGTGGTTTTTAAGGACTACTTCTGGTTTAATTTTAGTTGAAATTGAGCTTTACTGTTGAAATAGCCTGTTTACTAACTGGGAGAGGGTTATGGCAAGCCATTAATTTATTTATTTATTTATGGACGCTCTTTAACATCTCAGGTCAAGCCATTAACAAATGAACATAAAGAGAGAGGTATATTTTTAGATAAGAGTGCTGTTTTCGAAAACAAAGACGATGCCATGAATCATGTTAGAGGACGTTATGTTTCACAACATGCAGTTAGTTGACTCACGTGAGTGTAACTGTATTTCCTCGGCTTTCACTTTGTTCAGCTGTTGACTATTGTCTCGGGTTTATCGCAGAGTGCGTATGTATATCATTAGAAATTGGGGAGGGAAGGTAAGGTCTTGCTCTGGTATCACTTATAGAGGAAGAGGTACATATATGGAGTACCATTTTGTTTTCAGCTGATACTATCAAGGTAACTAAGAAAACACTACGCAACGTGTGGCCACATTAAGATTTTAAACATTCTGTGCGATATTAATTTCGTAACGTAACTGAAAATATAAAAAATAGTTCTTTTTAAAAGAAACTATTTCCATTCTTTTGAAAAGTGGGGTTATAATATGGAATACTGTTGAACGTTTGGTTAAAACTATTTATTAAAATTATGAAGGGAAACTTTTGTTTATCTTGTGAACCTAACTATAAAAAATAAACGCATAAATCTATTCTTGTATTTCACTAATCACAATCAGCATGTGTCCATTTCCTACATTTAACACAAGAGCTTGAACACGTTTTCTCTGGTAAATCGGAAAGAAGTACTGTGCGTTTCCTGAAAGATCTCCTTCCTATCCAGTGTCTCTTCTTTAAAAGTCACCGCCTGCCCTCTCGCTTAAAAATGATGTAAGATGTTTCTTTTTGCTAACTGGAATGTCATGCTCTACAAGTCCCTTTTTGTTAGCCTAAAGGAGTAGTTCTCTATTGTAAAAGCAAATGGAAATAAATGATCTTCCATTTAGATATACCACTGACATAACTTAAAAAACATAAACTGAAGGCGGCATTGTGACTCCAGCGTCATCGGAAATTTCTAATGTTTTGCGACCGGTCATTGTTATTAGCAGCAAAAATGACTATTTTAAAATAATAATAATAATAATAATAATAATAATAATAATAATAATAATAATAATAATAATGTGTCAACGCTCTAGTGGCCGAATTTTTTGTTTTTTCTTTACTAAGCTCGGCATATAACGATCTATTACCAAATGATTCATCGAGTTCGTTAACCAGCAAATTTAGACCATCATGGGTGGTAGTTAACCTACAGGTAAAATTTAAAAATCCCTCTAGCGGCTGCATTTTTTTTTTATCAACGAAACTCGGTACATGCCAAAATTGACATAAAATAAGAAAAAAAATTTCTGAAAATCCGCGAAATCAGGCTATTATGAGTGGGAGTTTACCTGAAATCCAAAATTTAAAAAAAAACTAATGAAACTAGGTGTATGCCGTTTAAACAAAATAAGAAAAGTTCTGAAAATAAGTGAAATCAGACCATTAGGAGTGGGGGTTTAACTTAAACCCAAAATTGAAATCACTCTAGCGGCACCAATATTTGTTTTTTCTCAACAAAACTCGGTATATGCCAGTGAAGCAAAACAATAAAAATATTTTTTTTTAAATATGTGATAGATTCTTAGGAGTGAGTGTTCACCTGAAACTCAGCATTTAAAAATCCATCTAGCGGCACTAGTTTTTTTTATCACAACAAAATTCTGTATATACCATTTAAACCAAATAAGAAAAATAGTTTCTGAAAATAAGTGAAATCAGACAATTAAGGGCCGTGTTAATATGTAATCCAAAATTTAAAAATCTCTCTAGCGGCCGCAACTTTTGCTTTTTCTTAACGAAACTGGATATATGCCATTGAAATAAATTAATAAATATAGTTTCTTAAAATAAGCGAAATCAGATTATTAGGAGTAGGCGTCTATCAGATATCCAAAATTTAAAAATAGCTCTATCGGCATCAATTTTTTTCGCAACAAAACATTATATACCATTTAAATAAAATAAGAAAAATAGTTTCTGAAATTTATCGAAATCGGATCATTAGGATATCATATAGTTACCTGAAAACCGAAATTTAAAAAGCTCTGTAGCATTTAATTTCCTTTCAATTCTTTCAAAAATAAAAGATGGGGAGTAAATTTATTCATACTTTATAACAATGCATTTGTTCTATTTTTGACAAAAGCATGGTCGTTAAGATAGCAACTGTGAAATATTACTCTATTACTGTCATTCATATCGTATATAAAAAAGGCGGCAAACTTTTGATATGACCGTTACTCGATATCCAAACAATAATAATAATAATAATAATAATACACTCTCCTGCAGCTATGCGTTTGTCTGCTGTTAATCCTAGACTGCTGTTGGCTGAAGCTGTTACACCACTCCACGTGGAGTTTGTCTGCTGTTTAATCCCAGCCTGTTATTGACTGAAACTAAAATATTATTCGTGCGGTAAGACAGAAAATCTCTTTCGCTGTATTATCAAAACCTCAAAACAGAAAGAAAGAAAGAAAGAAAGAAAGAAGGAGGGCGGGAGGAAGGAAGGAAGGAAGGAAGGAAGGAAGGAAGGAGAGAGAGAAAGAAAGAAAGAGAGAGAAAGAAAGAAAGAAAGAAAAAAAGAAAGAGAGAGAAAGAAAGAAAGAAAGAAAGAAAGAGAGAGAAAGAAAGAAAGAAAGAAAAAAGAAAGAAAGAGAGAGAAAGAAAGAAAGAAAGAAAGAAAGAGAGACAGAGAAAGGAAGGAAGGAAAGAAAGAAACTTCTTTCTTTCTTTCTTTCTAATTTCACTGGCTTGGCCCGTCTTCTACAAGAAAAGGGAAATGGCCATAGGTGAGTGTTTGAATTGTGGGCTTCTGGTAGTAGACACAGAGGCATTACTTCCTCACAAATTATGTAAACTCAATATGTAACTTTTCTGCTCTAGCGCTATGTAGATAATAACGCTCACAAATTCAACTTGCTGAGGAATTCGCTTAGTTTACGCAGCTCCTGCTTGACGGACTTTTTATAAGGGTGTACAAATTTTCATAGTTGCACACACGGCGCTACAGTGGGCTGCGGGGCACGTCATGTACGAGTGAAGCCCTGCAGTTTAGCGTTCAATGTAACCCTTATAGTAAAATTAAAAAATAAAGGCGGAAATGCTGAAGTTTATGCACAGAGCCAACCTGGTGTGGAATTACACTATATTCAAACGGGCTGTTTAAAGGCGGGTTCGTAGTTTCTATAAAAGTTAAAATTTTGTTTTTCAGATGGAAAAGCTAAGGAATTAACAGCTAGTAAGAACGTGTATTCCTTAAGGGATATTCGCCACACGGTATTATGATTGCAGCATTAGCTGATCAGTAGCAAAAAATCTGGGTATTAAAACAGACAGGATTGACAGTATTTGAGGTTTGCAAAGGAGAATTAATGGGGGTGTGAGCTACATATCCTAGTCTCCTTACTGTAATAGTTTAGGGCAGCTATAGCTAGCACCATTATCTGATAATAAATTGGTTGTTGTGAATGAAAATGAAATGGGTTGCCGATAACCTCGTGCCAAGTACGACTGTCCTACTTTACATTTCCGCCAATAAGTGCTTGGTACGAGCAATCTGGCTTCGTGCCAGCAGTACAACTTCTTACAAAAGTTCGGTCAGGCTTGTAGAAGTTATCAACACATCTATTCTTTGGCTCGAAAGTTGTAATGTTGGTAAAACCTTTGACTTCCCTCTTAACGGAGCGGCGCTATTTTTCATCAACAGTTTCTGTCGACCTCGATGACATGAATGCAAGCTGGTAGATCGCATATGCATGCTGTAAGAGTTGGAGCTCAGTGCAATCAAACGTGAAAGAAGTCAGCCAGAATGAAACCGCAAAGAGAAGCTTCTAAAAGCGAATCACTCAGATTACATATAGCCAGGGCGCTCTTCCGTGACGTTATCGCTTACCTGGAGTCTAGCTGAAGTATATTTTCACTGTTCACTAAAGAATGATGATATTTTTTCACAATATATCTTTACTTTTCCTTATAGTTTTGATGATATTGCTCAAAGTTGTCCCTGTTGGATGCAATGCACCTGTTCCAGTGTTTCTGTCAGTCTTGAAAGACATGCTGGTAACCATTTTTGACATGCCCTTTAGATTCAACTCCTCAGCCTTCTCCACCACTTCTGGTGATGAAAAATGCCTCCCACGAAGGTGTTTCTTCGATTGGGGAAAAGGAAAAATCACAGCGGCTAAATCTGGACTGTAGGGAGATTGAGGGACATACTTCACGTTAATACTTTATTCACCAACCAGAATGGAACTTAATAGTTTTAAAGCATGGTGCTCAAAAACTAATAACTGATAGTTTTTTTCCTGCGTTCATTTTCCATTCCCATACTCTGCTTGTATTTGACTAGGGCTTTTTTTTTAACGGTGCTTAACGTCCGTTGTTACTGCTGAGGCATCACAAGCAGTGAACAGTGATAATGCATGAAATGAAATGATGAACTGAGCAAGTATATCTTTTTACAGGCCTAAGTTTACGGTGCCTCCCCGGCATTTGCCATGTATGAGGACTGAGAAAGTCCTGGGAAAAACCTCAGTCAGAGAAAACGATTCTGATGGGAATCTTATTGTTTATTTAATTTATTTAGGGACGCTCTTTAACATCTCAGGTTATCAGTGTCTCATTCAATTCAGGGTGTGAAACGGCCAACAAATTTTGCTCAGAGGCCTGGTGGGATTGAACCCGCGATCTTGGATCCACGAGACAAGAATCGATCAGGATCGACTGATGGGAATCGAACCCCATACCTTCCACTCATGAGTCCGCACCTTAACGACTTCGGCCATGCATGGCGGGGCTCTGCGGATCAAGGAGGTCTACTCGTGCATTTTCTTGTTACTGGTACTCACAGTATGAACAATTGTAAAATAAATTATTGCAATTAAAACATTAAATAACATGATTTTAATGCAATAATTAATAAAAAGAGTAAGATTGTCATTTAAATTTACTGTTAAAATAAATAAATTCACTATTAACTATTATTGAAACCTCAATTATCCAGTTGTTTTTAATTATTGAATTATAAATATTTTCCTAGTCCTTCTTCGAACAAAAACTAATAAACAATACATTCTGTCACCTCTGCTTGGATTCGATTATCTCACTGCCTCCCAAGAGAAGGTCTTATCACAACATGAAATATGATATAATTGATACAAAAATAGTAGTAAATGATAATTGTTAAAATAGTGTTCGGTTTTAATGTATTAATTTAGATCACTGCTAGGAATTAAAGCTAATAAAATTAGTGTATATTTTCAGAAATATCAAACAGGTAAACCCAAATCACTTCAATGATTATACTAAGAGTGCAAAAAATGTCATCCTTCTCGCATTGCAATTGTCTTACCGAATCCCCCTCTTGCTTATAATTGTCCTTAGGCAATTAAATGACAACATACATTCGTTAGCCCCAATTAAATTACCGAAAAATGTAATATGACTGAAGACAGTGACTTTAAGAGTGTGGTGGGGTTTCTCTTCGTGGAGGAATACAGCTTTGCATGCAGATCGTTCATTTGAACCTGTTAGCGTAAGTGCGCGAAGCTCGTTCCGCAATGCTAACACGTGGAAATAAACGACCCATTAACATGGAACGAGAAATCTGAAAATCTAAACAATTTGATTAGTGGTACAGTGTAGGATTATCTTGTTGTTTGTAAACTACCAGAGCTAATAATAAAGTACTATGACCTTGGCTCTTATTATTGCGTTTTAAACGTTTCGTGACAACAGATATCCAACTCAGAAGATGTTCAAAAGAATACGGGGTTTAATTCGTATTCTATATCCCTTAATAATTTCTAAATTAGTCAAAATATTTATTTTAACCTCACTTCATAACACGCTCGCCCAGAGATTTTCTAACATCTCTATAGCATCCAGGAAGAACATAATATAGTACTCAATATAATATATAATATAGTACTTAATATAATCGGCAATCATAAATCAAAATGGAGGGTTCTTCAAAGCATTTTGGTGATGCATCAAATGTACAAATTGATCTTATCATTAGGAATTTCAAAACCACAAAAAAGATAAAAAAAAATAGAAACGTTGTATATATGGGTATTGTTTCTTTCAGTTGGTAATAGAAAATCGAACGGTAGCGATTGTAATAGTGGACTTTTGTCCATTTCAGCCTCAGGGTGTCTGAATAGGATAGATATTTATAAGTATAACATTTTATATAAGTGTTAATATTCTGTGCACGTATTTCAAATATATATACATACATATATATATAATTATATATATAATTAATATAATTATATATAATTATATAATATATATAATTCTCATATTTATTTCATGAAACAATCCTAAACCCGTATTTTTTCCTGAAATAGTGCTAATAAATATTACTCGAAGGTCTCGCTTTCCAGGTAAATTATCGGTAATCTCAGACCCTCTCGTGATATTACTTGTGATAATTCTAAAAATGCAGTTTCTCTTTTGTAATACTTATAGGTTGCAAGAACTCCAATTTTGTTCCCCTTATACCACAGAGTAACACCATAACTTATTTCATTTCAGTAATTAATAAGACCTAACCTGGATTTTATATTCATTCTTATTAAAGGTTATTCAATCGGTAGGGAATTCATATAGTTTACGCAGCTCTTGCGTGATGGACTTAAGTTTTAGTATTGCCAAATGATGTTCTTGATTAATTTGTATGATGCTCACGAATTATAATGAGGTAATAAAATTGGCTACACTGACCAGAAGACAAAGTCATCTCCACGTGTAAAGGCGTTTGATAAAACCTTACGATAGTTTCACTGTGATATCCCGGCTGTCTTTAGTCAAACTTTTATTTCATTTCATAGTCCATTTTATGATGACGTCACATAAGCGAAATAGCATTCTTAATTTAAAAAATTCACTCATGCATATCCTCAAATCAGTAAGGTGCAGTTGTTTTTGGTCTATATAGTGGAAAATTAATTAACTAAAGAGCATTGCCATGTAATTCGATTAGGTAACAGAAGGGCGTTTGTTCCTCTTTATTATCTTTCACTACAAGAGGAAAAAATTGCATTTGCATGGCCTTCAAAAGGCTTGGATGTTATATAACGCAGCGTTTCATCAAGTTAGAAGCATGTTCTGCAAGTTAGTAAGCTTTGTTTATAGGATATTCAAATGGAAAGTAGATGAGACTAGTAAAATAAAATAAAATAGGAATATTATTCATAGGCACCGACTCCTAAGTGCCGAGGGACCTGAACCTCCAACCCCAAATTTCCACATAGGGGGATTAGCACCCTCCCTTATATTTCCAAAGGATTATTTAGTAGTGTTTAACGCCCGTTTTCACTACTGAGGCTTCACAGACGGTACATGAAATGAAGTGATAAATTGACAAAGGCTTTTTTTTTTGAAGGAAGGAGACATTCCAGGCCTAAGTTTGGGGTACCTATTGTTATAATGAAGACTGAGGAAAACTTAAAAAAAAAATCCCAATCAGAGAAAATGATCCTGATGGGAACCGAACCCCAGACCTCCCGGTCATGAGTCTATGCCTTAACAACCTCGACCACTCGTGTCGAATATTTCCAAAATGATTATGATAATTTTAAGTTTTATTTGGGGTAAATTCAGTTTTCCTTCCCCACGTCGGCATACCAAGCCAAGCTAATGAGTCCGCAAAATATGACGTAAACGTTGTTTCATTTGAAACATACAGAGAATAACAATTTAAAAATCAAATACTTGTAATCCTTGAAATTATTGAAACGTGTACTGTTTGAGTTACTAAATTAATTATAAGCCATTTCAATCTATTAGACGCTATTATCCAGGGCGAAGGATATTTCGTTACTTTAGCCTTACTCACGGTATGTTCCTATAGGGAACCTCCGGCAGGAAGGTCGCTGTCATGTTTTCAGAGATAATACCCCGAGGTAGGCGGAGCCTCTCAAAAGACCGGGGTAGAAACCGTTACCAAGCGCAAGCCACCGTCACGCCACGCCACCCACATCGATCATATCGCATTAACCTTGTGAAGCCCTCGCCATTCATTATTGGAGATCCTGTGTAAAGTATTTCAGCAATATTTTTAGGTATCTAATTATAATTTCATAACCTGGGCTAGAACTATCTCTGATGTACATAAATATGGTTACATCTTGTAGCACTCACTATATGAAAATGGTTTATTTGTGATATTAACATTTAGCAAGTTTGGCTAGTCTTGCTATATACTCTGCCACTATTTCAGTTCTTTAATTCCTCTCTGTGTTTATAGGATGTAATTAAGTGTTATCTAAATTAAAGTTTTGAACATGCTGTTATATTCCATTGTTGGCCTGGCCTGCCACTTGTTATGAACGCGGAAAAGTTAACGGAACACTCTGGTTGGAAAGTGCTGCGTTTAGCTCTTCCGTTGGGCTAACAAAACATATTTAACTGAAGAGCCCTTTCCTATTTTCTGTAGATATGTGCGGAAAATTAATTTCCTGTAGAGATAATTCAAATAAGCAATCTGCAATGCACATAAAGTTTTGCCATATACTTTTGTGACCAATCTCCTTTAATCGAAACCTTTAACCACTTTATTGCAGACTCGGCTGTGAAGCGGTTGAACCCCGCTGTATGGCACTTGAAGAAGTCTCTGAGATATTTAATTTTACTTTTTATGAGCGCCATAGCCTGGGACATTTGTTCTATGTTATGCTTTGCTGGCAACATGCTGGTAATATAAATGTTCCTCTCTATCGCAGGCGTCGCCTTGCTTTATTTTGAGGAAAAAAGATATAAGAACCCTAATTTGAAAACCTTAAAAGACAGGATTGGCGTTCCTCTTTTTCTTTCTTCTTCTTCTTCTTTTTTTTTTTTCTTTTTTTTTCTTTTTTTTTTTTTTTTACCTGTTTGTTGAAACATACATTTTTAGCTGTATATTCACCGTTAACTCTCACACATTGATAGTAATGATGATGGTTTTCGGAGACTATAAAGTTTTATATTGTAATATGAGTGTTGAAAAGCATCCGAATGGGAAACCTCGGGTTGAAGTTCACGCGAGGATCGCAATGAGCCTTTCAACAAGTATGTTACATACTATTATTTATACTACCATAATGTAATGTAACTTATTTTTAATTTCTTATAATTTGTTTTCATTTGGAAAGTTAAAACTAACGAGAACTAGAAAATCGAATCGATTAGTAGTTGTTCATATGTTTGTATAGTTACGCGTTAGTGTTTTGTTAGTTATTGTTGGTTTTATTGAAACATTTAGGAGTTCGATGATATGAAATTAATTAAAAATTATAATGGAATTTGACGAAAGTGGTAAAGATTTTGAAGAAACTCCACCCGAGTTGGATGAAACGGCGACTGAAATGATTTGGTGCGTGAGAAGTGTAAAAAACGGAGAACGTGATTTATTCAGCTTGGTGCAGAAATAAAAATGTCAGGACAATTGATGAGAATGTTATACATTTTCTGGAGAAATCGAAGGTAATGAAATCTTCAACATTGTGGTATGTTTAATTCATGTTAAAGTCTTCGTTATATCTAAGTCATAGTGTTAATATGATCGTCTTCTTGAAAAGAAAGCCTGTTATGTGTGTAGCAGAAAGGCCTAGTGTTTTCACAAAAGAGCACATAAGTAAATTTTTGGTAGAAGTTCCTGGTTACCAAGAATGCTGTTGTTTCAGATCCTGCTATTGTTAATAAAGTGCCCGGATTTAATTTTGTCAGGTGTATTTGCATAGCTATCGTATTAACAGCAAGTAATTTGCATTGCTTGAATAATTTCGTAAATTTGTTGTATTACATTTTTATGAAAGTAAATTTTTGGTAGAAGTTCCTGGTTACCAAGAATGCTGTTGTTTCAGATCCTGCTATTGTTAATAAAGTGCCCGGATTTAATTTTGTCAGGTGTATTTGCATAGCTATCGTATTAACAGCAAGTAATTTGCATTGCTTGAATAATTTCGTAAATTTGTTGTATTACATTTTTATGATATAGCAAAAGCATACTTTAAGTTGTAATTTATAAATTAGATCGCGAAGTTCTAAAATTATATAGGCATAGTTACATTACGATAGTATAAAATATAATTTTTATGTTCTTTGAGCCCTGAGGCTAAATGCCTAGCCCTCTGATGTTCATATTCAGGAGCAAGGAAAGACTCTAAATGAAATTTCAATTTGATAGAGTTCAAATCTGGTATATGCCTTGACCAGCTATACCACGCAACTATGGTTGACGGGAGAAATTTGACTTGATAATGACGAAATTGTGCTACTGCGAACCCAAAATCGAATTTCTGTTCTATGCAGTGGTGGGATTTTCTCTGGGTTCGTCTATTTTCCCGATTTCATTGCACTAATTCAAAATTTTGTTTCGTTTCATTGGTAGATTTTTAAGATGACGTCACATAAGTGAAATATTCTTTATAAGCTATTTGATATTAGTTTGCATGATTCTGTGGTGTCCTGTTAAATTGGCCCATATGCCCTTGGCATTGCCATTTCATCGTGATAGAAAGCGGTACTGACAAGAACACGCTTAAATGGGAACGTGACGTCACTGCACGCGCCAGCACTAACGGTCTGATAGTTACGTGTGCGAAATTGTCTTACACAAACATTGTAGTCTGAGGTACACTAGAGGTATAGAAACATTCTAACATCCGGTTTGTATTTTGAACAGCGAAATGTTTGATGCCCCTAGAGTTTTAGAGTTTGAACTAAAGGATTTTAATTAAATCTATAATGACTACTCAGTTTGTTTTATGAGGGGAATTAAATGTGGAACTTAAAGGCTTTTCTTTAAGATGCTCTAAAGTGCACCTCCTTATCAGGATGTAATTATCATAAAATGGAGTTTTATCTCAAATGGTAGTGCTTTATTAGTAATAAAACTTGCTATTATCTTTTTAACTATTCTTTAAAATCGTATTTCGTTTTATATTTCATCCCGCTTGAAGGTGGGTTAAATCTATATATGCTGTAAAGAACCATTCCTGGTGTGCTCAAATGCCATTATACACAGACATAATCCAATCTCTCTGTTGTATGGTATAAACGCTGTACAACACGAAGATTTTACTTCCATTGGGTTAAATTAGTGTAACCATGGTAACCGATAATCATGTTTCCCTGCTTGAGGTGATGTTGAAATTATTGTAGGGAAGGGAGTGAATAGGGTAATTCACTTCATTTAAGGCTTGGCATCTTTTCACATGCTATGTAATTTTGTTTATTGAAGAAATACCATCTTTCACATATTTATAACACATTCTATAATTATTTTGGAAAGTAGTGAAATATGTTTGTGTGTAACCTTGCAATGAAAAAAGTGGGTGTGTCGCACCTATCAATTTGATTTCTCATCTATATTACGTATAGACTATTGTTATACTTTATAAGGTATTTTGTTATTTATACATTTATTTTCATAGTTTTTAAGTTTCCAGTCTATTAACTAAAACTTGAAAATATAAACAAAAGAATGTACTTTTTCACAAGTCAGTTTTAAAGTGAGCGTTTCTTTTCATTTTATTGTTGCTTGTTTATTTTTACATAAATAACGAGTCAAGTGGAAAAATATAAAGGGGAATAAAAGCTAAAATGATGACTGAAAGAAGATGGGACAGTGCTGTAATAAAACATGTAAATGCTGAATGTTCTGTGGGTGAACTCCAACCTTTATATATAAATATATTTATGTATTTTTTCATTCTTCAATTGGGCCTATACCCGGTGGTCGTGAAGAAATAATGAAATTATAATATTTTTACAGTTTGAACTGAGAACTATATATGTCGACATAATGAATTTATATCAACATAATTAAATACATGTCAGCCTAATTATATACATGCCAACTTAATTAAATACAGGCAACCTAATAAAATGCACTTCAACATAATTAAACACATTTCAACCTATATAAGTGTATGTCAACCTAATTAAATAGATGGAAACGTAATTAAATACATGTAAAACTCATAAAATGCATTTAAACGCAATTAAAATATTTCAATCTGTATAAATGCATATCAACTTAATTAAATACCTGCCAACTACTCAAATAAATACACGGTAAAGCATTTAAATAAATTTCAACCTAATTAAGCACAACGTAATTAAATATATGACAACTTAATGAATACATGGCAGCCTAATGAAATACATGTCAACCTAATTAAACAAATTTTAACCTATCTAATGAAATACATGGAAACCGCCACGGGTGGCCGAGGTCGTTAAGGCGCGGACTCGTGAGTGGGAGGCCTGGGGTTCGAATCCCACCAGGACCCTCCTTACTGACAGGTTTTTTCCAGGTATTCCTCAGTCCTCATGACTGGAAAATGCCGGGGAGGTACCCTAAACTTAGGCCTGGAACGTTTCCTTCCATAAAAAATCCTTTCCCAATATATTATTTCATTTCATGTATCATCAGTGTTCACCGCCTGTGGTACCACAGTAGTAAAAACGGGCGTTAAACAACATTAAAAAAAATACATGTAAACTTAATTACATAAATGTAAATCTAATTAAATATACTTCAATGTAATTAAAATATTTCAACCAATATAAAGTATATCAGCTTAATTAAATACAATTAAATTAAATGTTTCGCACCTATTATGACTTAATAAATACTTTTAAATATAAGTAAATATATGGTAATACAATTAAATAAATTTCAACGTAATTAAGTATATGGCAGCCTAATGAAATGCATGTCAACTTAATTAAAAACATTTCAACCTATATAAAAGCATGTCATTCTAGTTAAATACATTTCTACCTAATTAAATACATGGCAACTTAATTAAATACATACCATTAATGATGAAAACATTCATTATTAATAGTTCAACATAATGAAATACATGGCAACGTAATTAAATACATACCAACCTAATGAAATAGTGTCACCCTAATTAAATACTGACAACGTAATTAAATGCGCACCAAACTAATGAAACCATGTCAAGCTTAATTAAATACGTTTCAATATAATTAAAAACATTCCATTCTATATAAAGGCATGTCAACCTAGTGAATACCTGTCAACCTAATTAAATCCATTTCAACCCATTTAAATGCATGGCAATATATAATAATTGTAACATTAATTAAATGCATGCCAACCTAATTTAATACATGACAACCTGATTAAACGCACTTCAACATAATTAAATTTTTCAACCTGTATAAATGAATGCCAACTGAATTAAATATCTGTCAAGCTATTTAAATAAATTTAACCTAATTAAATACAAGTCACCTAATTAAATAAATACCAAACTAATTAAATCTTGCAGAACAAGACTATATATTTACTGAGACAATTGAGATTCCTAAATATCAATGTAATGGAGAAGATGAAATCTGTGTGCATATTAAAGATTGTTTTCAGACGAAACTTTAGAATGATGTACTAGGGCAAAGGCACAAAAAGCAAATTAAAGCCTTCAGAGTTTCATTTTTGGAATATTTGCCGCAAGGAAGTATTTATATCAAAAATATGGCAGTGGCAGTAGCAAATTCTTTACTTAGTCAAGAAAAACAGAACATGCAAAAAACCACTTAAAATATCAACCAATCCCTTAAGACTTTTCTCTCTGAAATAAATTTAAAAAAATACCGTTCGCAAAACAAACCCATGTATCCTAGAGTAATTGAAACAAAATATCCGCCAGTATTACTCAGCGTGAACTACAGCAGTAATGGGTGGTTTTTAAAGAGGTGTCAAAATGTGTGAACAAAGACAGTGACCTGTTTCAGCACCTCCTTTCGTAAGGGATAAGTTACACTTTTCAAAAAGTTTAAGGAAACTGTCGTGTGGTTGTTTCAGTGCCACTCTGCGATACCCGCAGAGGACAACGAATGCCGCCCTCGCCAATAGGCAAAACACCGCGAGTTGGTTCTTAGTTCATTGGGTCGCTCGGTATTAGACCATACTTTTGTGGAACAGAGCTCTATGTGGAAGCTACAAGCACAATATCGTTCGCGAATCTGAGATGGGAATGATTTCTCCATTCCATGTTAGCACCTTCAGTTTTTTCTAAATATATCTTCCAAAAGACGTTTCTGGAGCTATGGGGTCTCTCCGTGTATTTTTCTAGTGAAAACTTTTACCTTGCCAAAGTTGGGTATGATGCAGTGAGGTCTGTTCACCAGCTTTGATTATGCTGGGGTCTTGTGTTGTCTAGGGAAATCTGCCGTTGTTTTCACGTATCTTAAAGAGCAATCTGCTGTACAAACAACACAAGCTAAGCCTATTAAGAGCGCGTTTCCATTCCCTTGCCTCGTCTCACGTCACACAATCGACTTCCCACAGAAAACCCGGCTGTGTTGGTAGCACTGAGTGTAGTTCTGTTGTTGAATAACGTGCGTGGTGTCGATGTTCGTTCGCTGATGATTTGTGACGTAACCTGTGTGTGATATTGCTGTTATTGTTTTCTTCAATCAGCTTTGCACAAAAAAAAAGGAATTTACTTCATAATGTGCGTCCATTTGATTCAGGTAACAGATCACTGTCTTTTTCTCCACATTTATCCTGAGCCCATTCAGTTAAATTACTTCATACTTTGCCGAAAGTACAATGCTAACTTCCTACTATCTTCTTAGTACAGAGATATACGGAATGTGCATTTTCCTTTTATGCTTTAGTTAATGTTTTAAATACAGAGTGACCCAATGAAATATGACTGCTTTCAGAACCTTCTTGTGGGGACACTCGTATAGAATTAAATAAAAATACTTTTTCAAGGAACAAGTAGCACAATGCAATTTATTAATTAGGACTAATTTTTTAAAAATCACAAAGGACCCAATGGAATATGACGGTTATCAGAACGCTGCCGTTTCTAGCAATTTTGCATTAAGTTGTGATATTGGTTGCTATGTAACTATACAATTTATTCTGTCCATTTAGTAAACAACAATATTGATAATTGGTCGGTTGAAAAACGTGTATTTGTTGTTGTTACAAGATTTATCGAATCTAAGTCAATCTCCTAAGTTCAGAGAAGATTTAGGGTCGAATTTAATGTGCCAGAACACTGGACTTTCAGATGGATGATAATGATGAAAATAAATTTCGGTTCCAGCAGGTTGGTGCCACAGCTCACACCACTCGTGAAACACTCTGCGGATCCTGTATCCTGGAGACATAATTTCTCGATTTACCGATGTTACCTGGCCAGCCCGATTTTCTGACTGCAAACTATTTTTTATGAAAAGTATACTGCAGTATCATGCAGTTAAAAGAAAACATAACTGGTGAAATTAGGGACACTGATCACGTTTTATTGCAGTGAGTTATGGTAAACTTCCCGAGCCGATTACACGACTGTGTTCCTAGTCATTGAGCCTACTTAAAAATGTTAATTTTTAAAAAATTAGTTCAAATTAATAAATTGCATTGAAAAAGTAGTTTTATTTAATTCCATACGAGAGTCCCACAAGAAGGTCCTGAAAAACCGTCATATTCCACTGGTCACTCTGTATTATCTTAATTTCAGAAATATACGCCATAAACCAGTTGCACATTACAGATACTAAAAATTTGAACCATAATTCCATATTACCAAGCAACTATAGTTGGGTTTCAAATGAAAATACCACTACGTACACCCTTTGAAAAATAAAATTAATTATTCATCTCTTGCAGCGCAAAATTCCGTTCGTTACAGCGCGTGATTCACAAGGTATCCAGCAACACTATGTGCATATATTTCCTTCAGAATTTGTTTCATCTAAATGCAATATGCTGCACACTCATTCCCTGCATATGCACGAAGGACTAAAGATGGCTTATGGCAAAAACTCAAGAAGCCTGGGATGTTGTAGCCTCTCGTCCACACTACTGTAGAAATCTGACATCATCAGTGCCCCGAAGATTGAGGGTAGTTATACATGCTGGGGGTTTATGCATCCGATATTAATTTTTATTTATTTCTATGTGTTTTCACTTTAGAAAGTAAATGTTCGTGTTTATGCATTTATTTAGCTATTTGTAAAGAATACGTTAGTTTGTGGTTACGTTTTTGTGTATGCATAGACAATGCCATAAAACTCAAATGATAGTTAAAATAGAATATTATATTAAGGCAACATGATGTTCTACATATACACTTATAAAACAAAAATGTTAGCCCAGCAGCTTACGCAGAGGAGCAATGTCTTCTAAACCGCTCGGCCACCGCTGCTCTACCTTAATTTTCTCTTTCCAGATGCGACCATTACTTTTACACGCAAAGCGCCCACTGCAGCGTGTACTCGTTACATGCTCGTTGTGAATACAGCGTTCCCGATGTTCTGTAGAATCTGGGCATGACCCCCCCCTTTTTCCCCGAAGGGTGTACAATCCTCGAGAAGCACTTCTTTGTGCCATTTTTGTGTGTGTGTGTGTGTGTGTGTGTGTGCAAAAGGTATGGAATCGAAGAATATTCATAAAGAAATGCTTCCCATACAGTGAAAAATGCCTGCCTGTCACATCAAGCTGTTTACAATTAGGTGCAGAATTTCTCTGAAGGGCGGACCCGTATCGAAGACGAACACCGCGTTTGCTGAGGAGATTGCCACAGAGAAGCATCTATAGCTAGCACCCCTACCTTGTTGCTGCCTGGTTGGTATTGGAAATGTAGAAATTTGCACAGAGAAAATGTCCTCACTAACCACAAATTTGGTACGAAACGTCTACTGCACACTACACTTTCACCATTAACTTTAAAACTTGCACAGTGCATGCTCTTTATCCACTCCTCCTTTAATTATTGCTATTTAGGAAATGTAAATATGATACAGTGTGTTCGGAAAGTTATTGTGCATTGAGATTACGTTGGAAGTTCGAACCAAAGCTTTTTTCTACATAGAATCTTGACACAAGTTGGCATAGTTGATTTTTCATAGATGTTTTATTATTTTTTAATTCGTTCCATTATTGCTTAACATTTAAATGTTTAGTTAAATTATCAGTTGATACAAGCTCTCGAAAGCGACACGTATAGTGTTTAGATGTTTTCTTGTTGAACACATCTTTCGACAAGACCATAAATATACAGACGTGCGGGAGACATTTGCTGAACATATTCCAGAGACAGCTGTAACTCGTCGTAATGCAGTTCATCGACTTACTGAGAAATTTCGAGAGACAGGCTAATTGTTAGATGCGTACCGAATTGGAGGGCCGCCTAAACTAATCCAAGAGAAGTTGATGCACATTTCTGACTCTATGCGGTGAAGACCATCAAAAACATTGCGAAGGTTGTCACAAGGAAAAGATATCGGGCTTGCAACCGCGCATAAAGCGGTTAGGAAAACATTGAAATTGTTCCTGTATAAAGTGACAGCAGTGCAAGAATTGAAAAATGCGGATGATGAAAAGCGAATCCGTTACTGCGAATGATTTACAATTTTATTAAAAGGAGTACCATTGATATTCTTGATGTCACCTTCTCGTATACAGACGAGGCTGGTTATATCTTTCGGTTGTGTTAACACATCTGCAGAAAGTGTTTCCCAATACAATTAAGCGGTGTTCAGGATTGCACAAGACTTTTTTTTTTTTTTTTTGCAACTACCTATAGGGCATAACAAAAAGACAAATGTGATCACTAAATGGTTTTATTACCAATAGTCAAGTACAGTCACAGCTACTTTTCCACATAGTCACCGTGAAGATTAAGACATTTGTCATATCGATAGACGAGCTTCCCAATACCCTCTTCATAGAAGGTTGCCGCCAGCGTATGGAGATAGGTCTTTTTTTTTTTTTTTTTTTTTTTTTTTTTGGAACTCAGCCTGCACAAAGTTTTCGATAGCCTAAGTGTTGTGTAGCAATCGTGCACAGAGTTGACCTTGAAATGTCCGGAAATTTCGCAGACAACTCACTGATGGTAAACCTCCGTCTCTCTCGAACCACTTGTACAACTTGTCGAACACACCGTCACGGGTGGCCGAAGTCGTTAAGGCGCGGACTTGTAAGCGGGAGTTCTGGGGTTCGAATCCCACCAGAACCGTCCTCCCTGATTGAGGTTTTTTCCAGGTTTTCCTCAGTCCTCATAAATGGCAAATGGCGGGAAGGTACCCTAACTTAGGCTCCGAACGTTCCCACCCTAAAAAAAAATATTTCCCAATATATCATTTCATCTCGTGTATAGTCAGTCAACAATGGTTTTATTTAATTATGTTTAACGCCCGTTTTTACTACTGAGGTATCACAGACAATGGGCGCTGACTAATGTGCGTCCTTATCCATCTTCATTATGAACATCAGTTGGGCCTTCTTTAAATTTCTTACACCATTCACACACAACACCCTCACTCATACAATTTGCACCATAAACACGTCTCATTTTGCGATGAATTTCTACTGCACTATGCCTATAGAAAACGAATGAGGCTTCGCAACTCGTACTTGACGGGAGAATCAATCATGCCGGCCATGTTGAAATGCCTGTAGCTCAGCTGCAATTGATATATTGAACTTGGCCTTGGTGAAAGTTATGGTGAGGTAATAGCGCAGTAGCACAGTACGCAGATCCGCATCCTTATGCTTGTCTGGTCACCTAGTAAAGCGATCGGAGGTTGCAAAAATAGCCCTCATATATCCGTCCGTGGACGATATTTCCAACATATGTTGTAACTGCACGGTGAATTTCCGAACACCCTGCATTATGCGGTGCAGTGCCATAATTAAGACATACAAGAGCAACCCACGTTGTACTAGCACTTTCTATTAAACAAGCTCCTGGTGTAATTTCAATAAATCAATTTAACTTAATAAAAAACAAAAGAAGTATTACGTTATTGTTCATTTACTTCCAACAATAAACCACTGTAATAAACCAGGCAACTGCAACGAACCAAATTTACAAAACCATATACTGCTGGGAGCTGGAGAGGTGGCTAGTCAGAGAAATGAGTTGATAACGTTTACTATTAATATTCTGCTTTTGTTAACGCAAAGAGATGGATCGACTTTTATTTGAATAGATGATTATGCACATGCAGTGCTCAACATAAGACATTGACAAGCGTGCTGGAGGCTGGGCTGTCTAGAACATTAAAGTCATAGGAATGAAAAATAACGAGCTTACCTGCTGGAGGCAGTTTTATGTTGCAATAATCTGCATTATTGGAAACTGAGAGATGATGGTATCAGACAGACGGAGGAAAATAGAAAGATGAGGAACAAAGGCTTTGCTTTACATTAAGTTCTCACAGGGAATGTTAATCATCGCTTTTCATATCTCAGAGAGACTTGGTGTTGCCTTCGGTTACAGTGACGGGACGAGAGTGACTGCCAAGGAACGCTGTGTCGTTACTAGGCAGTACGTTACGGGGTATCTAAGGAAAACTTCCATTTTCAGCTTTCTGTATACATGCACCTTTTGTTATTGATTAGGCAGCAACGCTTTATTACAGCGAAGATAAGCCGTGATAGTTTATGAAGGCGAGACGTGCAGAAGGTTATTTACTCGTTTGTTTCAAATACAAAGGAGTTTCAACGACCATTACTACTGAGAAACCGCAGGTGGACATTGGTGATGCATGAAATGATAATTTTTTTTTTTTTTTTTTTTTAAAGGAAGAATGCGTTCTAGGTCTAAATTTAGGGTATATCCCCGGCATTTACCATTTATGAGGATTGAGGATTTAATTTTACAATAAAATAGTTTAAACAACATTTGTTTTATTTGTTAAGGGCCATCTAAATACCTATTCTCTCCATTTAATTCTGAAGTTACCCCCCACCCCGTAGCCCCCACTTAAGTTTTGCCCATGGTGACCTCTTCCTGTAACAAATTTAGAAAAAGTCACCTTTTGGTTTTATTGGTCCATTTAAGAAATACTGACTTGTAACGGCTTTATATGAACAACTCTGTTTAAAGAAAGTTTACCTTTCTATCTGAAAAGTACATTGCGATCAGTAATAATCCTGGTTGCTTACTGTTGATCTTGCTGACTGTCGTAGTAGTTGCGCAGCTGTTCCCGGGAGTGTGTTGTGTTGTTCGTTTCTTAATTCTACACTACATACAAAGTGTATTATGCCTCGTGTGTTTACATCGGCACAGCGCGTCTTTATATATGATTCATATATGTCAACTCAGTGGTGAAAGAATCAGAGGACCATTTTTTTTAGAATACGGTTAATTCTGTAACGTGAATAACGCAATAACTTCTTTTTTCAGAAAATTAGCCGACAGGGCATTTTTTCTACACGACTCTGCCACTGCTCACACTGCGAATAATTCCATGAGAGCAATTCACAATGTGTTTCCACAACACAAAGATATTAGTAAGGATTTGTGATCCCTTCGGTTCCCCTATTTAACATCCTGCGATTATTATGAGTCTGGAGTACACCATACAAGAACACAAAAATAATATTCGTCATGAAATTGTCCATATTCTCAAAATGAACTAGGAATAATTACCTAAAGAGATGCCAAAATGTGTGGGGAATGAAGGCAGGCAGTTTCAACATCTCAGTTGATCATTTTGTAAGTAAAGAGCCTCTTAAATTGGTTTGTGTCGTTTGTTTGTTTTATTTTTTTACCCTGGCACTAATCACCGACTCAAAAACTAATCGCATCGGGGGGGGGGGGTAGCTGTATCTTTATTGTTATTAAATGTTATGTATATATATATATATATATATATTATAAATATATTTTATGTATATATAACATTAACCATACATGCTTAAGTACGATACATGATTAGAAACAGGAACAAATAATGAAATCTAACACAATATTAAATGGAAAGAACGCATTTTCAGGCATATGAGTGGAAATAACTTTCATATGATATAAAATTACATTTGTTATTGCATTCTAACCAGAAAATAATACCTTCTTGCACTTTGGCTATGAAAATGCCCATATTCAAACAATCATTGTGATTCTCAAACAGTCCCAGCATGTCAATCGATCTCTAATTGCCTTAATTTTTTTTTTTTTCTGCAAACAGCGTTTCTCTTAGGTATTCCCAGTGGGTACATTCGGCCAGAATATGTACCCATTCCTCATCTCCTGCACAGAATCGGCAGATTCTTCTCCATAACTAACGTTCTTCTATGCATTTTTATTGTGTTCATTATCTCGTCGCCAGGTCAATTCTACTGAGACCTCCTTCTAACTCTGCAACCTAAAATGTTGATGTTGTATTTTGCATCTGGTGTCTATAGCATTTAATGCGAAGTGTGTATTGGTCTCCATGCATTAGTCTTAAGCCAGTATTTCACAGTACTTGTTTTACTATTAACCGTATTAGCATTGCAACTTATCCCCTCCCCTCATCTTTCCATGGTTTTATGTTCCTTTGGAGAGCCAGAGAACTCTTTTCCAAAATTTGACTTGAATTTTATTTACATGCTCTCCCCATCGCCATATAGCAGAATAGAATAGAATATAATTGCACTCCTCTTGACAAAAATGAGTCGTCCAGATTCTACATGTCGTTCTCGTAATCGCTGTATTCACACTATAGTAGACGCTTTGTCTGTAAACGTTAAGGTTACAATCACGAGCATCTGGAAAGAGAACATTAGGGTAGAGTAGCGGGGACCGAAGACATTGCTTTTCTGTGTAAGCTCCTGGGTCCAAATCCCACACAACACTTTTGTTTTATTTTTTATTATTGGTTTTATAAGTTTATGTAGAACATCGTGTTTCTTTAATATCATTATTTTATATTTTAACGTTTTATGTTAGTTTTATGGCATTACCTATGCATACACAAAAACATAATCACAAACTAACGTATTCTTTCCACATAACGAAATAAGTACATGAACAGAAACATTTATCTTCTAAAGTGAAAACACACAGAAATAAACACTAATTAATATCGGGTGTATGAACCCTCTGCATTTATAATTGCCCTCAATTTTCGATGTCAGATTCCTACAGTACCGCCACGGTTGGCCGAGGTCGTTAAGGCACGGACTCGTGAGCGGGAGGTCTGCGGTTCGAATCCCGCCAGGACCGTCCTTCCTGACTGGGGTTTTTTCCAGGTTTTCCTCAGTCTTCATAACTGGCAAATGCCGGGGAGGTACCTAAACTTAGGCCTGGAACGCTTCCTTCCTTTAAAAAAAAAATCCTTTCCCAAATATCATTTCATCTCATGTATCATCAGTGTCCGCCACCTGTGGTGCCTCAGTAGTGAAAACGGGCGTTAAACACTACTCAAAAAAAAAAAAAATTCCTACAGTAAGGTGGACGAGAGGCTACAACATCCCAGGCTTCTTAAATTTGTACCCACAAGCCGTCTTTTGTCCTTCGTGCATGTGCAGAGAATGCTTGTGTAGCATATTGCATTTGAATAGACAAATACTGAAGAAATTGTTATAATATTCACTACAACGTAAACGTTAAAACGGTGTATGGGAAACAATATTCGAAACTAAATTTTCATAATATGTTACAAAGGTTTATTAAATAAAAGTTTTTCATGCCGGGAGGCGAACCTGCGCTCTTAACCACGACATCACTGCACCCTCTGCCACAGAGCTAACAGAATCGTATACTAGACAGTGTCTTTAGTGTATGCCATATAACACAACTGCTGTAGTGACTGCACAGCCTTGCTGAATACCTTGTGAACCGCGCGCTGTTACGAGCAGTGGCCCAAAGTATTTTACTGGCATTAAAAAAATGTTTTTTTTATTTGAATAGTTTAGTATGTCAGCAATTGTGGAAAAAGACGTAGCATTCTTACTGTTAGGTGAGGTTAAATATAATCACTTTTTCCTGTTTATATAAAAATACTTTTTCAATTGTTACTATCTTTTGGTGTCCTGCTAATTACGTTATCGATAATCGATAGGCTACCTGGATATATTAAGAGGATGCTGACAGGGCTTTCATTCGTTTCTGGCGAAAGAAAGCCGGGCGACGGTAATTTACATTTCAAAGTACTCTTGACGCACTAATGGGTATTTAATTAGCTTTCTGTGTGGGTCATGGTTTATATGCACAAGCGTATGAGACAAAGCACTGGTACCATTTCAAAGGTCATCGAATAATTCAGTGCCTTATCGTTTTGTACTAGCAGAGTGGCGGTAGGGCAGATGACACGGAAGCTCTCACAGGATAGGCAACTCTGAGCTGTATTTGGCTTCAACACAGGAAATGGTCGATGTGGCTTCCTTAGTTCGGATTCCACGACCGCTCAGCAAAATCGGAGAAAGTAACGGAATCTTAGGAGCCCCCCCTCCCCATTTCCTCCCATGGAGGAGGATCTCTGGGAACATAGCAGTTCCCTTCTGTAAGCCGGAAGTGCTGACTATCCCGTTGAGACTGCTGACTTTGGTAACGAGGGCGATACCTCTACAATGGGAAAGGTTGTGCATTGTTTTGCCACAAGAAATAGAAGATGAAGTTTTATATTTTCACAATAGATGAATTAACAGCTGGGTTAGTAAGATAAAGTATCAATTAGAATAGAACGGGATGGGTTACTTGTGGTCTGAGACAGAATGGCTAAGGAAGGGATTTTAGAAGCGAATCATATTTGGAGACAAAATGTGTAGGGACCGTCACGGGTGACCGAGGTCGTTATAGCACGGACTCGTGAGCGGGAGGTCTGGGGTTCGATTCCCACCAGGACCGTCCTGCCTGACTGAGGTTTTGTTCCAGGTTTTCCTCAGTCCTCATAAATGGCAAATGCATGTATTTGTATATATATATATATATATATATATATATATATAAATTAGCAGTAATTATAATAGTAGAAAAGGATAAAACACTAAGAAAAAGTCACACTTGAGATCGCTATATTTTGGGACTCGTGGAGTCCTTCTATGGCAAGAAGACAAATGACGATATATATCGTCACTTTATCCTTTTCTACTATTATAATTACTGTTAATTTGTTACATTGCTAATAGCGCTACTTTATTTTTATTAATATTATATTATATAATATATATATATATATATATCTTCACTTGTCTTCTTGCCATAAAAATTTTTTGAATGATTTATTTATGGACGCTCTTTAACAGCTCAGGTCATCAGCGTCCCATTCAACTCAGGGCGTGAAACGGCCGACAAATTTTGCTCAGAGACCTCTCTTTCAGGCTTGAGGTTCTTTTTCGTGCCGTAAATGTACGACACGGGACCCACGGTTTTACTTCCTTTCCAAAGGAAGCCATACTTAGGATTTTTACGCCCCGAAAAAATCCATCAATCCTGGCCGGGTTCGAACCCGCGATCTTGGATTTAGGAGGCAAGTATGGTAACCACTACACCACCAGGACTCGTGACTTGGCTTCTTGCCATAGAAGGACTCCACGAGTCCGAAATATAGCGATCTCAAGTGTGACTTTTTCTTTGTGTTTTATCTTTTTCTACTATTTTAATTACTGTTAATTTATTACATTGTTAATAGTGTTACTTTATTTTTCTTTTATATGATATGATATTATATATATATATATATATATATATATATATATATATTAATTGTCATTTTCAGTGCCTGGTAGGTAGTAGGATCGACGAAGATTTGAAGAAATTTTTCAAGCCACAATGCTTCGGAATTCGCTAAAATAAAAGCAGTTACTTTGCCACAAACAAGACATGGAGGGTACTTAGCAGTCTGCCCGCTTTAGCGTTAGACATTCTGGCATCAAGAGATTGTGTAATGAGTCACAGTTTACTTTCACTGCAACCTTCAGTCGAGCACAATACACATACACTGATATTCATTGTGTCATTGAGAACTGGGAACGTTAGCTAAGCATCTTGTGGGAAAACAAAGTTGAGACAGAACGTGAATAAATAAAACATCAAAAAATAAATATCATATTGACATTTTAAAATTGTAGCTAGCTGCCTCTAACAGTATTGCCTTAAGTTTAGAAATCACAAACTTTTATATACATAAGAGGGGCATTCGAAAAGTTTTTGCTATCGGCCTATTCTTTGTTCGACAATAATGTCTACAAAAATGGAGCTAACGCAGCTGGTTTAGCTATCAAAATATACATACATGTATGTTTAAATTTGCATAGTTACGTTATACAGTCAGTTGAGTTCATTTCTGTGTCTATAGCTGGTGAAAAATTATGAATTTTTCCAAAGGAAACTTTACATTTTTACACGATACTAAGCTAGGTGAGAGAGCGGAAAAAATCCACAAGGACTTGGTAGCTGTACATGTTGATCAAGTGTGTTCATTTGATATCATTGCAACATGGATTGGATCATTTGAAGAAGGGACAGAGTCTTTGAAAAGCAACTCTCGGCCTCGGGAAGCTGTAACGAGGGAACAATTCAAACAGTGAGGAACTTGCTGAAGGAAAATCGACATAGTACTGTTGAAATGTTAAGTACGAAAATAGGTATCAGTGTTGGCAACACTGGGAGTATACTCAACGAACATTTAAAGCTGCGAAAAACCTGTGCAAAATGGTTCCTCATTTCCTAACCAATGAAAAGAAGAAGAGGTGAAAGGAATGCAAGGCAATTGCTGAGCATGTTTCCATCAAACGGTTCTAAACGTTTGACAGATACTTGCATTGGTGATGAAAGTTGGTTTTATTACTATATCACCCCAAATAAAGCTCAAGACTGCGTAACGGTAAATGAGATGGCTCAACAGCTGTTGTTCTTCTGCAAGATTTGCGTCTCGGAAGCGAATGTTCATTGTTTTCTTCATCTGCGAAGGACCATTAGTGGTTGACCGTAAGGAATGATAATGAACGGAGAATACTATCACACTTATATTTTGAATCCTTTATTTGAAGAGCTGAGGTGGCGGCTTCCAAAGACAGAACTTCAAGGTTGTGGCTTATGCACGACAATGTGTCTCCTCACAGAACAGCTGCAAATTTGAGGAAACTGAAAGTCGCCAAAGACCCAGTTGCTTGACCATGCACCGCGCGACTTCTGGTTGTTTCCTCAGGTGAAAGGTTGCATTGCTGGAAAACCTTTTAAACGAGCGCAGGTCCTTGCTCAAGTCGTAAACTCAACCCTATTGAAATATCTCAATCCGAGTACCGTATGCTTTTGACAAGTGGTTGCACTATCTACAACTGTGGTGAGAGATGGAGAGTACTTTGAAGGATTGTGAGGATAAGTTTTCGGATTTAGTCCTTAGCTTGGACTTCAAGGTGATACTTGCAAAAAATTTAATGCTCCTCCTAATACCACTTAAAGTAAAAAAAAAGAGAATGTTATAAGGAATTATTGTCTTAGATATCATATATGAAGTTTATTTAATCGAGTCCACAACGTTCTTTATATTTGATACATTATATCAAAAGACCAGCTTCAACAATTGCATAAAGCCGTGCTCTTATGACCCGCAGGTACAGTACAGAAGGATCATTTATAGTTACAACGAGAACTTCTCTTCTGTCCAGCAGGGTGCACGGTTATGATTGAGTCGCTGCACCGCAGGAGCATTTCAGCAGGCTGGCATCTGCTTCTCTAAACCGCGCCTCCCATTATAAGGTCTACTCCATCCGGCCAGCTACCATTACCACGGGTTGTGTGGCCTAATTTAGCCTCAGGCTTCCCAGCTTTGCAGAAATGTAACCCGAGTCAACACCCCACCAAAGCCTATTCATTACCCATGAGTATCAGAAACGTACCGCTATACCCAGTCCAGTTCACTTGGAACGTAGCACATGAACGGGTCGGAACTCCCCCTGCGTGAAAAGTGATCGTTTGTTAAAAACAATGGACAACGAAATACGTTGTCTACTTGCGAATTAACTATAGTTCGAATTTTACTGGAAAATAGGTGAAACACTAAAACAAAATGTTGAAACTGTGTTCAGCTATTTTAAAGACGGAAGACCAGGAAAGGCAGAACGACTACACAAGAAATCGAAACCACTTCTTTCTAATTGGAAGCCTAATCAAATCAGCACCTCACTTGAAACGATTGAATTCAAAGAAAAAGCCGAGACTCGCCAACACAAGCACTTTGCCTTTGCAAGAAAAACCATTAAATAGCATTGAAAGCATTTGCCTAGCCTCTCTAGATGATTTAGATCAGGGGTTCTGTAATTTTCCTTGACCGCTGACCCTCTTTAAAGTACTGTCCCTTCAGACATTTTTCCAAATTTGACTTTTTACTGCAGTGCATCCTTACTTAAAGGTAATAATTAAAACAATAATCCACAATATGTCTTTACCGGTCATGGGAGGTTTTACTATCGGCACTGGACATGTCCCAGCCGGCCACACCTTATGCTTCTTGTGCTAATCGCACATCAAACTTCAATTTTCATATCCCAAAGAAGGATCTAGTGTACAATTTGGATATTCAGAACACCAATAACGAGGGATGTGAGTGTTTACATGACCATTTTGGTAGAACCACACCTCGTCTGAAAAGAACACAAGCTGTGGTCGATTAATCCTTCAGTCACTGGTGAAAGAAACCACTCACAATAAAGCACACGTGCTACGGGATCACCTTGACGTAGACAATAGGTACATTTACACTTCTAAGATTTGATTTTTCATATTTTTGTTGCTCTATGTGCAGAAGACACTGAAATCCCAACTTATTTTGCTAATTTTGGTAGATTTTGTTGGCGAACGCTGTAAGATTCGCATCAGTTTCGTCTAACTGTCTTATGTTAAAACTGTGCCTCTGTTTCTTGTTTTGCCCTGAACCATTGTCGATCCTGGTGGTGTAGTGGTAACCATTCTTCTAAACCCAAGATCGCGGGTTCAAACCCGGCCAGGATCGATGATTTTTTCGGGCTTAAAAATCCTAAGTATGGCTTCCTTCGGAAGGGAAGTAAAGTCGTGGGTCCCGTGTCGTACATTTACGGCACGAAAAAAAAACCTTAAGCCTGAAAGAAGAGGCCTCCGAGCAAAATGTGTCGGCCGTTTCATGTCCAGAATTGAATGGGGCGCTGATGACCTGAGATGTTAAAGAGCGTCCTTAAATAAAACAATAAAAAAATGCCCTGAACCAGCGGTATAAAATTTATTCACAAGATCGTAAATTGCAGTTGTGGAAGGAGGCAATTGCTCCGAGTTTCTGAATAAATTCCTCATGAACGTGACGAGCTGGTTCGTATTTCTAATAACATTTATACACAAAAATAAATATGTTACTTAAAGTTAGCTGCCTCACGAACAAATGTAGACTGGTGATTGCTCGGAAGTTCAAGGAAAGGCAGACCGTAGGTCGTGAGTGCAGAATCCGTACGCTGCGAACGGGAACACGGGAATCGGAATCACGTGCAACTGCTATTGCTAGTGCAGCTCTTGCTGCAAGTCCCGAATGACAGCGGAGAAAGCCGGAGAGAGCCGAAGATGATGAAGTATACAGCTAGATACGAGGATAGGTGCATAAGTTTCCGGCCAAACCATTTTCTGATACGATGAAGACAAAAAATTATATTTAAATTTTCAGTATAGCTACCCTTTATTGCAATACACATCTCACGTCTTTGAATTAACATTTCAATCCCCCTCCCAAAACAGTCAGAAGTCTTGCCTGCAAAAAGTGCATAAACAGCATCAATCACTTCTTCGTCACACTTAAATTTTCTTTTTGAGTTATGAGAAGAGGAAATAATCACCGGGAGCTAGATCTGGGCTGTAGGGTGGATGGTCGATCTCCTTGAAGCCACATTTCTTCACAGCTTCCTTTGCAACTGTGTGCACAGGCGCGTTGTCGTGAACACCACCACTCAGCTTTCCTCGCCTTTTCTTTTTAATAGAACCACGTAATCTATGCAGTAGGCCAGCATTGCACTCCCCATTTACTGTGGTGTTCCTCTTCTTCTTTTTTTTTTTGAATGATTTATTTATGGACGCTCTTTAACATCTCAGGTCATTAGCGTCCCATTCAACTCAGGGCGTGAAACGGCCGACAAATTTTGCTCAGAGGCCTCTCTTTCAGGCTTGAGGTTTTCCTCTTCTTGAAATCAATGAAGAATATTCCTTCACAGTCCCAAAAGATTGTGACTATTATCTTCTTGGTTGACTGGGTGACCTTGGCCTTTAGAGGCGGTGCTTCGCCAGGTTTACGTCACTGCATTCGTTCTCTTTTGGACAAGGGATCATAGTGGAGGGCCATATTTTCATCTCCTGTAACAATGGTTTGTAGAACTTCTCTCTCGTTGCAAGGCAGAGCTCCAAAAGTGCTTGACAACAGATGACTCGTTGCTGCTTTTGGACTGAGGAAAGAAGTCTAGGCACCCTCTTGCACTAACCTTATTCATGTTTAAATGTTCATGAATAATTTGAAGGACTGATGTTTAGAAAGGCTCAATCTTGCTGCTATATCTGTAACTTTGAGCCGCCGGTCTTCTATAATTTCTACTTCCACAAGAGCGATGTTTTCAGGAGTGAGCATCTCCAAAGGCCGACCTGCACGCTCTTCGTCTTCAATGGTTTCTCGATCCATTCGAAAAATTTGGTCCATTCTTTTACGGTAGAATATGAGGGGGGTGCTTCCCCGTATACACCGTCCAATCACTGTTTAATTTAATTTGGAGTAAACCCTTCTTTTGTGAAGAACTCCATTTTGAACCTGTCACAATCTTCTACACATAACCTTCTTTATGCAACGATATCTGAACAACTGAATACAGCGGAAAGACATTACGAAATACATTATTTTCATAGCCTTTAGAAAAATCGGAGAAGCAGGCGAACCTCAGCCTAATAAGTAGAAACATGCATTCTGTTGCCAGGGAAACTAGTTCACGTTTTCGGCTTTCCTATTTGAAAGCTCCTTCCGGAACAAATACTTGCCTTCAGTTTGATTCTAATATCTCATTAAACATACAGTGGAAATTTGTATCCTATTTATTTGTCTTATAATGTTTTGTTTGTGCCTATACATTCAAGAACAGTTGTTGACTTCATTTATTAGTGCGAAAGCCAACCCGACTTCTTTTGTAACAGTACCAAGATAGTGGTATCTCTATAGAAGAAATTGCAAAGCCGGTTACAAAGCCGGACCTCGTTTTTTGACAAGATAGTGTCCCCTATCAGACATGCAATAGGTGCTCTGAATGATATCAGTAAACACTATCGTATTCATTGTTACAAGAAATGTTATATACCGTGAATAACCGCAAATATTTATGAAATGGAAGGTAAATTCACAGAATTTACGTTTAAACAAGGGTTCATAATTGGAACTCATATACAGAAGTTAATGACTTTTTATTTCTTGAAATAAGTTACATTTGTTTTTCGAATGGAACAACATCTATAGTCATCAATTAAATAAAACTATAGTAAAATGGAATCAATGGCATTTCTGCAGAATTCTAATGCAAGTAGTTTACAAGCTATAGTAATGTGAAAAACTTAACTACCTGCAGTTTTCTACTCCATTTAACTGATTACTCTAATTTTGTTCCCTTAATATCACACAGTTATGTCATATAATTAATTGATACGGTCATAATTTGAATTTTATCTTCTTTTGTAAAGCTACTCTACTAGGTGAGAAATTCGCTTAGTTTACGCAGCCCCTGCGTGACGGATTTCCAATTTCCTAAGATGTAGCAACAGCCCCAATAACATTCAATTATTGCACTAATTATAATATTATATTTCAATTCTCTAAATAAATGGTACATTTGTTTGTTCTTAGCGCATTAGTGTAGTAAGCACTTAATTTATTTTGTTTCTGTAGCAACCATGCTCGTGAACAATTGAAAAATCGCTCTATCGGCCGCAATTTTTTTTATCTCAACGTATCTTGCATATTCCTTTAAAATTAACTCATAAAAGTTGTTCTGGAAATTCAGGGCATTGGAGCCCTTAGGAGTGGAGGTATACCTGAAAAACAAGGGGGGAGGGGTGAAAGCAAAATTTAATAATCGCTCTGGCGGCCGCAATTTTGAATGTTTTTATATCAAATTCATTATATTTCATTGAAATAAAATAAGAAAATTAGTTTATGAAAATCATTGAAATCGAAACATTAGGAGGGAGGGTTTACCTGAAACCCTAAACTTTAAAATCGTTCTAGCAGCATTAATATCTTTTTTTCGTAACGAAACTCCCTATATACTATTTAAATAAAATAAAGAATATATTTTATAAAAATCAGGTAAACCGGATCATTAGGAGTGGGGGTATATCTGAAACTCAAAATTTAAAAATCGCTCCAGCGGCATCAATATTTGTTTCTTCACAACAAAATTCGTCGATCCAGGTGGTGTAGTGGTAACCATACTTGCCCCCTAAGGCCAAGACCGATGGATTTTTTCGGACGTAAAAATCCCAAGTATAGTATCCCACGGAAGGGAAGTAGAGCCCTAGGTCCCGTGTCGTACATTTACGGCACGATAAAGAACCTCAAGCCTGAATGAAGAGGTCTCTGAGCAAAATTTGTCGGCCGTTTCATGCCCTCAATTGAATGAGACACTGATGACCTGAGATATTAAAGAGCGTCCGTAAATAAAACATATAATATAACAAAAAATTTTGGAATACATCATTTAAACAAAATAAGAAAAATGGTATCCGAAATATTGGACTAATGGGACTGTTCGTATACTTGAAAACCGAAATTTAAAAAGCGCTCGAGTTTAACTTTCTCTATATTGCTTTAAAATAAAAGGACAAATTAATTCAGCATATAAACTGTGTTTATAACGTTACGTATGTTTTGTATTTAACAAAAGTATCGTCTTGAAGATGGCAAACACTGCCACGGGTGGCCGAGGTCGTTAAGGCGCGAACTCTTGAGCGGGAGGTCTAGAGTTTGAATCCTACCAGGACCGTCCTTCCTGACTGAGGTTTTTTCCAAGTTTTCCTCAGTCCTCAAAAATGGCAAATGCCGGGGAGGTACCTTAAACTTAGGGCAGGAACGTTTCCTTCCTTAAAAAAAATGTTTTCCCAATTCATCTCAATGTATCATCAGTATTGACCGCCTATGAGATCTCAGTAGTAAAAACGAACGTTAAACACTATTAAAAAAAATAGCAAATTTGAAATGTTAATCTAATGTGTCTTTGAGAATTATATTTGAGCGCTCTGTAAAAACCTTCTGTAAAATTTTATATTATTGTTTTACTACAATAACATTTAAATTAAATTTCAAAGTAAATGAAGATGGGTGTAGTTTTCGATTTTTTTATTTGCTTTAGAACCTCAAGCCTGAAAGAGAGGCCTCTGAGCAAAATTTGTCGGCCGTTTCACGCCCTGAGTTGAATGGGACGCTGATGACCTGAGCTGTTAAAGAGCATCCATAAATATATCAATCAAAAAAAAATTGTATATTGTAAATATTTCGAATAGTAACATGTTTTTGTTTTATTGAAACATATGAACGTCTTAAATGCATAATGTGATTCGAAACTCTCTGTTTTATTGAATGTAAAGATGATACCAAGGACTCAGTTCATAAACATGATTACATTTAAAAATGTTTAAAAATACCCACACAGTATAGCTTTGTCTATCAGTGGTAATATATTTAATTTATTAATAGTATACCTTTAATCTTTGTGATTTAATCTCAATTGTAATAATACTTCTAAAAATGTGGTTTCTATTTTATAAAGCTTGCAGTTGCAAGAAATCTAATTTTGTTCCCCTAATACTGTAATGCCATAACGTATTTCGTTTCATTAATAAGACCTAATTTGGATTTTATATTCATTTTTATTAAAAGTTATTCAACTCGGTGAGGAATTCGCTTAGCTCCTGTTTAGTGACTTGTTATTTTCGCTTTCGTCATTGTGTAACAAATGCAATTAAAAAAGCATATAGCTATGTATGTACTGATACAGAATTTAAGTTGATACATTTTCGCCTTTTTATCGTTTTGTGATGAATCGGTAAGCCAACTAACACAGAAAACTGTGACCTGAACAAGGCCGGCCATGTAATTATATCAGTTACCGCAATATGTGCAGAAAAGTAACGGAACTTTTTCTCCTTGTGGCTCTTAGTGAATGAGTTTCCACGCCAGCTCACCTTCACCGTTCCGTATACACGACCCGCAATCTCTTTCCACATCTGCAACGGAAACTGACTTTCGAAACTCACGAGACAGCTCTCTAAAACTGCCGTGTCATGGGGCATCGGCCTGGAGCTAACGTTTTACCTGATATTTTCTATAAAACATAGCGGGTTTTAAAATTACAAAAGATTCAAAAGAAGAACAAAACAACTAATGGCTCAATTTTGCAGGGTTTTTAAATCGATATATGCCGAGTTTCTTGGAGAAAAAACAAAATTTGCGGCCCCTAAAGCATTAAGACTCTCTCTCTCTCTCTCTCTCTCTCTCGCGCGCGCACACACACACACACACACATTCATTTTTAATTGCCATTTTTGGTGCTTAGTAAGTACGATCGATGGAATTTTGAAGAAAATTTTCAAAATTTTGGAATTGTTATTATTGTGGGGACGTTTAATATGGGCGGAGATTAATTTTATTTATTTAATCAGATGATTAGATGTTTTTCTTGTCTTGCCTCGGCTCTTGAAATCAGGAGTTCGATATTTCCTAGTTCTCTGGTTCCAATGCAGAGGATAGGAATCTTAGGGGAATGTGGACTGTTTTGATGACATAATGTCATTAGGGAAGGAAGAGAATTCGTCACCAGAATAATACAATTCGGCTCGAGTTGGACTTTTGATTTATTTGCCAATTGAAGGATTTAGGAATATGCTGTGCGTCTGTCGTGTGGTTATAATTCTGGTTGTATATGTACTGTATGATTTACCCTCGGGTTATAATTCACTGCCTTCACTCTAGATCTATGGACACAATATACTCACTTTAACTTCGATCCTTCAGTTATAACTTCACACAATTTTGAAATCGATAGCCACCTATAGCACTTTATAATAACAATAATCACTTTTCCGTAGACTCTATGGCAATATTAAATGAACGGCTATAGCCTTAGCGATAATTCAGTGTTACTCGCATTACTGACCCTCTCTGGTTACTCTTACACTTCTGACTGATTCTGCTCTTCCTGCCCTAACATACTTCGTATATTTGATATTAAATCCATTATGTGGATTCGCCCCGCCCCTCGCGAAACTTTATTTCCTTTAAATATTATTGAACTTGGTTCGCTTCTCGTTCCTATTGAACCACAATAAATATCGTTTATGTTATATGCTCATTTCTATTCTTTAGGTTTTGAAATACATTTATTAGTTGAACCAACTCACTTACTTTCTATAATAAATATTCCCACGTCGCGACTTTTGAATATGACAGATTCCGTTCACACACTGAAGGTTTGCGATAAGGCACGATTCTGCCGCATGAGTGGTATTCCTTTGAAACTGTTGGAAATAGCTAAAATCTTGATTTCTTGTAAGACACGTGTTTCTGCATATTGTGTGTCATTTGATGGCAAGTTCCTTTACCGATCGAACTCATATTTCTTGGTTTTCCATGTCGAGGCAATAAAAACATTTGCCGCCTGATGTCGGCAACCCTTTTTGGATGTCTAGCAATGAGAGGAAGGGGTTGCCCCTCTTTAACAAAAGAAGAGAACCTTTAGAGGCAAATCGTATCGTCCCAAGACTTTTCTACAGGCCAGTATGTCCGTCCCTCTCACAAAAATATAACAAAGATAACACTCATCATAGTATTACAAAAAGACATATATACACTAGCAATTATAGCATTATTCCTGCTCATAATTGTAATATTTATACCCTTGATTATTATATCATTCTTGATCTTGCTAAACCATACCTGAAATTAAATTGTAATATATATATATAGTATTAGTAATGCCATCAGAATAATTATTATTAAAATAGGGAATTTTGAGACAACAATTCCGACTTCAAATCCTTTCATTGGTACAATCGCAATAGCTGCATTTCTTCGGAATTCGCTAAAAAGCAGTAAGTTCTATAAATTCACATTTGTGGAGCAGAATTATTACTTTACTTTGTCTCAGGTAAGATGGTTTTAATAAACTTGAGTTCATCGCGCTCCCTCGCCGCCACGGGTGGCCGAGGTTGTTAAGGCGTGGACTCGTGAGCGGAAGGTCTGGGGTTCGATTCCCGCCAGGACCGTCCTCCCTGACTGGAGTTTTTTTCCAGGTTTTCCTCAGTCCTCATAACTGGAAAATGCCGGGGAGATACCCTCAACTTAGGCCTGGAACGCTTCCTTCCTTAAAAAAAAATATCCTTTCACAATATATCATTTCATGTCATGTATCATCAATGTCCACCGCCTGTGGTGCCTCAGTAGTAAAAACGGGCGTTAAACACTACTAAAAAACCACTTTCCCGTCAGGCAAATTTTAACTTTCGAGTTACAAAATTCTAAAGGTGTTTACTTTCAGAAACTTGAAACACAGGCGAAGATGCAATAATTAGTGACGCGTTACAAACAAAATGACATACTATCTGGAACTTAGGAGAGTAGATAAGAAAAGTGAGATGCTCAGCGACATCATCTTACAACTTTATGATCGACATGCTCCCATTAAAACAAAGAAATGACAATCGAAAGTTGTAACTTAATGACTGAAAGAAACCTAGCTCATCGTAAATATGTAAAATAACAAAGTGACACAAATCTACAAGAATAAAAAGGATTACGAAACAAGGCAAACTAAACAATGCCAAGTTGAGACATGCACTTAAACTAATAGATCCCAATACAGGAGCCGCGTCCACAAAGTAAGGCTCCCTGAGGCCGTTTACAGAAAGAAAACACATTTTCATGGAAAAAGTTTATTGGAACAGACATAGAAAAGGTTGAGCAATTGCAACAAATATTCCACCGGAATTAAGACATTTGTCGTACCGTGGAACAAAATTTTTGCCATAGAAATATGCCGCGTGGGATCGGAACCACTGTGTGATAGCTGTTTGCATCTCTCCGTCACAGTGAAAATGCTTACCAGACAGAAATTAGAAATTTCTTGAGGTGTAAGAACAGGTGTGATCGCTGGGAGCAAGATCTGGGCTGTAGAGTGGATGCGGAAACAATTTCCAGTGGAACTGCTGCAGAAGAGCTGTTGTGCAGTTTGTGGCCAAGCAAGACAACACCAGCACTAAACGCCCCCGCCGATGGTTTCGAATGGCCCTCGCAATTTCTGGAGTTTTTCCGCAGTTATGCCGAGCGTTCTCTGATAGAATGTCCTGTCTGTCCCAGAACGCCATGCACATCACTTTCTGCTTGAATTTCATCTTGCAAGGAGATGCAGTGCGACATTGCATTGACTGCTGCTTGGTTTCTGGGGTAAAGTGTGCAACCCGCGTTTCATCGCCTGTGATGATGCGATCCAGAAACTCCTCACCATCATCATGGTACAGCCGCAGAAATGTCGATGTTGATCACATGCGCTTAATTTCCTGAACAATAGGCGCTCCTTGATAATTTCGTGCAACAAGAAACGGGAAATTAGCGAAAAATGGATGCTAAGTTCCATAATTGTAAAGGGGCAATTCTTCACAATTCGCTCCTGCACCTGGTTCTCAAAGTCGTCCGTAACGATAGATGGCCTGCTCAAAATGCACATGTTGCCGACCTTCTGAAAATGGTTGGCATCAGCTACGCTGGCATCACCATCTGCTTACTCATGACGTCCGGCCAACATACCCGACATACTACCGATGGATTTCTATCAGTGCTATGCTCTGAGCGCTGAAAAAGGCATCAAACATCCCCACAGTTAGCGGGGGATGGGAGAAGAGCCGCCATCTTAAACTGCTACCGTACCATTGTGAACATTCGATTGCAGCAACATTACTCTGTCAGGCATGCGCAATAGTCTCTCACAATGCATGGTCTGACATCTGTTGGCCGTGAGGGAAACTTGCTTTGTGCACACCTTCGTATCATCCCCAGAAATGTGAAAAAATCTCAAGAACATGGGTTATGGAAAGACAAAAGAACAGGTAGAAATAATTTGCGTCTCTCTTGAAAAAACAAACTAACACTTTATCACTTGCAGACTTACTACCTCAAGAGGTGATGGATCAACCAGAAAGCGATTCGAATGAACCAACTCCAACGCTTGACAAAATTTTCTTCACTTACATTATTTCCAGTGACGTAAAAATGCGTTAAGACAAATTAACTCAAAACTACAGGAATAACAAGATCAGCACAATTCTCATGAACAAAATCATTGACATTATGTGCCAACTCTAACGCACATAATTTATGCATCCTTAATAACAGCGACATATTCTGTTCTCTTGCAAATGGCTTTTATACGGTCCATAGCAAAAGTCACTTCAAACTCCACTCCTCAAGATTGCAGACTTATCAGCATCAAAAGCGCTGGAGCGGATCGTTGGCAAGCAACTGACTATCTTGAACGAGCACAAATTACCAGACACTTGAGCATTCTGGGCAGGTTATAGCATGGCAACTTGCCTTGCTTAGCGTTATTGAGGACATCAATGAGGTTATGGATGTGAGTGAAATGACAGTCCTAACTCTTATTGACTTCTCTAGAGCGTTTGACTCAGTAAATGTGAGTAAACTACTTTCAAAACTTAAGTCACTGCATTTATCTGACAACTCCGTCCAGTGGTTTTATTCCTATCTCTCCGGCCGGCTACAGTGTAGGAGATCGCTTTTCACTTGGAGGTCAGTACAGTGTGAAATGTCACAAGAGTCAGTGCTGGGACCAATATTATGTTCTATTTATGTAAATGACGTCATGAAGCACATTTGGCATTGCAGATACACAGATATATATCAGAAATAGGTAGGTGCTGAACACACTTTATTAAATCATAGGCGAACTTTATTTACAAACAATAACTATTATTTACATTCTTAATGGACGCTCATCAAGATGGGTACCTCGTAGCAGTAAGCGGCACGTCCACTCTCCTCAAACTCACACGCTCGACTCTCGAAATTCGTTAAAGAACGTTATCTAATCCAAATGCAGCGCATGCACAGACCCCAATTTTCTTTATGTAATTTTTTCCAACTGTAACTTCTACTTCTTAACGAACTTAATGCTTCAATACATTTCCCCAAAACCCTCATATGCAGAAGAACTACAACTTTATACGCACTCACGATCGGACTTTCTCATCAACTCCATAGGTGAACTAGACTCAATATCAACATGGGCCAAACAAAACGACTTTATCATAAATCTGGGAAAGTGGTAGACAATCATAATGGGGCATAATCGATTATTAAATAAAATTAGTCTAACAGAGCCCATTTCCGTGAAACTTCCTTCCTTCCTTCCTTCCTTCTTTCTTTCATTACTTATTTTCTTATGTTTAAATTCATGTTTATACTTGTAAAATTTTAGTGAATTAGAACATTATAAGGCGAATTCAGGAGCTAAGAGCAAATGAAACACTCCGTTGCCTTCCAATTGAAATATGTTTGAATATGTACAAGACCGTTCCAATTCTGGAAATTTTAGAAATATTGTGAACTTTATATCAAAGCAGTAAAGAAAAGCAAATACTCCCTCCTGATTTTAATCACACTATTCCACAAACTGCACTGATGATGCGAAAGGTAAGCATATCGGCCGGTGTTATCTGCCTGCTCGTCGATAGAAAGCGCACATTAGCGATTCATTTGTTGGGCGGTAATTCGCTTATCGCCCGGGAGATTGCAGAAAGGAAGGCGAGTGATCTCGCTCAGGAAATGAAAACGGAAACTTAATACCATTGTCATTCGCAGCAGCAGGGTGGTCCGTAAGTCCTGTATTCTTTTATGAAGAACCAAAGCCCTAGCCAAGGATTCGATGCTGATAGATTGAATTTTTCGAACGACGAAATTTCAAAAACGTGTTTCATTTTGTGGGGGGTATAAAATAGAACATATTTTAATGTGTACATCACTTGCATGCATTCCTTTAGTTCCTGACCAATACACTAACCTCCACATTCATCACCTGGCCACGTCAGCATGGTCGATTAAGCCTTTTTTGTCATTGGTTCAAGCTCATCGAATGTTAACAAAACCGTTGTTTTGGCCATACTGGAAGACCTTTGGGTTGGTTGTATACATGTTTCAGCTCTTCACTGTAAATTACTAGGCCCCGGTCTCCTTCATCGCGTGTACCCAATGATCCAGGTAGAATGTAGTTATTAAACATTTTATGGTAAGAGGTGGATTGTTCAGAAATGATTTACAACGGCGATTTTTTTATGAATGTCGTGCAATCTATCGGTACATGCATGGATTGATACTAGTAGGCCGTGCAGAACGGTAAATGGCGTTTGTAAGCAGAGAGTCAAGTAGAGAAAGACGTTGACAAAAGGAAGGCGACTGTCCTAGACAAAGATGGAATGTGTGGTTGTTGTGGAAGGAAGGCGTCAAAACTGCAGAATGTGGTCAAGAAGCTCCTGCATAGAAACTGAGTCAGTGAGTTCGCCAACGCCAGGGGATTTGCGGGCAATAATGTGAGTACTAGTCATCCGTCAAAATCGCAGTCTCCCAGAAATTTTGTTGTTGTGTCTGAATTGATTATGGCTGATAGGCACATACATTTTTTTGATGAACTGAAATGTCATACAAGTCGCGGCCGCACAACCCTACACGCCATTATTCACCACGATTTGGGTATGAAAATGTGTGAGCACATTGGGTTCCGCAGGACTTGACAGAGGCCCAGAAATACAAAAGGGCCGAAGTCTGTCGTCAACTACAGGAAATGCATATTGACGATCCGAATTTTTGGAGAAGCTGGTGACTGGTGACGGTCATGGTGTCACTACCATACATCATAGAAGAAAAGTCAATCCATGCTCGGGTGATGGATAATTTTTTAAAACGGTGTCAAAAATGTGTGATCAACTCAATGACCCTTTTCTGCTTCTTCTTTCATAAAATTGGTAAACAAAAAATTTAAAATAGTTAAGTAACTGATGTATGGTTGTGTCAGCGCCACTCTACGATACCCACTGATAGCTCTGACACCTATAGGCAAAAACACCGCAAGTTGGTTCAGAGTTAATTGGATCGCTCTGTATAAATCCTATAGCCGTAATTACTGACCTACTTATTCAATATCCTAACCATGTATACCTCTAGTATTTCGCATAAAGTTTTATTATTGTCAGTTTCCTTGATGATTTCGTAATTCCATTCTAATTTTACTAAACACGCAAGCAAAGTTTTCAAACAAACTTCTAAAAATTAATTAGAGAAACACATGTTTAAATAAAAGTTCCAAAGTACATATTGATACAGTTTAATTTTTGACAGCGTGTAATTATGGATTGAAGAATTGTGCAAAATCAGAATAAGCTTTCTAACAAACTTTTGTTTCGCAGGATTAGAAATACTAACAAAGTGTTGCTTGTTAGAGAAAACAAAATGGAAATACAAGATTATATTGTTTATTAATCAATGTTTCCATGCTTATTTCAACACTCAGTACCTAGTGTTTCCTCCAGTTCTTTAAAACACTTCACTAATTTAATTTCAAGAACTAACAAACTCTAGAAGGCCTTTATTCTAGTTTTAAACAGTATTTCAAAACATAACATCTGACTGTCAAAAATTACATTATATTAATGTCTATTTTGGGGGTTTGATTTAAACATTTGTTCCTCTATTTTTTTATCGATGTTTACTATGAAAAATTGTATTATAATGTATTATAATTTGTTTAAGATCATTATTACGAAACTTATTATTATTATTATTATTATTATTATTATTATCATCATTATTATTATATTTTACTGTAACTGGTAAATTTACTAGAATAACGTTCTGGTTTTATCAATTGAGGAAAGTAGAGTTTAATGCAATTTGATTTACCGTCCCTCTGACCATGTTAAGTGACCTCTGTGGCAGCAGCCGCATTTTGACAAACCCCTATTAAAGCGTGTGTAAAGTACTGCTTTCCTGACATCGATTTGGAGTTATTTCACAGTTGCGGATTGTTAAGAATGGAAGTAGAACCACAGAGTATGGTGGAATCAAGGGTAGAACATTAATTCTGAACGAGTAATAGTCTCATTACAGTAGTTCTTGTCACTAGCATTTGAATGTATGTGGAATGTTAACACTGTAACTTGCCGGTCCGCTCTTGAGTTATATGGACTTTACTGGCTGCAGGAAGTTAGACGAGGAAGGGTGGCACAATATAGTTCGGTAACGTGAATCGATTTCCTGGGTACAGACGTGCATTGTGTATTCCGGTGCAAGTGGGTGTTACAGCCTGCCGAGAGATGATGTTATGAAGATGATGGAAGTAACGATAGAAGCGCAGCTGCATCGTCCCATGAGTTACATAAAAGGATGGCAAACATGAACTCCCTTTCAACCATTCGGCTCCTCGATAATCTAGTCTTAAAATCTAAGTAGTGGATATTATTTTCTTGCAAAAGTAGAACTCTATGAAATTAATTTTAGAAAACAATAGTTACTTTACTTAAAACACTCCAATACCAACATTTCAAAATATTTCACTTCAAATTGAAAAAGCCTAGAGTTTTGCATATATACGAGGGTAGGTCCATAAGTTTCCGGCCTAACCATTTTCTAGGTATAATAAAGACAAAATCTATATTTTACTTTTCAGTATAGTTACCCTTTATTGCAATACACTTCTCACACCTGTGAATTAACATTTCAACCCCCCCCCCCAATAGTCAGGAGTCTTGTCTGCAAAATGGGCATAAACAGCATCCATCACTTCTTCATTACACTTAAATTTCCTTCCTCGAAGGTCCTTCTTGTATGAAAAGAGGAAATAGTCACTGGGAGCTAGATCTGGGCTGTAGGGTGGATGGTCGATCTCCTTGAAGATCGACAGCTCTTCACAGCTTCCTTTGCAACAAGAACTGTGTGCACAGGCGAGTTGTCATGAAGAAGGCTCACACCACCACTCAGCTTTCCTCGCCTTTTCTCTTTGATGGAAGCACGTAGTCTGTGAAGTAGGCCAGCATAGCACTCCCCATTTACTGTGGTGTTCCTCTCCTTGAAGTAAATGGAGAGTATTCCTTCACAGTCCCAAAAGATTGTGGCCATGATCTTCTCGATTTACTGAGTGACCTTGGCCTTTAGAGGCGGTGCTTCGCCAGATTGATTCTCTTCTGGACAAGGGATCATAGTAGAGGACCATAGTTTCATCTCCTGTAACAATGGTTTGCAGAACTCTCTCTGCCGTTGCCATGGCAGAGCTCCAAAAATGCCTGACAACAGATGACTCGGTGCTGCTTTTGGACTGAGGAAAGAAGTCTAGGCACCCATCTTGCACTAACCTTATTCATGTTTAAATATTCATGAATAATTCGAATGACTGTTGTTTTAGAAAGGCCCAATCTTGCTATTTCTGTAACTTTCAGCCGCCGGTCTTCCATAATTTCTCCTTCCACAAGAGCGATGTTTTTAAGGAGGGACGTGCACCTCCAAAAACCGAGCTGTACGCTCTTCGTCTTCACGACCCATTTGAAAAAGGTTTGCTCATTCTTTTACGCTAGAATATGAGAGGGTTGCTTCCCCATATACACCGTCCAATCGCTGTTTAATTTCATTTGGAGTAAGTCCTTTTGTGAAGAACCTAATAACATGTCGATACTCCATTTTGAACATGTCACAATCTTTTACTCATAGCCTTCTTTATGCAGCTATATCTGAACAACTGAACACAGCGGAGCGGAAGTTGACAGTCACTAACCGCCACGGGTGGCCGAGGTCGTTAAGGCGCGGACTCTTAAGCGGTAGGTCTGGGGTTCGATTCCCACCAGGATCGTCCTCCCTGACTGAGGTTCTTCCCAGATTTTCCTCAGTCCTCATAACTGGCAAATGCCGGGGAGGTACCCTAAACTTAGATCTGGAATGTTTCCTTCCTTAAATAAATCCTTTCCCAATATATCATTTCATCTCATGTATCATCAGTGTTCGCCGCCTGTAGTGCCTCAGTAGTAAAAACGGGCGTTAAACACTACTCAACATGTATTCATCTTAGACGGTTTTAAAGCGACCTTCTGCATTTCTGTGGTTGTACATCTATTCAAGATGGTGAGCACTCAGGGTGTCGCAAACTGCTACAACAGACAAGCTTGTGACAAAAATTCACAATTCCGCATTCAAATGATGACCAGTTGAATGTAGGCGAGTTGTCTGTCATTGCCTTGTCCAGTAAATTTTACACAAAATATTGAAAATGAGAAAGCTTTCCGTACGAAAGGTGCCGCGTTTTTTAACAAAGTGCCAAAAACGAATTCGAACGAACATTTCGCAAGAATATTTAGACTTGTTTAAACGCAAATCCAGTGAGAGTTTCTCCGATGTTTCATAACATTAGATAAAACATGGCTTCATCACTACACGCCAGAGATGAAGGATCAATCCAAACAGTGGGCGGTTACAATGAAAGTTCACCAAAGCAAAGCAAAAACGCACCCATCTACACAGGAAAAGTCATGGCTATGTTTTTCTGGAATTCTTATAGTATAAGCAAAATGGTCACCTGGGAATATTACGCTTCACTACTGGACCAACTGAAGGATGCTATTCAGGCTAAAAGTCCACGCCTTGCGATAAAGAAAGTTCTCTTTTAATATGATAATGCGCCTTCGCACTCCTGGGATTGTTGCTGCAAAACTGCATTACCTTCACTTCCAAGTGTTTCCACATTCGCCATATTCGCTGTATTTGGCTCCCAGTGATTTATTTTTGGTCTTTAACCTGACGAAATGTTGAGTGAACGAAGATGCACAACAAATGATGAGGTTGACGCTGAAACAGACACTTATTTTTCACATTTGGACAAATCTTATTTTACTGAAGGCATTAAAAAGTTGGAAAGTGAATAAGTTGAAAAATTAGAAAAAAAAAAGCATTTCTCTTATATTTTAATTTTCTTTTTCAGGCCGAGAATTTTTGAACGCCCTAGGTATTTGAAAGTATTTCGGAATGTAATCGATTGTTTACGAAAAATATATAAATATAACACAAAAATGTAATCATGGCGTTGTGCTCCTTGTCCGACTGTACCGCGAGGAGGTCAGATTTGACCGTTATCCGTACCACTAGCGCATCACGGTGCATTGCCCAGTTATACGTTTTATGATAACTTGAAGATGTGGCAAGACACTTAACTTTAATGACTGCTACTGCAGGTATAAAGACGGCAGGTTGGCGTATGACGTCACTAGAATAACAGAATGTATAGAATGCTTAAAAGAATGCCACACTCTTTCTAGAGAAGTTAAATAGAGCGGCTACTATTTTAAAGAAAGGGAGTGTCTTTCATTTTATCTGACAAATTTTGCGAATATTGGCACTCCCAACAGAATTGAAAATAGCTGTTTGAATTACTCCAGCGAAACATGTGAAATACGAGGGTAGCTATTTGATTCTACTTCTTTCCGAAGTGGTCTCCCCTCTCTCGATACAAAGAACCAATCATGGAAGCAAAACGCCACACTTCTTTAGAAATGGCACCAAACTGCTCTTCGTAGTACGCAATTGTTCTTCGGACTCATCCTTTCAGTTTTTCGTTTCTAGTTGGAAACAGGAAATAGTCACGGAGAGCCAAATCTGGACTGTACGGTGGATGGTTTACAAGTGTCGCTCCTGTTCTTGCAGAAACTCCATTGTTTTCAAAATGGTGTGCGCAGAGCTTATGTCATGTTGAAGTAACACTCCTCATTTTGCTTTTCTGCCTGTTGGAATGCTAAAGATATACGGCTGTGTGCCATTTGGCTGTTCTTTGTTTCTGAAGTGAAAGAGTTACATAATCGCACTTGCTAAGAAGAAACTGGAAACCACCTCCGACCTGCACTTGCCTAATCTTCGCTGGGGGTCGTTATTTGGAAGACTGTGGAAGACCCAGATCGTCGACAGCCTCTATGATTCCTAGCCGTATTGCTAAAACAGGTTTCGCCAATTGTAAACATGCGAGGGTTACTATGAAAGTTTTGAAACACCTCAAATTGAAAGTAGGTAGACGCACTCAGACTTTGCATATTTTCAAAGTAGTCTCCACCACACTCTATACATTTCCTCGTCCTCAAAAATCTCTCATCAAAGACCATTTTCATATGTAGCCATAGCCTCTTCATACGTGGAAATTCGCTTTCCTCCCATGCAATTTTTTTACCATAATAATCGCACGGAGTCAGCCCAGGACTGTAGGGAGGATGAATGATTCCGACCTCTGTGGACTCCAGAAACTGGATAGTGATATTAGCTGTGTGAGCGGAGGCTTTGTCTTGGTGAAGAGGATCCCTCTCAGTCCTGTCTTTGAACGACGTTCTCAGAGCTTGTCGAAAACTTTCGGCAGGCAGACAGTGGTGTGCCACTGAGCAATAACCGTCCTCTGTAGCCACCATTTTCTTCTCAACGCTTCAGTGTCTTCCAGATGTATTGGCGGATATCTACCATGACAGATGGATAGGTAGGGGAGGACCTGTTCCATGGCCTGCACGTTCCCTCGACCTTAGTATTTTCATTGTGGAGCCACCTAAAAACTATTGGTTTATGCAGCAGACATTACTAATGCAGAAACACTTCATCAAGTATGCAAAACCGCTCGACACTGTGTGAGATTGTTTGAAAGGGTGTGATAGTTCATGATTGACCAGTATCTGCGTATGTGGAAGCGAGAGGAGGACATTTTGAACGTTTACTATGTTTTTTTTAAGTTGATATTTGTGCTTATTAGGTTCTGTTTCTTGTTTTGGTAAAATTTCATTAATAATTAAAAAACTAAGGATTTCCGGACATAAGTTAATGTGAACTTTTTGTTCCTGTTTTGGTGTAAGGAGCCCGCCACTAAAGTTTGTAAAGTATTTCTGAAACAGCATATATAGAATGTAAAACATCTTTTGGGACACGGAATAGCATGTGAAGAACAATATTCTGCTATATTTTGTTGAAACTAAAAGTTTGGAGAGCACTAGAAACTTTAAATGTTGCTGCAGGCTGGAGATGAGAAAGGCGACTTGAATGACATTTCAAATATTTAATGACTAATACAAGTATTGCTGCCTCTCCCACATTTCTGCACACAGAGCAGTCTGAATGCTCTAAGACACCGTTATTTTATTTCGGAACACTGGAAAGTCCAGCTAAGTAGGAAAGTGGGCGAGGAAATTACTTCTGTCATCAATGCTTTGGCAAGATTCACCAGCTTGTTAGCAAGTGATATGTTCTCGTCCAGTTCGAATGGGGAACAGAGCTATTCCTCCGTTATGATGCATATTGGTGATCCGCCATTCACTACCGACATAGATGCACTGGCATAAATTAGCCAGGTTAAAGAAATTTCTTATTTCTGGCTTTCAAAATAAAAATGGGTTGTGTTCATAAATAAACCCTTTCTCAGATATTTGTTCTTAAAGATACGTTTATATAAAATTTCATCACACTATTTTAAGATTAAGAAGGTATATCGCTCTACCTTAAACTGTGTGATTACCCATCTGCAGAGGCGGCTAGGCTGCTGTTAGATTAGGTCAACCTACCAGTGATACTGGTAGTCTTGCGCTAGTAAGTAACTTTTCTACTTTCATCCTGTAATGGGGGAAAGAAATCCTCATTGTAAATTTATTGAAATGCTTAAAAAAAAAAAAATACAAAATACAAAAGGAGTCTCCGCCTATCAGGTCCAGGCCTTTTTAAGTGTAAAAACCTTTTTATTATAAGAAATGTGTCTATATTCCGCACACTTTTGTTAGTACAAATTTTTCATGGATAAATGATTGCATATTCCCTAATTGGGTACTACATCAGCTGATTTATTGCTAACAGTACGCAGAGATTTATAATGTTTTTTAGCGAATTTCGAAGGGACTGAGATCGAGCGAATATGGCGGGTCTGGAAGAAGTCCCTATCCCCATCGCTGTAAAACACAGTTGACACTGTCCTCGCCTCATTAGTGTTAGTTTGGAGGTGTGACTGCACTAGTGCGGAGCGGATGTAACAGTCGTGTGGTCGTAACACACAGAAACAAGCAATCTTAGGCGCCAAAAGCAACTTTGTAGGAAGCATGTTAGTAATTAAACGAAAGCAATGTAATACGTAAAGGAAATGATAATTAAACGAGAAAAGACACGCACTTTTGACAATATAAGTGTTGCATGTATTCCGAACTGTATAAGTGAGATATTTCTTAATTTGAAATGGAGTTAGTGTCCCTTGCCTCATGCCAATCAGTACTAGAAGTATTACCAGTTCAAAACCATAGCTATTAAGTCCATGCGTTTCGTAAATACATACACAGTCATTTCCAGACATTTTAATAGTTTGCCCTGTGCGTTGTTCATAATTAATACATTTTTTTTTTTAAATTCCGGATGGGAGTCAATGACTGTGTTTTGTTGTTTATAAAAACAACACACAGATTCTGTCACTAGAGTTCACTTAAAGTACCCATGCCTTAACACCACTACTGTTACGTATGCTGTATTCATATGTCCTCCCACATTCCAGGCGTACGAACTGTTTTGATGTAATCATCACTAACAAAAAATAATACACCACTCTTGCAGCAGGATCAAATGTGTTTAGAATTTAATTGCATTTTGTAAGATTATATTGTGCTTGTTTTAAATCTTAAATGCAACAAGTTATATAAAATACATTTTATTTTGTCTGTATTGTAGCGTGGCATGTAGTTGAAGTGTGTTGTCTTTGACAGAAGTAAAACCTCTATGCATAGAACAGCGCACGACCCGATAGCATTTACATCTCCAGCATGTGTCCGACACTAAGGAGGCGAAGTTTCGGTAAGCAGCCGTTCTGTTTTCTCCGCTGCCGATCGTGAAAGCAGGCGTGACTTGTACCAGTGTGAACCTCGGTGTAACGTTAAGTTTCCTGTAGCTCTGTGTGTCGTGCATTCCTGTCGCGGAGAAAAGCTATTTTCACAGATGCATGTTGTTCATTCTTCGTGACCATTACTGACCACTGTCGCTCACTAACTGAACCCAGCGCTAAGGGTGGCCGAGGTTGTTAAGGTGCGGACTCGTGAGCGGGAGGTCTGCGGTTCGAATCCCACCAGAACCATCCTCCCTGATAAGATTTTTTCCAGTCCTCATAACGATAAATGCCGATGAGGTGCCTTAATCTTAAGCCTGGAACGTCTCCTTTCTAAAATAAAATATCCTTTCCCAAACCATTTCATCTCGTGTGTCATCAGTGTCCATCGCCTATGGTGTCTCTGTAGTAAAAATGGACGTTAAACACTATTTAAAAAACTGAACTTCGGGGCATGCTGAGACATACAGAATGTACAATCCACACTTACAATCATACTAGATTTTTCTTTTGTTTGCGATAAAAAATATAGTTGCCATGACTTAAGAATAGTCTTTAGTATTAAGATATGCACTTAAATACAAATATGCATTTTATGCATTATACAATATATATCGTGTGCATTATGATAGCATTATGATAGTGTTGCTACGTGACAGGTAAATCAACAATGAGCAAATGAAGCCAAGATTATCGTATGATATTCTGTAAACAGGTGTGACTCACATTACGTTATGTTAGCGTTGCTACAACAAAATGGAGCCAAGATTATCGTTTGAACAGCGGAAAGCAATTTTGAAGTGGTATTGGAAAACCGAGAATGCAGTTGAAGTTCAAAGACAATGGAGACGTATGTACAGAACAGAATCGCCAACGCGAGTAACAATTGCACGCATTCGAGACAAATTTGACTCATCGTACCTACGGTATGCGATTCACAAGGGCAGATCTGGGAGACCTCGCACAGCAACATGTCCAGCGTACTCTGCTATGATTTTGGAACGTTTTGAGCACTCATGAAGAGGTCCGATTGCTCTAACTCCGGATCTAACTCCGTTGCACTTCTATCTACGGGGAACTCTTAAGGATGTTGTATACCGTAGAAAATCAGCTACACTGACAGCACTTCGGGAAGAAATTGAAACGGCATGTGCAGCAATCGCTAAGGACACTTTCGCAAACGTTGCTCAATCAGTAGTTCAACGTACTCAGAAGTGTATCGGCGCCGATGGTGAGCTTTTTGAGCAACTGTTGTAACTGTAAAAGTCTAAGATGATTAGTACTTATCTTTTTCTGTGTGTATGCATTCAGTTTTGTTATGTTAACACAGATTTTTCTATGCTTAAAGTGTGTATACATTTTTGGTACCCTCTGTGTATATATAATGTCTAATAATTAATTTAATTAACTGCTTAAGAAATGTAAAACGCCCATACTTGGTAGGTTGATCCTCTTAAAGTAGATTGCTGTCAGCTGTATTAACCACATTTTATACTAATTTTTGTCTAATGATGTATAAGGGAGTTGCAAAACATTTTCATGCTTCTGGTAGGGACGAAGGTTCAGCTTTGACCTTGTTTTTTCTTCTATTTCTTTGAAAATAAAAAATAAAAGAAAAGAATAGCATCAAATTAAGAAATTGTTCGTTTTAGCAAATATTTAAATACTTTTGTTACTCTAATATAACTTTATGAATGCTGGTGCATTTAACTAATTAATTTGCATTCCTCTTAACTAAACTCAGCGAAATTTCAGACGAGGTTGCCACGGTACAGAAGCACTTAAGTAGATGGGATCATCTCGGTGAATGACGCCTGCCTCTTGCCCACAGTGCTTTCTGTCATTCAGAAAACAAAACAAACACATTTTTGCTAAAAGCTTTTTTTTTTTTTTTTTTTTTTTCGCGGCACTGGACGAAATGCGATGGCTTGAGACGCAGTTGTTTTTAGCTTCATGACATTCAGGGTTTGCATCCTCTAATTGTGACAACTATCACTGAAGTGAAGGCTCGGTTTTCTGGCTAAGCTGCCAGCTCTGCTCTTACAGTTCTCGCCTCATCTGACTGTTAATATCTTTTCGGCTTTGCTCTGGCAGAGATTGACAGCTATACACGTCAAATGGCATTCATTAGTATTACAGAATCGAATCAACTTTAAGTGCTCGTAATGTGATCATAATATTATTTATTGGACTTATTGGCTTATGTAAGGGCGCTATTTAACATCTGGTCATTGCCGTGAAATGGTCTTTCCTTTCAGGCTTGATGTTATTTTACTTGCCGTAAATCTACGACTCGGGACCAATAGTTTTACTCTCTGCACTGAAGTTTGTTGAAGAGGATGGCAGGGAATTTATGCGCGGAACTAAAGATTGGGTGCACATTTTGGCTGAGTGTACACAGAGAGAAAATGTAAAGATAAAACTTCTGTGTAAGTATTTTTGGCTTCTAATAGGGTAAGGCTGGATTTCCTAATAGTACTTAACGCCCGTTTTTATTGCTGGGGCACCACAGGTGATGGACACTGTTGATACATGAAATGAAATGATAAATTGGGAAAGGGGTTTTTGTACATATATTAAGGAAGGAAGTGTTCCAGGCCTAAGTTTAGTTTTCCTCCGCAGCATTTGACATTTATGAGACTGAAGAAAACCTGCAAAAAAAAAAAAAAAAAAAAAGACGTTTTTGATGGGAATTGAACTGCAGACCTCCCGCTCTGAGTCGTACCTTAACGACCCTGGCAACCCGTGATATTATAAGGCTGACATATTGAAAAGTAATTGTAAACAGACAAAACTCGTAAACCTGGGCGTTTTCCTCAATGAAATACATAGTTTTAGGGACAAGAAAATTCTGTGAACATTGTACATAAAGAATATGAAGAATTTATATAAAGTCAGAATTATTATATGTATGTCTGTATCATGTGTGTGTGTGAACGTGCATTCTTGTTAATTAGTTAAATGCTAAATTCAAAAATGAAGTATTTTACAAAAGAATGAGCGGTCTTACGACCCATGTATCTGTGATGTGCAATACATGTATACGTAACTTAATTGGAATAATAAATACTACTATTATTATTATTTTTCTACCGATGGAAACCATACTTAAGATTTTTACGCCCTAAAAATATCCATCGATCTTGACCGGGTTTGAATCCGGGATCTTGGGTATCCTTGGGTATCCTTACCATTAGGCCACCAGAACCGAGAAAAGAGAAGGCATTGTATATAAACCCTGGATATTTCTCTGCTATCATAACAACTTTCATGCTTGTGTATGCTTTCGATAAACGGTAAGTTTTAGAAAACACCGTGCTTTATACGTCAAAAGTATAAGTAAGCATGAACGTATAATAGGAATATGGGAAGCAGGGAAAACCTCTTTTATTTTATAATATTAATAAGAGTACTTCACTAATACACTAAAGCTGCAGTTTACATAATACACCTCAGCCTTCTATATAATCCGTAGATGCTCATAATCTTCAAACCCTCTCTCCCATTCCGGCAATAAAACCCATACTCTACATCGATGGCATGGTCCGTATATAATTTGAACACTTTCTTATTTCATTGCATGAATAAGTTAAAATCAATTTAATTAACACAATACATCTAAAATGCAACAGAAATCTTTATGCATGATTGGCGAACGCGACAATTAGTTAACTAGTGTCAATGTCAATTCTTGTGGTCTAGTGGTTACCATGTTTGTCTTGTAGACCCAAGAACGGCGGTTCAATCCCGACCAGACTTAAAAATCCTAAGTATGGCTTCCTTCGGAAGGGAAGTAAAGCCGTGGGTCCCGTGTCGTACATTTACGGCACGATAAAGCACCTCAAGCCTGAAAGAAGAGGCCTCTGAGCAAAATTTATCTGCCGTTTCACGTTCTGAATTGAATGGGACGCTGATGACCTGAGATGTTAAACAGCAACCATAAATAAACCAGAAAACAAAGGCAGGGTGTCAAACTGTGTTAAACAAAAATCTCAAGTAAGTGAGAGTGACAACAATTATATCAACTGCATGAGTTAATATAACAAGGAATATTAGCGGCGTACGAGCTTTATTGTTATTATCCCTATTATATATTATTATTATTATTATTAATAATAATAATAATAATAATAATAAAACATCGCTACTGTGCACTTATTGTGCAGCATAGTTGAGTAAAGTTATAGTTGCGTCACTTGTCTCTTAGGTTTTTGGTTTTACACAGTCTGACACTCTGTCAGTTACATCTTTCGATTTATCAGGTTGGCATTAATTCTATTGCATAAAACCAGTCTTCTCCGGTCAATTATACCATTGAATGAATAATTTATCATAAACCAATAAATCGAAAATGAATTGTTATTTTATAATATTAATACTAAACTTAAATAAAATATTGTAGATAACGATTTACAAAATTAGCTTTAGTAATTGCAGGTCCTTGACCCTCTCGGTACTAAAACTCTGTAGGCTGGAAGGCGCGTAAAATTGTTGATGAAGATGATTGGCGAATTTGCCCATTATGCGCGGAGCCGGACTTTTTGACATTATGAGCTCGGCACATAAGAATCAATTAACGATTCATCGAGTCCGTTAATCATCAAAATTGGACCATTAGAAGTGGTAGTTAACCTGGAGCGAACATTTAAAAATCGTTCTAGCGGCCACAATTTTTGTTTTTTTCTCAACGAAACTCGGTATATGCCATGAAGTAATACAAGAAAAATAGTTTCTGAAAATCAGCGAAATCAGATTATCATGAGTGAGAGTTTACTCGAATCCCAAAGTTTTAAAATCGCTCTAGCGGCACCAATATTTATTTTTTCACAACGAAACTCGGTGTATACAATTGAAATAAAATAAGAAAAATAGCTTCTTAAAATTTAGTGTATTGGACCATTGGGAGTGGGTGTTTACCTGAAAATCTAAATTTAAAAAACGCTCTAGCGGCATCAATTTATAATTATTTCGTGGTAGTAGACATACGAGTCACTGCCTCCTCCCAATTTCTGTTAACTTAATAAGTAACTTCTGTGCTCTAGCACTCTGTAATAACCTTCACAAATTCGACTGAGGAATCGCTTAGTTAACACAGCTCTTGCATAACGGACTTCAAAGATACAGAGCTTTGTAGGCTTGTAAAATCTATCTATAGAACTTCACGGCATGAAATATGACGTAGTAGATTGTAAAACTTAAACCTATGCTGGCTGTCAGCTGTAGACACATTTATCTTTCCCGCATATTTCCCAACTCGATTACTTTATTGTTATCGCACTTTCACGCGGCTTTCTTTTGAGTGAATGTAATATTTAGGTCGTATACCTGGTTTTTCCCAAAGTAATGCATAATTTTAACTAAAAATAAATAAAATTTTAGAGAAAACATTCAGAGAGGTCAGAAGATTTTCTGTATATGTAATCCAAATGTGCTGCATATTCCTGCCTACTGTCACTACACTCCAATTCCTGAGAATTCACTGAATTCATACGTGATATAATTCCAGTCTAGTACCCAAGCAGTTAAATGGGGAAGAATACTCTAAAAACTTTTATATGAATTTGAATTGGGCCAGCATTTTTGTCTAGTGGTTAGCGATTTATGAATGCTGGGCCTGGAAGACCCGGGTTCCATTGCTGGTACCTACTTAAGAATGTTTCGAAGTTCATAAAGCTTGGAACGGAGTTATTGGGAGCTGCCTGATGTGCCTGGGGTGCCATGTAATACTGCCCTCTATCAATGAAGTCGTTCCTGGTGGTCTAGTTGTACCATACTTGCCTTGAATACCAAAGATTGCGGGTCCAATCCCGGTCAGGGTCGATGGATTCTGTCCGGCGTAAAAATCCGAAGTATGGTTTCCTTTGGAAGGGAAGTAAAGCCATGGATCCCATATCGTAGATTTACGGACCTAAAAGAACTTCAAACCTGAAAAGAGAAGCCTCGGAGCCTTAACACGCTTATATGTAATGGGACGCTGATGATCTGAGGTGTTAAAGAGCGTCCGTAAATAAAAAACAAACAAAAATCTATCAAAAAGCAGCAAGAGAGAGGTAGAAGAAGCACAGGTCGCTGTGGCAGGCCTTGACTCGATCTCGGGTTGTCGCAACATAGCGGAGAAGGAGGACTTCGAATTTTAAACCCATCCAGGATAAAGTGCAACATACTATTAATGCTTCCATAAATTATAGACAAAATGCGAATGACATTTACTGTTTTCTCTAACAAGGGGGTAAATCTTAAAAAATGTCCTGATCTCTTCAAATGGCAATATTTCGCAGGCTACTTGACCACGCAAAACACATTGGCATTCTAATATCGCGTCTCTTTATTTTTAAGATAGTAGGCATTGTTCCATTTGAAAAAAAAATTAACTTGTCCTATAAATATACTTCTTTAATAATTGTTTGGCTCTTTGGAATAGCTACATTGATAACTATTAAGTGGAAACAAGGCGTCGATGGCACCTTTCGTTTCAAAAATATTTGTGGTAACTTCACTCATGTGACGTCATCTTAATATCGACCAATGAAACTAAAAAAAAAAAAATAGTTTGAATTTTGACCAATTAAGGAGTGAAATTATGAGGGGAAAAGTTATCAAATCCGTTTTACCGCGCGACGTGCATTTGTCTTGTGGTCAGTGTAACCCAACTCTATTGCTCCACTAATTCCTGAACACGCATCACTGACCACTTTTGTGCTAGAGGCGGCGGGGAGCTATTGATAGAAACAAAAGCATGCACAGTCTACAATCATAACATAAAATGGAGGGCTCTTCAAAGCGTTTTGGTGATACGTCAAATGTGTAAATTGATTTATCATTAGGAATTCCAAACCACAGAAAACAAAGAAAAATAGAAACACTGTGTGTTATCTTCTCTCTCTCTCTCTCCCTCTCTCTCTCTCTCTCGCCCAGTTAGTATTAGAAAATCGAGCGGTAGCGATTGTAATAGTCGACTTTTGTCCATTTCAGTCTCACGTTTCTGAATAGAATAGATATTCATCTCAGACCCTCTCGTGATATTACATATGATAGTTTCTTGATTCACCGTGTATATGAGTGCATAAAATGTATACTTAACTATGGAAGAATTTGCTAGTTAACACAATTATAGTCAATACTTCAAAGAAAAAACTAATTTCATTACAAAAATTAAACGATTTACACGTTTTCAATTTACAATTTGACTATAATTAAGATCCAGTGCAAACTGTTGGTGGTATTTTTGTACATATCTATTGTTTACATTTTTGAGGGGTGAACATTATCAGAAACTTAATTTTCTCATTTTCTCTTTAAAATTTATTTTATTTTATTATATTATAAAATAAAACATTACATTCATACCACAAGGAAGAATTAAATTGCTCAATAAACAGTTGTTGATTTGTTTTATTTATGGACGCTCTTTCACATGTCACGTCATCAGCGTCGCATTCAATTCAGGGCATGTAAATCTCAGGGGCCTCCTTTTTCAAGCTTGAGGTTCTTTTAAGTGCCGTAAATCTGCGACATGAGGCCCACGGCTTTACTTCCCTTCCGAATGAAGCCAAATTAGGATTTTTACGCCCGAAAAAATCAAGGGATTTGTTTCTATTTTATTTCTTTTTTTTACTTAATGTGCTAATGTGAGATTTCTAAGAAAGAT